>NIJG01000161.1:446168-473400 GCA_002201625.1 Euglossa dilemma
GCCGCCCGGTTACTCTTCCGTGCTTGCCCACGTGCTGGATACACGCTTCCTCCCTTTCTCCCTCGCTCGGTCCGTCGTCTAAAGCCCACGCGAAACCGACAACCTTGGCCTTTCACGCGCTTCGCGCGAGATTCGTACGACGGCAAGAAGAATTTCTGTATACCGTCCGAGAAAGACGCGTGGCGAAGAAGGATCGTTTCTATGGAGCGGCGAATCGACCGTTTCTTGACACCGGTCCAGTAACTGACCTTCTCAACGCAACCGGTTGTTCCCCCGTACACGCGTCCGGATCTCCTCACCGTTCACTCCACTCTCCACGCGTTTCGTCGTGGATCGCTAACGCGAGGAAGAAAAGCAAAGCGAAGCGAAGCAGAGGAGCGAAGAGAGGGGAGAGAGGAGAGAAGTAGGAACGCGCGGCGCGCGAGCTCTCGGGAAAGACTGGCGCGAGGTGACCGGCCGCGAGTCGACGCCGACGTCGACGTCGACGTCGACCTAACGCGCGACCGAGTCAATGACGGCAGGCGTGATTGGCCGAAGCGTCGGAGCTCCGGCTCTCTAGATTGGCCGACGTCGGCGTTCCTCTCGCCGGTCGGTCGACCACCAACCGATGCGCTTTTTAATTAAACCATTCGGATGTATCGATGAAGCGCGACGCGGGAAACCGATCAAGGTTACCGATCTAATGGAATTTCACGCCACCTTCTATCCCTTTCCACTGCTCGCCGGATAAGAATCGCCGGCCAGAGTTTCGGAGGATCGTGCTTTGCTTTCCAAAGGTCTATCGGTGGACGAAAAAGGACCCAAGGATAGGATGAATAATGGATGATACGGTTGCACGAGTGGGCGCAGGACAGCGACGTTTTTGGTCGCGCAAACGAAATTAAGGTCCGCGCGAACGCGCGATACCGAGACACGTGATATCTTCGCTCCGGTGAATTTCACCGCATTTCCTGTACGATATTTAAATGAGAAAGCCGAACGCGTTGGAAAATCCGTGAACGTCCGGTGGAGGGCTGAACGCGTTTTATCGGATGCCGGATAAAGAACAAAGTGGACGGGATCGGGTAAATAGGCGCGATTGGAAGGTAGGTAGAGCGGAGAGCGGATAGACTGGTTGCCGCGCCACCGAGCAACCTCCAACCTACCATTTCTCTTCGCACACGCTAGTTTCCAGCTTGCCAGCGAAAGCTCTAGGAAAATCCCCGTTAACCGGTAATAACGCGTTCGACGGATAAGAAAGACTGGTTTCGGAAGAAACGACCGAGCCGCGCGGCGTTCTCTCGCGTAATTAACGCGCGGCATTCCTTCCCGCGCGATTCACCCTGACAAACGTTTCAAAGCGTGCGATAAGTCTTAACCGCGTGGACGCCAGGAGGAAGTAGCAGGAGAACAGCACCGGCTAACTTTTCCCACAGGCCAATCTAATTTTTTCCGCCTAATTATATTTCCAGTCTAATTAAAACGGCTAAACGTTCGCGTTTATCTTTCGGCGAGACGCGGCTTTCGCAGGAACCGCGGTGTTCTCGCGATAATGTCAACGTGTACGCTGCTAGTTCGCGTCCGGTGCGCTTGTCTTCTTCAGACATGCGCGCACACGTTCTATTATGCATCGCCAGGGCGTTAAGTATGAAAAGGAAAGAGAGAGGAGCCGGTGGCCGCGGGCGTGAGATGCACCAGAGGACCTCTCTTCGCTCCTCTTTCCCAAACACAATGAAATCTCCCATCCGCCGCTTTCCTTCCTATTCCCTCTTCCCACCGGTTACTTCCGTTTAACGTTACGGAATAATTTTCCCCGCGTAACTTCTCTAATGGCCTCTGGATATACCTATACAGCGGACATAATTGGTTAACGTACCGTGTCTTCGTTCCCTCGATAATTTCCAAACCAACTTAAGCGGTTTCATAGAATATTCCGTTACCGTGCGAACACCCTGCGACCTGCGAGATGTTTAACCGGCAAACTCTGCTACCCCTCTCTTACCGACCAAAATATATCCAGCCTCCGTCACTCGAATAATTCACCGCCTCGTTCCAGCGGCTCCTTTTCCAAATTATCCTCCTTCTTATCGACGTTGCGGATTCCTCTGCGCCGCGTCGCGCCCCGACGCGCTCCGACGCGCTTCGACGCGCTCGCTCCGAAACAAACGCCGCGCTGCTTAGTTATCGCTGGCGGTACTCTCGCGTAAAACGTCTCGTTGATCCCCGCGTGTAACGATGCCTTTAAATTCGGCCGTCGGCGGCTGCTGCTGCTGCTGCTCTTAGTGGAAAGCGTGTGCAAGGCAGCTACCGTTCGAGCTCTCCGTGCAAAAACTGATAAGGAAAATATATATTCCCTCTCGACTTGGCCTCTATACCCTTTTGCGCTCCCTTAAAGTCCCGACTGCTGACGAGGTATCTTGGAAGCCGGCCAATTTACACCCTGCACTTTTTTCCACCAGTCCGATAAGAATGGTATTGAAATAATCTCCTTATTCCTACCGCCCGAGTCTCTCCAACCGCGAATAATTCATCGGTTGAACGAAAAATCCAGCGATCGATCTCTCCATCTTCCGGTCCCGTTCGCCAAAGCTCGGGGCACACCGATTCGATACCGCCGTTTCAACTCCGTGACACGTAAGAAGCGCGGAGAAGCGGGAAATAGTCCGCACCGACTCTCTGTTCTCGTTTATCGGTAAGTCGATATCCAGAGAGATCCGTGGCCAGTTATTTACCGTGGCCGGTAAGGCCTTGGTGGAAAATCGAATTAGCTCCAACGGTTTGGTTAATGGCTTTGGCTAACGGTTCACCGTTAGCCAACCAAGACGCGATTTGGCAAGTAATCGAACAACCGCGGCGGCGTTGCGTTTCGTTTCGAGTTTAACCGACAATCCTATGCTCCGGTACACTTCGTTGCATCGCAATAACCTTCTCTTCGCGGGGGCAATTGCACTCGCAACGGATTGTTCGCGTATGCAAAAAGCGTAATTACGTTTTCGAGAGACCGCGCGAGCTTGCAAGAGGCGGAGAACGTCGGGAACGGCCCGTGTCGCGTTACGCGTCTATTCCGCTTCTGTATCGCGAGTACGCGTTACGCGTTTCCCACCGAAAATAGCCCTATCCGTGGCAGGTCCTCCCAACTTTCATCGTAAACCCAAGATCGACGATTACGGCCGTAATAAAGCGGTACTTTACTGGAAATAACCTTGGGAGAAATAGCGGCCGACAGCGTTGTTAATCCTTCTCTGCGAAAAAGGAAACATCGGAATTTTTGTTCCGGGAAGGAACCGTGGTACTCGGAAAAGAAACGGAAAATGCGATATTTCACTCGTGCCGGAAAGCTCAGCTTCTCGGGAAAATGTAAATCCGCGAGGAATAAAAATTCTATCGCGGGATTCGCGATACGAATAGAATCGCTCAAAGAGCAATCGATAGGTTTATTTATGACAAGAGGTTACGACGCCACTCTCGAAATTGCTTCGCGAACCTTCTGCCACGTGATTTATGCGAGCCAAACTTTGCTCGCGACCGATATCGAACATCGGTCTTGTTCTTCCACGTGCCGGAAGCGTGATTTACATACCACGCGATACGAGAAGCAACGCGATGTTAACGCGACGGTAACGCGACTATTACCCGGAGGGGAAACAGCAAAATCGGATTCGCGACTCCGGAATGAACGCGTTAATCGAGGAGCATCTATCGCGGGATGAAAAATGCGTTTGGAAAATGTTTCGGAGGAGTTTGGTCGGCCGGCGATGCGGGTCACGTAGCTGGCGTGGATGAACGGCAAGCTCGTTTCAGATGATATATACGGGAGAAGGCGCAGGTCTCTGGTATTTTCCCAACGCCGCCGCCGCCGAGTCTACGCGCGGCAAACGCGGAGCAACACCTGGTAAACCCAACTACCGAAAATTATCGGTGCTTCGAGCCAAGTGCCAGGGAAATCACGGCCAGGCAGATTTATCGGAGATTTCGGTGGAGAACGCCTACGCGCTGTTCGGCCGATTTTTTCCCTTTCGCGGCACGTACCGACCACCACGGGTTACGTAACCGTTCGAAACATCGACTGTCTGAAAACTCATCGAGCCTGTTAGACTCGACTCGGAGACCGGTTACCGTCGTCCTTGGGAACACTCGCGCGACAGAGAACTGGAATAACAGAAGCGTGACACGGAGGCGGGGGAAAACGTCGACCGATCGATTTATGCCGATTATCCGACAATGCCGTCGATCGTATCGCAAAAGAATAATTCCCGTGTCTCGAATTCGAGCCTTCCTGTTTTTTCCCGGCCTCGGCTCGTAAAACTCGCCAGGGCAGAGCCGACTTCCTACCTTGCTTATAAAAGGTACCGCGAAATAGCGCAAATCCCGGCATCGTCAGCGGTGCAGGGTTTAACAAGGAAATCGTTAGACGGAGCGTGATTAACCCCGCCGTTGCGATAATAAACGAGCCACGAGCTTCATAACTCATCGGTGCCCTGGTCTCTTTCTTGTTTGCGATTATGTTCGCGTGTTCTTCCTCGCCCCGCTCGATCTCTCGCTCCTAACCAATATACATCGTAAACGTTTAATACGTACTTCGTTTAGCATTAGCACATCTCCCGACCAAAAGCCCGCGGCCTTGTACTCGCGCGATCCGTCCAGCAAATATCCTACCCGACGCAAATTATTCCCTTCGTTTAATATATTTATTAACCAACCTCCAACGCCGGTAGATAATAAGCCGCGTGTATGCGAACCGCTTTTTCCTCCTTTTAATCGCATCCTTCTCCCAGACTGCCTAAGAAGAATGCGTAGTTTTTTATCACGATCCGCGTCCGATGCGACGGGCATCGAGGAAAATAAGGGAAACACGTTTGCGTTAGGTTTCGCTTAGGTTTCCAAGGTAAGAGCAATCCAGCCAGCGCCGTAATTATCGCGCCACTTCGCCGTAGGCATCTTTCCATCTTTATGAATAATTCGTAAGAATTAGTATCGAGACGAGTCAACTAAACGCGCTTTATTTTCCTTTCCGTTCCGTAGCCATCGCGATACGCGAGAAATACCTTTTGCTCCCCGTTCTGTTGTACGAAACGATAGGAAATCGGAAGCGAAGCTACCGAGGTGGAACCAAGTCCGCGTTCCAAACGCGTTCCAAACGCGTTCCTTTCCTCTTCTTGGTCCTCGGTGTATCGCCGAGGTCCATCCAATCGAACTAACTCGCCGAGTTATACCGCGATTACGGTTTGCTTCTGTGTTTTTATTCATCGCGACGTGGCTCGACGGAAGTTACGCACGTCGTCGATGATACGCGATAGCGTGATACAACGACAGTTTCGTTCCGTCCATTTCCGACTCTGGCTGCGCCAGTCAAACCGACCATATTTATTCCCGAAAATTCCCGAGCATTTGATCCCAGGGTTAATCGTACCGGCGAAATACTGGCGAAATACCGGCGAAATACCGGCGAAATACCGGCGAAATACCGCTAAGCCGTGTTAAGGCGGTTGCGAGTATCGATTCTTAACAGACGGTCGCAAGTGTTCTAATACGCGCCAGTGACGAGTACGTCGGATACGGCTTTGATAATTAGATTTGTACACAATGACCGCACGTGTCGACTGTTACGTTATGAACACTTGTGCATATTCTGGAACCAAGGACCGACCCGCGCGCGACATTATCTCTATCGAATTATCGAAAAATTTCCATCCGTCCGTTCGCCAGCGAGCGAAGATCCGACCGGTAGGAACGACTGCTCGATCTGCGGTTCCGGAAATGAATTCGCTAGGATGAAAGGAGGAAGAGCGCGCTAGAAATTCGTGCTTGAATTTCACGTCGCGTTACGCAATTAGCGCATTGCTCGCCGGGCACGAGTGTCCTTTGCGTGGTTTTCTTTTATGCTTTGAAAGCCAACAACTCGTTGCGCAAGGTCGTTCCCGGTGTTACCTTCTAGCCAGGTCAGTGCGCAACACAGTCTTTTCTACGTTTTTCCTCCGCTTTTATTCCCACGAATTTCTTAAACGATCCTACCAACCAAAGGAAAACTCACCGACGCGGAACACTCGGGGGGAATAAACGCGAGTGATTTTCATTCTTATTCTCATTCGATTCCATTCCATTCCATTCGCGCGTTTCGTTCCGACTCCTCGGAGAATGTTGTCGGTTAATTTATCGTTCGACGATACGGCGGATAGATCGGACGAGGATCCAGAGAGGAAAGACGCGTCTATTCCAACTCGACGGATTAAAAACAAACTATCGAACATTTAGGTCGTCGCACGCGTGATCCCCGTTGTTTTAGCTCGATACGTCGCCGAGAATCGCGCTGTTTTCCACTTTCACGCGGATTCGCGTTTGATCATCCTCGCGATCCAACAGCCAGCCGCGCCGCTGAAATTCGAGAATTCATCCATCCCGACGAAATAACGTCTAACCCTCTATTACGCTTTTCTCTCGCCTTTCTCTCCAAACTGATGTCACGTATGACAGAAACGGATCGAGCAAATTTCGTTTCTCGAAAATACCAACCTGCCAGCAGAAACTGCGCATCGTCTTAGGCTTATCCAATAAACGAACGACTCTTCTCCTCTCTATCGATACGAACGAAGACGTAAATCAATTTTTTCAACTTCTTTGCCATCTGCGTCGAAGATGCAGTCTTTTCCCGAGAAAAATTTCTCTGAGTTCGCGTTATCGTTTTGCGGCATATCCGGCATTAAAAACGACGAGCTGTCAACGTTCCATTGAAATTTTAATTTCGACAGGCGAAAACATCTCGCCGTGAAATAAATCCGGTTAAACGATTCCGGCTTTGCGCGAACAAAAGGGTAGAATAGCGACGTGGCAACAATGATCGCATTGAAGAGAGACGCCGCGCCGATAAGGAATAAAGAACGCGTTATTTGTCCAACCAACCATTCCGCTCCTTCCTTTCTTTCCACCTCTCGGCAGTCTGTCCTATACTCCACCTTTTCCAAACGTTCCGAAACATCCCGAGAGAAGGAAGAAAAGCAGAAGAGAAGAGAATATTTGGAAAGGCTGCTGCGACATAACCCTATTCTCCCGTACAGCTGCGTTCTACCGTTGGAAATTACTTTCGAGGGACATTAATTTCGATCGCCGTATCGAGGAAAAACCGCAAAGGATATCGTTATAAACGCACCGCCATGATACGGAATTTCCGGCTGAACGAACTCGCGTGAAAGGAACGGAACGAAAGGAAAACAAATGTCAGTTATATTTTGCCCTTTGTTACCTTTTTCTTTCGACGTTCGTACGTCCGTCTGTTCGATACGAGCCTGTGGAAACACCCGTTTACGTATGGTTGTTCGAGATTGAAATCGCGTTGGAAGTATCGGGAAGGAAAGAGGATACCGGCTTTCCGTTCGGACGAGGAGGAAAGTTGACCGGTGTAAAGAAAAGTAGGGGGAACGTCGAGGAAACGTCGAGGAAACGTCGAGGTAACGTCGTAGCCTCGGTGGCATCGTGACAACCTTTTCGCCGTCAGCTGTCACGTGACAGCTTAGCACACGATTGGAAAGAAATAGCAAAGGCGCGATCGAAGCTGCTCGACAGTTTCGTGGCTGTCTTGTTTTTACCATTGCAAAGTACTCACGAGCATTCGATCTTCCCAGTCACCGTGGATTCCTCGAATTCTTCTTCCTTTCAACCTGCACGGCGACCAGAGGCACAGCTTCCGCGATCCGTGTTAGATTCCAGGCCCATGAGTATTCGATTCACCACCGAATTTTAACGTTATTTCCCGTATTCCCTCCACCCGGTGGCTATTAATTTTTTACCCAATTACGCCCGAGTAAACACCGGTGGACAACCATGTGATCGTATTGATATCTTTTCGGAAACATGGTGATCGGAGAGGAGGAAGAACGTGTGCACGATACGTGGACTGTTTGCAGGAGCACGCTCTCTCTACTCCTTCTCGGAAGTACGATCGCACGGTAAAACAGACACTGTCCTTGCGGGATAAACGGCGAGACGACGACACGTAAGAAGGAAGGATGTCACCGTTTGTTGACCGATCACCGTCGTTGTCGCCGGATAATCCCGCGGGAAACTCGGAGAATCGAAGAAGATGAGAATCTCCGGTTCCGAACCTCTATACCGCCAACATCCTTGAGAAAAAGCTCTCACCGAGACAGATACGCGTTTAACAGCGCCTACGTGCGGCGGTGCCAGTAACTTTCCGTGTCAAAGACGCGAACTCGGTTTATTACTGTTCGAAGACGCCATATTGACTGTTACTCTTATACGCACCCGACGCGACATCTCTCGACCAGTCTCGACACTTCGTTTTAGCAACAGAGCGGTCCTTTCGGCTTCAAAGCGGGAATAACTCTGCCAACAAATGTCGATATACTCGAAATAAATACCTTCCGGAACCAACAGCGGACGTTCCTTCCGTTCTACCCAAAGTTTGGTAAATGAAACGCTTTCGATTATTTCCTCTGTCTGTTGCATTCTTCGAAATCCATGTATAACCGTTTCAAATTGTCGACAACTTCGTTTCGTTAAACGTTTGCAAGTACGAAACGAATGCGAGCAGCAAAGGAATACTCGATCTCAACCTTTCCGGTCGGTATTTTTAATACGCTCCATCTCGTTCTACTTCTGATATCATCCGAATTCTATTCTTTTCGTATTTTTTCGTCGCTTTGTCGTTTCCTAGTTGACCTAGTTTATCACCGCCCATATCATCGAATAATCTACGCGTTTAAAATAGCTCAAAGTACAGTAGCTTATGCGCAAACGATACGTTATTTAATTTGCTAATTGCCACGTGACGTTTAATTGGTCGTGTTATCGGTGAAATGCTATAGATAGATATCCCACCGTTTTCGAAAGGAAAAACGCGGAGGAAAAGATGTAGATCTGGGAAAGTTGGGCAAAAGCAGTTTCTC
The DNA here is from genome assembly GCA_002201625.1 of Euglossa dilemma. Lineage (NCBI taxonomy): Eukaryota > Metazoa > Arthropoda > Insecta > Hymenoptera > Apidae > Euglossa > Euglossa dilemma. The sequence goes on from NIJG01000161.1 coordinate 455,048, forward strand.
ATTTGGGGCATCTGAAAAAACCGAACAGCAGCTAAGTAGTTGGACTAAAGAGTAACCTATTTCGTCTTTCGGGACGACGAGGCAGCCCTTTTTATTCGCACAACGCGCGCGCCTCCCTCTTTCGTCCTCACTGCCCTCCTTTCCAGCCTTTCTCTCTTCGTCTTCCTCCTTGAAAATCCCCTCGTTTCCTCCCTCTCTATGGAATAACCTCGAAACGTTTCTGCATTAACGTCCTCTCCTTTGCTTCGCGTAGCTAGTCGGTGTTTGCTACCTCTTGAATGAGCCCTCGATATATTAACGTGTCGTCGGGTTACGCCTATACCCTCTTAACGCTTCAAACTTGGCTTACTTTGCTTTCTAAGCAGCAAAAATTATCGTTGAGTCACAGCGATGGAAATTTTTAGGAATTCGTTCGTCGTGCCGGTTTTGTGTAAATATAGATCGGTTGCAACTCTGTAGCCTCTTTTATATCGCGCATTGCGACTAGTCTGCGAGAAACACGTTATTTCAAATTTTCGAGTTGCGGCTTAAAAAAGGGTGATATTTCGCGACGAAACGTGTTCGTGCCTAGGAAACGAACTTTCCTTTCCTCCAAGCTAATACGATTAATTTTAAAGGCACGATTTACAACGCGTAGATGCCTCCATCTGGTGGTACAGCTGGCGATCAACTGCGTTATCATGCAATCTTTTCTTACGTAGTGGAAATATTTCAACGAAAGAACGTTATTTCGACAACGGTCAGATTAATGGTAATAGCGTCACGAATTCCGCTCGATTAGAAATGATACTTATTCGCGTGGAATGTTTTATTCCCTTATTCCCGGAGCTGATGCCTGTCGCCATCTCTAATGCATCTACGGAACATGGAAACGTTCTTACGCGGCATAAAATCAATAAAGGGTGTGCTGCAAATAGCTGATGCGCTTTTGTAAAACCACGTGAAAATTGCAAACTTCATAATCGACTAGTATCGACTAGAAATAGACGAGAAATCGAGTAAAAATCGAGAGAAAGGAATTGGACGTACGAGTACTATATTCAATGATAAAGCACATTTAGATATGTATGTATATATTTAACGTGCACTTATATTCAAACACTTAGCGATATTAAGCGACGTTGCACAACGGTTGCACAACTGCGCCGATCGTGATACGACCACACAAAATTATCGTTAATTTTCACTCACGGAATACGATTCGAATTACTCGGCGAAAGAACGAACGAAATAATTCGACTACATATACGAATTGCTTTTCAACTGGATTCGTAGGTTTGCAGAAAGGAAACGCGTCAAAGTTCGCATATCGAGTTTAGCTACACGGCATTCGATTCACGAGTGAACGTGAACGTTGCGAACGGTAATGATTCTACCGTATCGTTTCATTCTATACATTTATCGAATTTCCTACGAAAATAATCGACTACGTTCAACTATCGGACAACAAACTTCGCATATAATGTAACAGTGTACGTCACAAACGCTAACGATCTTCGGGAATCGATACGATTTTCCACCTGTCGTAAATATAAAAGTGCATAGGAGGTAAAAGAAAAGTTTTTCCTCGCGATTAGTAACCCGATGTGGAATAGAAATTTGAAAACAATTTCTCGACTCTACCATCTAATTCGGTATCGAAGCGCAGCGAGCAACTAAACGTATCGATCCGATTAATCCATCGTTGTTAATCGCGTGTTTTGATTATTTTATCGTTAAACGCAAACTTCGTTAAAATTATATGCGAATTTTCATGACAAACATGCTAAATGGATATATACTTTTACAACATAGTATGTATCAACTCGTGTTCCTAATATCAAATTACGCTATTTCGTTAATCACGATTAACGTCGTCTGATCGACGATACCTATGAATACGTATTTCGGGTGGATAAAATCGACTTCTACTACTCGTCGCTTTAAAAACGGAAAACTCGGTATCGAAACATACTCTTCTCTTAAAAATTACGTGGTAAATAGCGACACTAACATTGAAAGTATAATTAGTATATTCTCTTTTACTATCTAATCTACGCTCCCAATACACTTTTCGCGTAGAAACGAATGGAAAACGTGCAACTAAAAAATAGCCCAGCTATTCGACGAGGGATAAAACTCGATTATGACTAACGAAAATTACACGTGTTAGCTTTGCCACGTCGTTTCGGGGACTCGACGACCCGACGCGATTTTCTTTTGTTTTGTTTTTTTCTTCTTATTTTTTTGCAAACTCGTTGGGAAAAAGGAAAGAAGATAGGAAGAAAAAGATAAGGAATGGTTTTGGTACACAGTTTGAAAAGAGTAAACGTTTCGGTAGATGCACGCGCACGGTAGATTAATATAAAATTGTATACGATATGTGTGAAAGAATTGGCACGGATACACGCATCGTACAAAAGGGTTTGAAAAATTGTTCCCACTTCTTAGTAGTTAGCGAACTAAAACCCTTTTCGTGTCGATTTGTCAGTCCTCACGAGCACCGCTCGATAATCGATTGTTCTTCGAGGACGTAAAAAGGTATGAAAAAAATCACCATTGTATCGTCGACTCGGTGATATTGGTAAAACATGGATAAGCGTATTCGATAAAGTCTCGCGACGAAATAAAGGGAAAGGTGGTGTCGGTGAAAGATTAGCCGGATATACGGGTGGATCGGTAGCGATCGACTAGCACCTTGTTTTCGCTCCGAACGGTTGGATCGGTCGGTAAATGAAGTGGTATCGCGAGTTCGACGATAATAATTAGTCTATTGCTTGATCTTCCTCGGTTGGCCGTTGTTGGATAAACGCTTCCAGAGATCGGTGATCAATGGCACGTCCTGGAAGCTGTCGGCCGTGGGCTATGCCTGCTACGAGCACATCAGATCCACGGATCTCGATTCACCCCAGGCATTTTGGATTTTGAAACCGGTGGTTGGCCTGGGCACAACGTGATGCGACGCGGACGTCGCGCTGTGTCTCAGAGTGGTCATGGGAATGCTAGTGGAGTTACTCTTTTTCTGCACCTTTTTCCCCTCTTCGTCTTCGAAGCAAACCTGCAAGACAACGCGACGCGTGGTTCGTTAGATTTTCGTTAGCAAAGAGTACGATGGAAAACGTCGATCGCCTACCCATGAATTCCCGGCTGCTTTGTTCTCGTTCGACAAATCGATCAGAAGATTTTTCGGCGCGTCGTTCGCGTTACGTTGTTGCGCGTTGTCTTTATTCTGCTCGTTAACTTTACCCACGGATTTCGTGTCCTCCTCCTTTTTCTTCTTCTCGTTGTTTTCTGCAAGGGAAGAAAAAGCGAGGAAACGTTAAAGAGCAATCGATAGTATCGTAATATAGTTGGTTAAAGATAAAAGAGCGAGCTTCTCGGGTGGGATACGTAAGATAAATAGGAAATGCGAACGGTGAAATCCCATTTAGGTAAATGACGAAATGGAACCTCTATTTCGCAGGTCTATGGTACGGTTTCCTAGATACACTTTCATTATCGACCCACATGTACACACCAATGTCCAGGAGTCTCTGTAACGTGGAAGTAGAACCTTCGCATACAAACACTGATTTCTCGTTTGCCGCTAATTGGTAGCTTCGCGTCATTTCGTAGCTCCGAACAGCGAACCAGAGTCGCCTCGTTAATTACAGATGTGCCACTAATTATTTGCCCTGTCGCAAATGCGTTTGACGTTAATCCGATACAATCGGCCCGCTGGGAGTATTCGGGAAAAATGTCTCGAGCCGAAGACGACGCCTTTCGATTCGCGATTCAACGGCCACGGTTGCCCTTCTTCCCTAATTCCGGCATAACGCTTTTCAACGATCAACTTACGTACAACACGTACGGCAGAATTTCATCGTTTAACGAGCAATTATTTCTACCGTACGAATAGTCGGAAGTAATTCTCTTTGAACGGTTACACGTTGGAAAATAGAAGGAAGGGAACACGCGAGTTGTAATTGTTCCAGTTTTCCGCAGTGTTGTAGTTCCCTGTGCACGAGGTCCAATATTACCGGACAATTTCCTGGGTGTACTGGCAACCTTCTCCGAAACTCTCCGCAATATCCGCACTCTCGGAGAGTTAAGTGCAGACAATCGCATGGGTATCGGCTACATCGCACCGAGCACGTATACTCTTTAACCGGAAATCAAACCGAGTCCGAGATTAAAAGCCAGCTTTCCTTCTTTCCCCGTTTATCGAATCCCATGATTCGGCGGACCGTTCGCTTATCGCTAGGTTAAAAACGGCGCGGGTAGATCCAGGGTCTCGTAACTCTTTCGGTTCGCGTTATGTGGAATTGGATGAAAGGTCGCTAGGATAGAGAATAATTCACCTACCGTTGGTATCGTCTGTTAACGAGGGACTTTTATCTTGAGCGTGATGGATCCTGGGATCGGCTTGGGAAAGTTGCCAAGCTTCGTAAGCCGTGTTAAAGGCCTGAGCCACCGTTAACGTCACCGTTTGCGCCGTTTTTCTTTTCGGGCAGAGGAACGCGTGGCACTCCATAGTTTCGTTCAAATTTGTCGCGATAAATGCGAACACGTGATCGTGAGCAGCGTCAGCCGAACAATACGAGATTCTGAAAAGAATTTCAAGCATGGTGAATGAAAATTTCCCTTCCCTCTGCTCTTCTACTCCGTTCGAATTTCCGCGAATTCTACGTTGCAGCGGAGAACGACGGTGCGTTGTCGCAATTTCAACGATCACGGGCAAAGATTCCGGTAACGCGAGTGTCTCGATGAAACGAGAATCACGGAGACTCGTAAATTACACGGATGCGTTAGGTTGGTTAGGCAAGAAAGGAATTAGGAGGAAGGAAGGCTGCTCGTTTGAGAGGGCGCGTAGAAGAAGAGGTTTCGAAGCGGAGCTTCAACTACGCAACCAGTAGAAATGCAATTTTCTCCAATTTCTTTTCCCTCCTTTTTCGCCAGGCAGAAACTTCACCGAGGCAAATATAGAGTCTGGCGCGCGTCAAATTACGCGCGTAAAATCGAAACGATGTTCCATACCGTTAAATCTTACGTTTTAATCGTATTTAAATCGCGGTCGCTTATACGAGCCGGGAGTTAATTAAAGTAGCATTAACGGCGTCGGTGTATTACTACGGTGGAACGAGGATATCGCGCGATTAAGAAAATATATAGCCCGAGTCGTTACCGCGTTCCTTCTTTTTTCCCTTTATGAACCGTAACATTTTTTTCCTTATCACTCGATTGCCTCTCCAAGTAGCCGTGATCGCGCGAATCCGGATCCTGAAATAATCATACGCGCTACGTTTAACCCGTTTCTCGTCGATTCTCCGAGCTTAATAAAAAGCAGAAAGAAATACCGTAGTGAAAAAAAATATCGTTCGTTTGTTAAAACGCTCGGAACTGAAAACAGGAACAGCGTTGTTGATTCTGATATGCTCGTGTCCAGAGTGAATTTTTTGCCGCTGTAAACATGACCGCAACTGCGAACGAAAGCAGAGGAAAAAAGCGGGAAAAAGGTGGGAAACAACCGGGACGGTTTTTCATTTGGATACGAGATTCGGCATCGAAGGATTCGTTCGATAAATCATGGCGGTGGATCGGCAGAGAGAATAATATTGCAGGATCGAATCGCGTAACGTTTGCTCGTCGGCATTGCGCGATATTTCGAATACATTTTAGCCTGAATATCGGATATTATGTTGGCTGACGCAAAGGGAAATGTACAAGCCAGAACCAACAAATCCGGTTTCGTCCGATTACAACTCTCCCAATGGTGACTGACGTGTGTATACGCGTTTCGCAAAGCAGGAAATGCTTCGGATACGTTCATGGAGTTCTGTCTCGTTTCATACGTACCTGTATATAGAGACCTGAAGCTGATCTTCTTCCGTGGCCAAGTCCGTCATTCTAATACCCTTCAAGCTCACGGCCAAAGAGACTCTTTGCAGCTTCTTCCCGCTCGCCTTTGCCTACGGTATCAAAAGAACACGGGATCGCAATGAAAACCGGATAACACGCTTGAAAATCATCCGGGCCGTTTTATTCGGATATCGCGAGGGGTAGTTAGCGGTACCTGATCGAATCGAAGAGCTAAACTACGTTGACAACTACGACGCTACGGAATAGCCGGAGTTTGTCGTGGAGAACGTTTGGAAGAGTAAAATTCGCTTATCTCTCGTCCGGATTCTCGAGCGGACGAGCAAAGGAGAGAAGAGATCGTAGGGTAGTAGTTTTCCCGTTTACCGTTCTCCGTTTAAACGCGCTGTTTCCAGTCGAATTTCGCTTGGTCTTTTCGCAGCAGTGAAAACGTCGTCGCCGCGGGAGAAATATATTTGTTTAATGAAAAGCCTTATTAGATTACTACGGGAACACGGCTGGAAGTAAACGAAAGAAAGAGGGTTAATTCGGTTTCTCGAAACGAAATATCTTCTGGAGAAACGGTAAACTCGTCGTGAGATTTTACAGTAAGGTAATCGTGAAACTCGGGCAGAATAAACGCTGCATTCAACGAATTAACTCGCCCGGAGATTACCTAAACTCGGTTTAATCGCGGATGTCCTATAAAATTTGAAGGCAGCTGTGATCCCCTGTTCGTACGGTAATCAAGTTTCCCGCAACCCAGGGTAAACCGGACGATAACGTTGTAAATATTTTTCCTGCCTTTTTCACCTTTGATTATAACGGAGAAATCGCGTGCACTCGGAGCGTCGTTGCAAACCAACGAAATTATCCAACGATCAAATTTATCGCTAACAAAGCTATCAACTATCGCGTTAAATCAAATTAATTAGCTCGTTAAACGCGTTGCTTTTGCTTAATTGGACCGTAGGACAAAACGGATAGACCGATGGCGGAACACTGGTTAAAACGACAAGGGAAACTTTCGGATATCGCGGGCGAGGATTAAAAAAGTTTGAGATGCAAATTTGTTACCGATCTCTATAGGGTTGAACGATAAGTTTTCGCCGCGAACGTTTATCGACCTTATCGAGCGTACGTAATTTATTTCCCCGCGAAATTAACGAGCTAGGAGACGCGACGAAGGCTATACGCATCGAGTAGATTTATGCGTAATTTTCCTCGCGGTTTTCCTCTTCCGCCTGGAAAACGCTCGGGTCGGCCTCGCGACGCGGCGTTTACGTATCGATGGGTTGGAAGTTAAGGTTAAGGAGAAGCACGATAGATGAAAGAGTAGACGTACCATGGTGATGACGGTCTTGATAGCTTCTGCGGTGGCTTCTTCGCTGGAGGGTGTCTCGACGAGGGTGCTGCCCAAATATTTGAGGGTGAACCTAGCTTCGGTTGCATCCTCGGATTCTTCGTGCGCCGTACCAGCGGAACCACCGCCCTCCACGCATTCGCGACTATTCGCTAGAGCCCATTCCTCGCATAGTTCTGCAAGTCCACATCGATCGCGTTATACACGCTCGTTCTACCGTGTTTATTCCCCTTTCTCGCTGTTGGCCGTGGTTATCGCGTTACGTTTACCAAGCGGCTTGGGGAAAATTCGAAATCGGTCGAACGAACGATGTCGCGATATCGGTAGAGATTTCTCCTGCAGGAAATAGTCGGAGAGGAAGGTTTTTCGGTGATCGGAGGTAAATAGGAGGGTAGACGGAATGGGGGATGACTGGTGTAACATTAGTCCTGGGACATGGAACCACGTAAACCAGTCTCGTTCTCTGACCGCGTCGTGTCGGGAATAGCACGTGTGCCAATAATGGATGCCCATACGTAGTATCGTGCGGTCGGTATTCTCGTTTGATGCATCTCCTATCGGATGGCACACCTTCTATCGATCATCCGAGGATTGACCAGCTCTGTCCGACAAGCGAATCAAGCGTATCAAGTGCTACGTGCCAATTACCCTCGAGTTTTACGCGCTCGAAATTCTCAGGGCCTGCGAACATTTCATTTCCGTTCCACCGTCTTTGTCCAATCCTTTCGCCTTTCTTCTTTCCCTTCTGCTATTATTACGCGCGAAATAGCGAGACAACGACATTTTTCCCATTTTTTCCCATTTTTTCCCATTTTTTTTCCATTTTTTTTCCATTTTTACGTCAAAGTGGAAGAACAATTATTGGAATCGGGGAAAATGTCGTAGGCTTTTCCTAGACATATCGAGTAGCTGTCCCGAAGCTCCACGGTGTCCGATCTACATCACGGTCATTTATCTGGGTGATAACCTACACCGCATCGACACGCGAGGTAATTATGTAACGACACGTACTTCGACAGCGTACGTTTTCTCCGTCTTTCGAGAACAACCACGAGCCTCGTAACTCGCTGCTCCGAATAATTTCCCGTGGTCGTTACCTCGTGTTACAAGGTGTAGTTGCAAAATCAATCAGGTTTCGCGACGAGTTGCAACGCGCAGAGAGACGTATCGCGGTGCCGTCGTACGACAGTGCAAATGACAAAAGCCAGTATTTCTTGGATCGACTTTAAAAGTTGCACGAGAGTAGAACGACGAGTTCTCGCTGCCTCTGACATTTTTCCACCCAAGGAAAATCGTTCTCGATACTTTCCAATGTTTCCAACAATGTTTCTCTACGATTCCCCGATCGAGCCGAACTTTTCTTATAAATGCCGCGAGTTTCGCAAGAAACACCCAGTACGACGCGGAACGCTAGACAAATTTTCGCATCTCTCTCTCGTTTCCTGTTCCACGTTTCCCATTCTCCGCGCAGACCGAAAAGAAAGTCGTCGAGACGTTCTTTGATCGTGACGCGACAAATTTTTTCTTCTTCCATTCCGCCTGCCTTTCCCACTTGAATTTCGCTTCGCTCCTTCGATAATTGCCTTCTCCAATTCCGTTTTGATCCCGACGTCGCACCAATTAAGTTTCCCGCGCGGCTTTTCCGCGTCTACGATTCAATTAGTCGATCCAACGATTGTTTCGATGTCCATCGATACTCTTTGTTCTTACCAACTCGCACAAAGGAGTCGAACCTCTGTCCAAGCGGTTTCCCGGTCCTCTCTTTCACGAAAGAGTTAGCGTTTTAAACGACTGTATCGCGAAATAATCAACCAAACACCGTTAAACTCTGTCCATCCTCGTTCGATCCTCCGCTTTCGCGGCTGACAAACTATCGAAACGTTGAAATTTCCTCGGAACGCGATTAACCATCGACACGATTTCCTTTTTACCGTTGAATTTTCCATGTCGTCCGCTTCCTAGCGGTAAACGAAAAATTGACCGAAACAACCGGCATATTTCAGCCAACAGCCATTCCAATTACCGCGTTACGCTTAGAATATTACGCATGGAGGAAAAGTTACGGGAAACGTGGGTTCGTTAAAAAAAAATGAGAACAGAAAGGGAAGGGAGGGGAGAGAGATAGAAAAGAAAGACAGTTAAATTTTATTTTAAAACGACGAAATGTTTTCTATACCACAAGTGGCCAGTATATCGGTCATGTATGGACTCCTGCGGTTGGTTCGCGCAGTTATTATTAAATTTGCCAGTTTCCAATTTCTATCGAACGCTGCGAATTGGTCTGACAAAAAGAACGATAAAGGAAGGTGAAAAATAGCGAATCGAGCTTTTCCGTTAGCCCAACCACTGAGTGGTGAACCGCAAATTAAATCTTCTTCCAGGCCTTTTACCGCGATATCCACGTGACCCTTCGATACTGGATTTATTTCTCTCTTACTTCTGGCCTGATTCGTTCGATAGCACTCCGACTACCGATTCTCCGCCAAACCTCCTTCCTTCCTCACGGTGATTTTCGAAAAAGCGTTTAGTTCCGGAAATTATTACTCCAACACCGCGAACCTACCATTGTAAATCCGAGACAACTTCCTTCTCGACGTAGACAAAAGTTAACGAAACTTGGACGAAAAGCTAACGAAAAGTGGCTGTAATTGTAAAAGGAGAAAGAAAGAAGAAAAATGAAGCCTGGAAAGGATTCGTGGCAAAGGAGAAGAAAGGAAAGAGGTTGACGCGAATCGATATTAAATCTCGAGCGTCGCGTGTTACAGAGAACCGCAAACGGTTGCTTGTTTTCTGTCGATCCACGATCGTTAAACGAACGCCAGCAGCGTAATGCACCACTGTACGGAAACGGGACGGCGCGTATTGCGAATTCGTTGATAACCGAAAGCATCGATCGTTCTTAATTAGGATCCAGGTGGACAGATAAATTTTGCGAATTATGGAAACGAAGCTAATGACGGGGATCGATCGGGTAAACTGGACCGAATAGCCAGCCGCTGGTTCCCTCCGAACCGAGGAACGAACCGAAGAACGTTAGCAAGAAATTTAATTTCCCGGATTCGAGTACCTCGAGATTCGTTATCCTCGGACCGACGTGCATCGCGATCAATGGACGTTGTTAATAACAAGGAGGAAAAAGAAATGCTGACATCCAGGCGAATAACCCTTCGTTTCTCGTATTTTCCACTCGTCCTACGCCACGAGATCTCTATTCAACTTGAAAATAAAAGCATCCGTGTATACGCGTACACCTCTCTATGGCGCTCTTGTCTTTCTTCCTCTTCAAAGGCTAGCCCTAGCCGGCTTCTCTGATAGTCACGTAGGATTTCATACGCGCGTATGCGCATCTTACGGATACCCACAGCGAGCCAGCCAGCTTTTAATCTAGAACGAACCTCCGAAATTTCGAGCGCGTTTCACGGAACGTTTCGTTCCGAGACGCGAGGATCGTCGAGGAAACGGTAGCTCACCGCCAGCTGAAATATACGTTAACGATAAAATTTCTAAATTCCGCGTGAGCGCGGCATGCCAACGGAGCGGCGTTGATCGAATTATTATGCAATAGCAGGTAAAACGCGAGCGCTTTTTATAGCGACCGTTAGAAACGTTAGCTGTTCCTCTGACGGCCGGGGTACCTAGACACGCGGCACGCGGCACGCGGAGAAATTCCTGGTTGCCGACACCCCGGGGGATTCGAGCTGGATTCGAGGGAGACTCGAGGGGGACTCGAGGAGGACAGCGAGCCGCATAATAATTCGCGTACAAACAGCCGTACGCAAACATTTTGTCGCGGTGGCGCAATCGGCGAAACTGAATCGCGACAATTGCCCGTAAGCTGTACCGCGCTCAATCTCCTCCTCTCCTGCCCTCTCGGCGCCGCCGCGGAATTTCCGCTCCGCGTTTAATTCCCCTGTCGCGCTTATCGGAAAAAGAGAAGAAAAAAGGGGAAAAGTGAAAGAAAAAGGAAGAAAAACAGAAACAAAGTTGCGCAAAGTAATCGAGTTGGAGAGCGCAGCCAGCGTCGCGTTCAAAACGGTATATATATTCGGATGAAGCGCCTTTCTTTAAAACCATCCACGAGATAACCTTGGTTGTTACGCCGTGTCTGGCCCGTGCGTTACACGGTGTTGACACGGTGTTAACACGATGTTGACACGGTTCAACCGTTGGGGGATAATCAAGGCGTAAACGGAAGCTTTTGAACCGGGCAGTCTAGTGGACCGCCCTTTTTGGGCGCGGCAAAAGGGGCGAAGGTGGAAATCCATAAAGCCGAGGAAAGCTGTCTCGGAGAAAATTCGAGATCTTTATTTCCGACGAATGGGAGGAGAGAGAGAGAGAGAGAGAGGTTTTTCTTTGAGTCCGTGGTTCGCTGCGAGCTAAGATCCGACTATTTCGGCGTGTCGTGTTTTCTCGTTTCGTCTAAACGGAGGATATCGAGAGATTGGAACGGGGAAGGACCGAGGGCGTCGCCTGGGAACATTAATCGCGTTGGCTTTCCGCGGTTTCCGTTCTACCGAGTTATTACGCGAAGAAGAATAACGGGCGGTTGGGCTGGTTGGCCAAGGTAAAGGGTACGTCGGAGGTACATTTCCCTTGATTATGCGAACGGAACAAAAGGCAGCGGAGGGTAGAGACAAGCGAGCAACTCCGGTGTGCTTGCAGCGTCAACTTTTTAAACTTGCGTTACCGAGCCGACTAATTGCGTCCGGGGCCCGCAAACAATCTCGCCACTGTACGAATAATTACGAGATATACACCGGCCAGTCGGAAGCGGCTCGATGGACTTTCTCCGAAAAGTTGACACTTTCGGTATTAAATCGAGGATAGGGTAAGAAGAAGTTTTATCCAGCTTCGCGCTTATTTCCGCTCCGCCGTTACCAACTACGGAACCGCGCTATTTGCTCGAGGTTATTCTCTCTTTGCGCCTCTTCCTCTCCCTCTCGCTTTTCCTTTTTTCAACTTCTCCGTTCCGTTCGATTCGGTTAAACGGTTGGAACCTCCAAGGGCGAGCAGACAGAATTGTTTCGCTTCCTCCGTAGACGGTTAATCGAATTTACGCTTCGAGGTAATCGAAAAATCTCTGTCGGATTTTAGGAAAAATCAAGAAGCGCAATTTACGAGCGAGATCGCAGACGTTCCGTTTTGATTTGCCCCCGATCCCCTGCACAGCTTTCCCAACGACGCGATTCGGAAACGGTTGGGAAAAAGTGTCAATTACTCTGCCGCGGCAGCGGGGAGCGTGGAAAAGAAAGGGCCATCGGGGACTATAGTGGCTGGAAAGGATAGCCCAACAACGTCGCGCGAATAGAAGCGATTCCTTTTTCTCGAAACCCCGAGGGACCGGTATCGGAGAAAAAGAATTTTTTACTTTTATTCCTTCCTCGCTGCACTTTTCCTTCGATCCACCAAAGTTCCGATTAATCGACTGCCAGTTGCTGGAGTATCGGCGATCTTGGCAACCACGCGACCACGCGGCGTATCGATAATTAAAATTCAGATTTCGCTCGTTCCCTCTTTGGCCGCTTCTTTCACCGCGCAGCCAGTTATACAGGAAATGTAATTACTCGCGAGGTAAAATGTATCTCGGGAAGCTGTGGCAGCGCGATAAAACTCGATTAAATTCCTCTATGGTCGGGACGCGTTGTACGCATTCGTGGTGGAACTTTTGAAGCGTGGGGAAAAAACCGTAGACCCGCGTTATCCGAAAAAGATGCACTTTTATTCCCCTTTTCTCCCTATTTTCTCCACGGACGATGCTTTTCGGTTAACATAAGCGGGAAAAAGTGGACGGTTCTCTACCGCGTGTACCGTTCGCTGTAAACCAACTTCGACTCGTCTACCGGACGAACCAGGAACGAAGAAACGCAAAATCATCGCGGTATCCTGGCAGAGGTAGTAACGACTTCCTCTCTTCTAGTCCGGACTCGCGTTTACCGCGATTTGCATGCAAAGCATCGCGCGCGTTCCGAATGACGAGCAAACGTGGTTGACTTTATTCTCTCGTTTCTTCCGACAGACATCTCGTCGACCTCGCGTTTCCTCCCCCGGACCTTTCAGTCTCCGTTACCACCCCGCTATTAACACACCGACCCCCCGCCACTCCAACTTTTACGCGTTTAAATGCAAACGAGCGCGATCGAGTCTGATACCGGTATAATAAAAACGCGACAAAGGAAACCTCGGTGATGGTCGCAAAGCGGTTTCCGCCGCTCCTGTCCTCTCCGCTCTTCGCTCTTCGTTACCAGGGGTTGCCGTTGCCTATCCCTGTTGCGGAATAATAATTCGTTCGCGGAGGATAAGCGAGAACTCGATATCGAAATTTCAAGCGAAAGCGGATTAACGCGATAGGCCGTTTGCATCGGCGGATGCGCTTCTAGAGCGTGAACGCGTTTGGTTAGCTCGGAATGCGACAGTCGCGCGAAACGATGCCTTATACATCGCCTGCCGCGAAGCTAAGCCGCGAAGCTAACGTTAAAAGGAATCGCGTGTTTTAACGCGAGACCGTATCGACGGACGAGATAAAAGTCGCGACCGAGAGAAAATACCTCGTTATGGAATTGAACGCCAACTCGCCCACCTATTCTGCCCTCGGACAGCTAATTATTCTCTCGAAACGAACGTCATTTCCGATACTTTGCTTTATCGTACACGGTTAATTTCCGCTCGCCGATGGTAGGCGAATTACCCGAGCGAGCCGAGGAAAGCCGAGGAACGGGAAGCCACCCCTGGAATTTTCCAGGTTTCCCCGGTAACCTATGAATCTTCGATCCTCGGCCTTCGTCGCTCGCGCTCTCGTCTTATTAACCGTGTTCAGACGCCAGAAAGGTTGGCGTGGGAACGGCGGCTGGCTACGTAACTTCGTCGAAACTAATCCTAAGGGAAGCAGGGAATGGTTATGTTAGAGTTGAACAGCCCGTGACGAATCCTATTACAACGAATGGATTATCTCCGGAATGGCACCAATCCCGAGTTCTATCGCGAACCCGAGGCTTACTCCTATCGATGCGTGTACGGGTTAAACGATAACGACTATGCTTCGTGCTGCCTACCAAGTGTCGCCTATCAAAGTAGAGCAAAGTAATCCTCCATCCCGAATAAGAAGAGCAAGAACATTTTTCCCCATTAAATGGGACAATGTCGAAGCGTCACGAGATACGAAAACCATCCCTCCAGTCGCCGCAGATACTCGTAAAAACCCTCTATACCGATCGTTATTCTTCCTCCCAACCACTCTTCCCGCCATTCCGCCATTCCGCCCATTCTCTCTGGCAGGGGCACCCTTCCGAAACCGAGACTGTTAATTCGCTGAATTTACGCGAATCGGAAAACGCGGGCAGCGTGTTTGCGCGCCGCGATAAGTGAAAACGTTTAACGAGCTTCGAACGAGCAGCTACCGGTCGATACCGATTCTAATTTCCAGCCTTTCCTCCTTAACTTTCGGTATTCTTGTCCTAGCCGAGACATAACGATCCGTTCGAGGTTCGATAGCGCTGCCTCCATCCACCTACGTGCCTTTCGTAGTTACAGTTCGGCTATTTCCTCGCAATTACGATACCGCAACAGAGTGGTCGGACAGTCCTCCGTGCTATCGCCTAACGAATTACGATACAACTTTAATTAACGAGTCTCCAAGATATATTACACCTTGGAAAGGATCCGCTGCCTGTTATTTACCACATCCACGAAACGAGGATGACGTTTCATCCTCGACGGATTATTTACGCGGAGCGTGGTCGGTCCGTAGGTTTTAGGTAACCATGGGAGACCAGTCCCGAATCGTTAATGCCGCAACCGAACGGAGCTTTTCGTGAAATACGGCTAAACCTCCCTCCATCGTTGTCTCGAAAATATGCGACCGAATAGAATCGTATACAAAGAGAGGGAGAGAGAGAGAGAGAGAGAGAGAGTCGGTGTAACGAAACCAAACGATTGGTTGACTGCTGACTGAACGGCAGTCCCGATCTCCATTTCGCCGTAATTCTCCTACCCTCTATTTTCCCGGCTACGTCCTATTCGTCCACCCCGAGGGCACGGTACAGCTTTCGCGCGAAATTCATTTTCCCGTGAAAACTTTCCCATTCTTCGGCACCCTAATGCGCGCTAATCAAAGAAAACTCCCGGCGGGGAAAAAAGATAGAGACGAGAAAAGGTAACCTTTCGACGGTGGAAAAAGCACGCGTGATTCCAGACCAGTCCATAATAGGTTTGTTTAACGAGACAAACGAACAATTCTCTGCCACGTGAATCGAGGCTGAAAACTGATCCGAGTGGAAAATGGAGGACGGAAAATTTCGAGAAGGGTGGCGACTATTGCGCTGGACGCGAACGGGAACGCAAGAAGCGAATAAGTGGGAAAGTTTGCATTGGAAATGGGTGGAACGGACAGGAAGTGAACGGAGAATCGGCTTGGCTGGTATCCAAAACCCATGGTCCACGTGTGGCCGTTTTCTTTCGGATAACCTTGCAACGTTTTCTAATAAACGCGACTACGTTCTTCTCTTCGCCGATGCTTCGAATTTTTTCCCTTCCATAGGCTTATTATCGTCCACGTCGTCGTGGAAACGAGTTGGAACGGGCCGAGGAAAAGGATTGGTCCGTTCGTCGAACGTTCCATCGACCATCGTCGACCATGCGAAAGTTTATTTTCGACCGACCATTTACATTCGTTTCTCCGTATCGTGTTTATCCTGCCAAGTTGTAGAGACGCTCTGCTCCGTTTTACGTCAGAACCTTTGTAAACCGATCTTCTCTTTTCTTCTTTTTTTTCCCCCCGTCCTTCCCGTCCGTCCATTTTTGCACGAATCGAAAACGGGAAAGTATGCATAGTCGGCGCGTATCGTCGAATCCCAAGGGTGCAGTTAATCGTGGCAAATCGAATTTCCATGCTAGAAATCTCGACAAAAACCCGGGAGATACCGATAGCACCGGTGCGGAGGATTGCCATTTAATTTGTATTTAAATCGGCTTTCGAGCTGTTTGCTCTCTATCCTGCTTCTGCCAAGCGAGCATCCGGAATACCGTATCTCGCATGACGCCACCTCCCGTTTTCTCGAAATTTCGATACAATTAAATCGAATTAAACGAAATTACGGATAAAATTTCCAACGAAACGGCGTGGGATTATCGAGGAAAACGAAGGAACGTCGGAGGAACA
Source organism: Euglossa dilemma (assembly GCA_002201625.1). Taxonomy (NCBI): domain Eukaryota; kingdom Metazoa; phylum Arthropoda; class Insecta; order Hymenoptera; family Apidae; genus Euglossa; species Euglossa dilemma. The sequence continues at coordinate 471,379 of NIJG01000161.1, forward strand.
ACAACTAGGATAGATATCTCGAGGGGAAGAAAAAAGGAAATTCGTGTCGAATAAATGGTAAAAGTGATATAGTTGAAATTATTGGCGAGTTTACGGGGAGATGTGGTGGATTGGGTGGTTGGTTCTCGAGGAAATTGCGATCGATCGATCGTTATCTTAACGCGAACGCGCAAATGCCGTTGTTCCGTTGGAAATGGCAATCTCGTTGGCGAATCGCGCGGCAGGAACGAGCGGCAACGCTATCGCCGCGACGATTCCGCGTCGCTGACAGAACGTTTGCAACGTTCCGCGGAAGGATAAGCTCGGTTAGGCTGGAGATGGAGGAAGGAAAGAGGCGCGATCGGTGATGTGGTCTGGCGAGAGGAGGAATCTCCGTAGAAGGTGGTAGGATAATTATCATTGATTCGTCCCCTATAGTCATTCTCGCAACTACATTAATATCGGGCAGAAGGCAATGTCAATGGGGATTAATTTACGAGACGAACGAAATTTAATGGAAGCTAATGCGCCACTTAAAGCTACTCGATCGTACCAGATGTCAAACGCTTATTCTTTCTTTCGCAGTGGTCCATTTCGGTTCAATGACTCTGCACAAGTCGTTAATGTAATCGCGAGAGACGTATCTGAAACGCATCGGATCGATCGAGATAGTTGGATAAAACTGGCGGAATTTGAGCGATCGGAACCGAATCGGCCGATCGCAGTTGCAAGATGGTTCGATCGTTATCAACCGCTATGAATATTTACGAGAGCCAGGAAAAAGCTAGTTCGATTCCGCCGCGTATCGATTATCGCGTAACGCTTCCGCGTCTAAAGTAACTTCGATCTGGTTTTTCGCCTCGATCCATCTTTACTTCGCTGTTGGAAGTAACAGGTTTCGTACTCCGAGGGAATTAAAACTTTGCCGCGATACGGAAATTGCGATGGCGTCGCATCGGCAAGCTTTTAAAAAGCGCGCGCGGGATTAAAAGCGAGCCGCGAAACAAAACTTTTCGACGAGGCGAGAAGCAAGTTTGATTTCTAACGCGAAACTTGCCCGGGACTCGCTGCGGGCGATATATCTATATCCGCGGCGCGGAAAGCGCGGAAAACGCCCTACGGGATAATCGGGAGGATTTTTCGCGCCGTATTTCCATTCCGGCGGTACATCAGCCGCGACGCATACGCGTATAATTTCACGTTGATGGTCAGCGAAACATTTGGAATTAAAACGTGGAGCTTTATAGGATCACGCGATAAATTTGTCAGACAAATGGTCCGGCCGTCCTCCGGCCGTCCTCCGCGTCGGGGAAATCGCAGCGAATAGGCTGTGCCACGAGTACGCGTATTGGTCGGGCTCGATATCGGTTGGAGGTCGGAAAGCACCTGCCGATTTCCCTCGATCCTCTCCCGACTCGTAAACAGACCGCTCCAACGCTTCCAATCTCGTCTCGCGAATTTCTCTCCCACCGCGTCGCTAATCTCCGTCTTTCCTAGTTCGCGCCGGATATCCAGCGATTTACGCGCGCGCAATTCCAACAATCCCAACGCGGACATCTGGCAAATAATTAACGCGCGTAGCTGGAATAACTTTAACGCGCCCGGCGCATATTCGTTGCAGCTTCGTCGCCGGTAATTTCCTTCCGTCCTTGATCGTCGTAAAATTTAATCCGATCACGTCGATTCGCCATCGAAACGCGGAGCAACGGGGCGAGGCGAGGCGAGGCGATTCTCCTCTGTTGTTAATCGTTACGCGCGCAATTTGCTGCGCGACAAGTTCATTACCATCGGTTCGCTCTCTCGGACTTAATCAGCGTATCCTCGACACGCGTGCACCCCTCGCCGCGGACCTATATCGCCTCCCTGTTTTCTTTTTTTTTCCTTCGATGCTTCGATTCAAATCCGACTGTACGCCGAAATTCATTCAAAATACGCTTTTAATCGGTCTCGTATTAACCGTACGACGTTGCGTAACGAGAACATCGCCAACTATATATATATATATATATTCGTTATGAATATACATAGGAATACGCGTAAGTA
>NIJG01000161.1:484029-537636 GCA_002201625.1 Euglossa dilemma
AGAGAGAGAGAGAGAGGGGAAAAAAAGGAAGCGTAACGATTATTTCTCTCTGCTTCTCTATCGATCAACCGAACGAGAGTACGACGGCGAGAAGGAGGAAGAAAATGGAATCGTCTCGGTATCGTTTCGCGAGGTACTTAGGGCGATAAGCGAACGTGCCGATTCGTTCTCGTCGAAAACAGGACGTCGCGACTAGTTTGAAACTACGTTAAGCAGGAGAGTCGAATCAAACGGGAACTCGACTGCGGCAACCTCTCTTCCCCGGAGACTTGCCTGGGTGTTGGAATTCCATTACGCGAAACTCGGTCCGAAACGACGCGCGCTGTCTTACGAAAATGCAATTACTCGCGGGACGAGCTCGAACTTGGAACAAAGCTGCGAAATCTTTCGCGGACTTTCGCCAACGGTTACAGACGGCTCTCGATCGAGTATCGCGATCCGTCCGACCGGGCTATCAAAGGTCGTCGATCGAGTTTCCGCGTGAGATACAGAGGCGCGGAAAAAGAGGGGAAAAAAAGGAGGGAAACGAGACTGGTCCGGTGAAAAACTCACTTTTATGCCTGGAGAATCGGCGGAGCTTCTTGAAGAACGGCATACTGGCGGCGTGTCGGTGCGGTACCGTGCTTCTTTCGAATCGGTGTGCTGGTTCGGTTGGCCGTTGCAACGTCGGGAAGCTCGTTACGATCGCCGATCACGAAGCTCGATCCAAGAGCGAAGAAAAACCGCCCTCGTGCGAGAACGAACGAGCTCGAAATGCCGCCTACTGGTTTACATCGGGATCCGACGAGCCGTCTGTAAGCTCTGTCTGCCTCTTACTCCGCTCCGGCTTTCCTTCGTCTCTCTTCTCCTCGCACTCGTACGCGTTTCCACTTATCCCCACTAGCCACGCGTTTACCAGGGGAACCGAGCACCAGCACCGTAGTCCCGCGTGCTCGGTCAACGCGTTCGACACTCACGGTTCTCCATAGCCCATCTCCGCGTCGCGACACCCTCTCTCTCTCTCTCCCTCTCGCGAATAACCGCGATTAATTAATAAGTTTACCCTTGAATCGACCGAGACCGTGTCGCGATCGACCGATGAAAAGCTTCGCTCGTTACTCCGCGCAGTCTAAATTTTACGACGCGGCGATAGGAGAAAATCGTGGTAACGGTGTTGGAGGAAGAGGTATCGATCCTCGCGAATCGCTCGAAATGGTTCAGGGTTGGGAACTAGTTCCGTTCGATTACTTTCGAATAGGATTTTTAGCAGCCACGAGATTGCACGGTCGAACGAGAGGAAAATAGAGTATAGGAAAGGTAGGAAAAAGCAATGGTCGCGAGCGGGGTGAATATAATTGGATCAAGGGGTAAATTAAATCGCGCGAGATGATTTCGTTGGCTGAACGTTCGATTCGACCTTGCCTGTCCGCGAGAGAGCTGCCTCTGTCCCGAAACATGGTCGGTATCCTTGGCCAGTCGAGGCACTCTAGCCGATCTAATAACGTATTCTTATCAAAACGACCCTGGTAACCACCTGTCCCGATTCGCCGGTTAGCGTTGCTCGCGAAACGCTTTCCAGAAATGCCGAGATAATTCGAGACGTTGACTGCATTTCAATTACCGTTCCGGCTGAATTGATCCGACCGAGGCACGGAGAGCCTTCGATCGCGCCAACTTCCAAGTAATTCGGAACCGATCACACGCTTTGGCAAACCGGTCCATCTACCGTAAGAAAATAACGTATTCGCGAGATAGGAAGTTAAGTCTTGCCGAGAGGTGGTTAAAAGTTGAAGGTGACCAAAGTTCTCGACACGGTTCTCCATTAAAATTCGCGGTCTCCTCTGGACTGCTAGCAGAAGGAGCCGACATTCGAGGGCAGGGGCAAAGTTTAAGCCACTTCGGTTAAGCCACCTATTATTCCGTGGAAGGTGAAGCTACCTGAAAATTTCCCCGGCTTTGTTACAACTCTCGCGAAGAAATTTGAATATCACCGGAAGGAATATCAAAGTGTCAACCGGGCGTTTTCACGGATTGATCGCGATACCGAGCAGTTCCGAGCAGGACCGGCGGACGTGGAAACGATCGCTGTTCTTAGACGCGATTCCCGCGAATCTCAGCTATACGGACCGACACTGTCGCGGCTACCTATATTGAGGAAAGTTTTTCAAACCGGCCAGAGTTTTCGCGCAAATCTCGCGAATCGCCGAAATCTCGCGACACGTCGGTCCCCGAGTCGATGCGACTCGCGCGAAATTGAATCGCGAAACTTTCGCAACCCTTCGCCTCGTGACAAGAACTTTAATATCCTAACGTAGCAAGTTCGATATCGCGCCTCGCCACGCTAACGTTTCCCATCGACCTCGATCTACATCCTTCCACCACGCTCCCAACTTCCGTCCCGATCTTTTCCCACGCTTTTCCAAACTTTCCCCAACCCTTCGCGACTCTTCGCAACTCTTCGCAACTCGACACGCGCCTGCACATCGCTTGCAAAATATACGCCATGATTTCTTTTCCGTCGCCAAACAGCCATCTATCGATATTCCTCGATAACCTCGATCGTTTCGCGATTAACAAACGCGTCGCGAAACTGCACGGCCGTACCGCGCTTCCAATGTCGAAATCGTTAAAAACGTCTTGTTTTCGCGACTCGGGAGAAATGCGATTGCGATTAATTCGAACGGCGATAACGCTATTTCATCGCTGTTCGATGCACGTTGCAAGCGAAGCGAAACTCCTCGTAGATCTTGCTCTTTCTTCAATTTCCAACTATCGCGGGTAACCCGTTTTAATTCGTCACGAGGAATCGCTAAAGGCATAGGGGTTTGGAATAAAACAGCCGACTTTTTTCGAGATTGAAATTCGAAAAATTCCCGTACGACGTCGAACAGCGGTAGATACAGGTTCGGAGTGGGATTGAGCGAAGTAAAAAGTAAATATATTAAAATATGCGATGAAATTTTTCCATCTCTGCAACGGTAAACTTCCTATTTCTACACCGTACGTTAAAATACAATTTTTTATACGCATCGCGACCACTCTTCGTAATCCTTAATGAACCCGATGTTTCTGTCGTACGAACGTTCTCGTTTCGAACAAAATAATACGAATATTTTTAACGCGTATCTGTCGCGGAAACGTGCATCGCGCGAGTCTAGTGATTCGTGAAAAATGTACGAAACGCTCCGTAGTACGAGCCATGATCTACGACGAGAAATTGGTTTCACGTTCGCGTTTCCTTCCTGATTCGAAAAATTATTTCGAAAACAGCTGGATCTTTTCGAAATTTCTATTAATATAAAAGTAACGGAATGGTTCGTAAGTTTACAAGGATGAAATTTCGGTGGACCTACGAGAGTGGGGATGGCAGAATCACAGGACCGATTCATTTGCGGATTTGAGTTAGAATGGAACGGATGGAAGGTTGAATCGGGGTGAGTGCGAGAGGAGAACGAGGAGAATGGGACGAACGGTGGTGATCGGTTAGTGCCGCGACCTAGCTAATGGCCATTGTCCACTGGGCTGGCACCCTGTCAGCCGAGAACGCACTTTGGTGTACCAGATAACTCCGTAATTTCGTTACGCCAACTCCATACTTTCCCGACACTGCTGCACAGCCTTCTCGAATTGCCGTCTACCTGAGGCAGACGAGTCCGGTTGGCAATATCGATGCCAGAGTTGGGCCCACAGACCTCATCGGACCGTTCCTTAATCGATTCCTAGGCTACGCTACGGACCTCCGTGTTGTCCCTCGAATATCCTTTATTCCTGCCCTCGTGTACAACGTGAAACAACCGCCTACCGTTTAAGTTCCGACGGTAGGTGCCACAGCGAACGACAAGGTCGGTCACGCGTCGAAGAATACGAACCGCGACTCTCCTATCGTACACGAAGGAATGAAAAAAATCGATATGAAACCAAAACTGGGCAAAGCCCGTTATCCGAGTACGCTACGTCGAAATATTTACCGCGTGGTTGAAGGTGGGACGTGGCGTGGGATAGGGAACGGCGAGGTGTCTGCTCCGAACGCCTGGAAGCGTTCTCGTGTCCTAACCCAAACCGAGACAGAGAGACACCGGCGATGTTTACCTTTGGTCGCGATCCATCTACAAGCCGCCTCTGTTTACATTTCTTTTTTCACTTCGTCTTTTCCCTCCTCCATGCAGTTAACTTTCCAGCTGCGTGTCGCGATTAATTGGTCGGTAGCGCTTGACTCGCAGTCGATTAATCCGGTAAGTTGGCGAGGCGAGTAGACGGGTGGATGGAGAGAAACGAATGGAGATGGCACGGTGGTAGCACTGGCGTAAACGTGTAGCTGCGCGATGTAGGCCACGATAGACATGAAAACGAGATTATCGATGGTGCTGCGCTCACGGTCCATTAGTTCCGATTGAATTACACTCGCCCCTTATACAATGGAAATTCGAGTTGCATCTTGGACGGTCGTTAGACGGAACGAGGAAAGCAAGGACCGTTTCGCTTCCCCTCGGCCAAGTCTCGAATCGCTGGAAAACTGGGAAATAACGAAACCGTGCTGGATCGAGCCGGAGGGAAAAGTTTGTTTTTCGGAAGGAACGAAACGGCGGTGGTGGCTCGGATAGCGTTTGGACGCGCGTCCTGCTATCCGATAGAGGGAATGATCGGTTATCTCGCAGCTCCGTTCGAGTTTCCAACGATGCCAGCTATTTCGGAACGATCTCGCGAATAGGAATGAAGCGAACCGTTGAAATTACTTAGCCCGATGGAAGACGTGAAATAGAGTCGGTGGAGCGTTTCTGGATAGAGGCCGAGGCGCATCGCTGGTCCAACGGGCCAAATTTCCAGACCGACCTTGCGTAATTGAACAGTGTCGCGTCCGCAAACCTACCAGAACGCCTCGCCTTTCCCATAAATCACAATCTAATCGACATTTTAACCGCAACTCTGCTCACCAACCTGTAACGTATTACGTCTCGTTGAATAATTCCGTTCATGCTCGGCAATGTTTCGGACTTGACGGTGCGCGACATACCGCCGAGCACCAACACCCTCCCTAAACACCCGAGCCATATTTTTCCGCGGTAATTAATCGGAAACGGAATGGCAATTTTCGGACGCGAAGGAAGGAAAACTAGTAAGGGAAAGGTGGAACAGGAACAAGGATAGGAGGATTTTTCTTCGTCTTCTCCTTTCCTTTCTTCCGTTACTCTCCGCGCCACAAAGCGAATATCATTTCCCCCGGAGTAAGTGTCCATTGAAGATCACCGCGGTGGAAAACGTGATATACCGTAAGGGATCGGACGTATAACGCGCCTCGAATGTTCGGTTTTTCCGCTGTCAAAGGGTACCACCACCAGCCATGCGCTTCGATGGCCTACTTGTATCTGCAAACGCTTCCAATTTCTTCTCCTTTGCCGACTTTACCGGTGCAGCTTTCAAAAGAAAAAAAAAGAGAAGAAGGAAAACGGAATTAGGAGAAGACGAATGCAAGGGAGAAATCGCGGTTGCGTTACACGGTGTTTTCGCGACGACGTTGGTCGTCGTCGGTACAAGCGTGTTTCGGAATCTAAAGATTAAAGCTCTATACCGAGAGTAGCATTTGCGTTTCGCGTAACTGTTAAGCTCGTTTACATCGTGCATTCAAATATTCCTTCCGTTCCTGACCCGGCTGTCGCTCTGCAGCCTGGCAGACGTTCCGTGTTCGAAAATTACGTTGAAATACAATGCATTCCTACCAGCTGTATGCTCTCGAGCATCTCGAGTTTGCCAACAATTTTCAAATACCGCACGGTCGTGTTTGCGAAAATATCTAGACGAATTTACGATACGATTTACACGGCCTTTGCATTTTTCCATACTCCGATCGTGTTGATTAACGTGCACGAAACATCGAACTCGTACTGTTCGATACTCGAAATATCCTGTCTTTTCTATTTACCCGATTGTAAGGCGTTTTCTTAGCAAATGACGCAGGAATCGGAAAAAAAAGAAAAAAAAAAAAAAATAGAGGAAACGCCGTTATTCGTCTCTATTGGGATACGTTATGATGGAACGAGTGATATTTAAATTCGTATTTCCGTAGTTCGAAAGATGGAACAATTTTACGCTTTATTGATTTCTTCGAAAGTACTTCAGCAGCCTCGAGATATTTTGTTAGTTCTTTTACTTTATCGATGTCTGCATCTCGTTCCAATCCCCGTTGGTAGATGTCGTTAGTGTCGCGTTATCGAATGGCGAGAAACGTATACGGTGTAGGATTAAAAGAATAAAAGCGTAGCTTAAAACGTAAGTACGGAAAAGTTTCAATTTTAAAAACGTAAAATTCTTATCTACGATTGCGACTTTTGGTTCTTAGAAATGATAATCGTGACCATTCGATGCACGGTGCACGTAACCTTACGTAACATAACCTAACGACAGTCGCAACGTTGGATTTGTAACCTTGCTGCGAGATGACGAGTCGCGCAAAGGTTTTATTGACATTTGTTCGTGGTCATCGACATTATACGAAAGCGTGGCTGAAAGATGCGGTTAGATACGAAAACGTCAAGTTTCATCCACGGTAAGATATGACGCACCAGCTTGATTCGTGTTTATAAATTTCGTACGATGGAAACGTTTTTATTTCAGTACAAAGGATCGCGTAGATCCTCCGTTTACTCCGTCGAAGGTTTTAATGGCGATAAGAGTGAAACCTTTCAAAGGTAATCCTTATTGGGAGAAAGAAACGCTGAAAAAATTAGGATTCGAGGAAAACGTAAGAAATCTCGACTTAACCTTAAATCGGTCGATTGTTTTTCACGACTGTGCCGCTTACTTTGTACGAACGTTATTTTTCCAGGAAAACGACCCGATATTCGTAAAAAATACACCGGAGATGTGCGCCATGCTCTGGAGAGTGAAGCATTTGGTAAAAATTAATCCGGTCGTATTACCGAAAAATCTGCCAAGTAAAGTGGACGATCTTACGGAATTTTATGTCCACGAAGATGGAAGAGTTTACGTTACTGGGAAAATTGATCCTGCGCGTTATCAAGCTACCATCGATGCTAGGACTTCTATCAAAAGACTGAACAGCGAGACAGTTTCGGAACAGCTTAGACTCATGTGGTTGAAAGGAAATGTGATATAACGGAATAAATATTAAGAATACCGCTGTAAGCAAAGAGTTTGGATATTTAATTGGACGCGTATTGTACGGGTAGAGAATAGGGAAACAACGATTGAACAAATAATATACTTTATTTTGTATATCGATTACAGCCACTTGGCCATGTTACAACCTACCAACAGTAATGTTAAAATTTCATTTTTTTTCTTTTTTTCTTTTTATTTTTTACAATTTCTTTTTATTTCGTATGTTCGAGCAAGATCTATGGTGGAAGATGAGTGCCGCTTTGCGTCAGTCGTGCGGACCTACTGAGATACGGTGTTCCAAAAAATGAAACAAACATTATCTAAATCTTAATGAGCGAGACTAGGTCGACGAGCAGTCTTACGCTGTAAACGAAACATCTTAAACGTATATCTGAAAAACGTTCCACTAGACCGTGTTTAAATCTCCCGAAAAAGACCGTTCTGTTCGAAGTCTGATAAGCACGCTATTAGAATACAGAACGCGCATTCTGGCATTCTGGAGCTTTTTAGTCGACTAACCGTTTCCGACGAAAGTACTCTCGTGTATTTTGAAACCGTTAACGAGAGACGAAGAAATAGTCTAGATTCGAAATAGTAAACCTAATTTTGTATCGTTACGCTAGATTCTATGAAAACAAGTCTGAACTTGTACGTGCTTAAATAGAATTGAAAAAACTTTGATAACTCGAATACTGGAAATTCTAATAAGAAAGAAACGGTCGTTTCTCTATCGTTTTCTTTCTTCTTTCCGTCTCGACCGTTCTCGAAAGGTAACGCAACGTAGTAGCCGTTCGCGTTTAAGTGGAATTCGTTCGTCTTCGACTCCGCAACTTCCAAAATCGTCTGTCTCTGGACGTATGATGAATAGAAATAGTGTTTTGTGCTTTGGATCCTTTCTCGGGCATGTACATTCTCAACAGTCTGGCAGCGCGTTCCTCTTGCGATCTATCCGCGGCCTTGCCGCTCAAGAAACTCAGCAGCTTCATGCTGCGCCGTTTTATTCTCAGCCTGTTTAAGAAGTTCTTCTCCGTGGTCCTCGAAGGGCTGCTGTCGTTTTGATCGTCCGAATCCTCCTCGAGTTTGTTCGTTTTCCGCTGAAACAATTCTATTCGCCTTCTTCGTTCGTGCTGGATCTCGCCTCGCCGGTTGTACCGACGATTCCTCGCGTCCCCGAACTCGGTCGACGAATAACCCTCTGCCTCGGCTTCCTCCGCGTTTCTGCTCTCCCTGGTCTCTTCGGCCCTTCGCGCCACCGACTCCAGTTCCTTCAAACGTTCCGCGTCTTTCGAGAGGTTGCCGGCGTCCGAGGAGACGACCGCCTCGGTCGCGCAAGTCTCCTCGACGTCCGACAGTTTTCTGTGCAGGTTCACTATCTTTCTGCGGAACTCTTTATCCTCCTGGCTCAATCTGGCGAACACGCGATCCCTGTCGTTCCCATCGGAACTGGTGCCGACGTTCTTCGACGTCGCGGTTTGAAACCGTTGTCACCACCATCCGACTTGATCCTTGGCGCTTCCGGACGAGTCGTCCTCCTCCAGCAGCGGTTCTAACCTTTGCCTGCCCATGAAACACCGCAACGAGCTCAGGCTTCCGCTGCCGAGCAGCTGATCCATGTTCAGTTCCGAGAGGTTGCAGTCTTCGTTTTCAGACTCTTGGTCGGCGTCGTCCTCCGCCGATAGATTTAGGCCGTAGTTGTCTTCACCGAATGCAACCACGTTGCCTGTACCAACGGGCGGCGACTAGGGAAGTCAGGCACAGTTCGGGCTAGTAATTCTTTGCAAACAAAGGTCAAGCATTGTCATGCAGATGCGTGCGAAGCTTACCAACTAATTTGTCTCTTATCCCGATTCGATTAGGTTGCTCGTCTCCCGGTTTATTCCTCGTTCGATCTCGAATTGCAAACCGAAGAGAAACCGAAACGAGAATAGCCTCGCGATTTTTTACATACTCGGTGATATGAGGGTACAAGCAAGCTTTTACAACAGCCGTGAAAGATCGGTGAGAGATCGGTGAAAGAAGCGAAGCTGGCGAAGAGGAAAGAATACCAATACGCGCGCCTTCGACAGATTTTCAATCGGATCCGGGAGAATGTTTCGTCATCGAGTTCGTAGCAGTACCTTCGAATGCTATCGTATTACCGTGACTAAATGATTCGTATGATTACCGAACTGGTGGTGAAGCTTTCGTCGTCGGGTCCGCCGGAAGTCGGAGTGCCCCAGATATCGTCGCCCGAGGTAGCCCCGGACGTGGTGCCTTCCTCGTCGTTCGGGTCCAACGAGAATTCCGTTCTCTCCGGGGGCACCGGCGACTGAAGCAGATATCCGCCTATCCCTTCGCCTAACTGCTCCAGCAACGCCGACCTTTTACCGACCACGTAATTGCTCGCCCTAGCCGTCCAGGATCGGAGACCGGCGGGCGGCGACTCGGTGTCTCGATTCTCCTCCTCCCCTTGTTCCTCGAGCTCGTCGTCCTGATCCAAGCTGCTCACCGTCCCGAATCTTCTCAACGCTCTGCGCGACAACCAGACCACATTGGTCGCGATACGATCGATCGAGCTCTCGGTATCCACGGCTAAACTTTACCTGTACGGTGGTTCACCGTCGCAATCCAGGTCGTCCCCGCTCCCGTCCTCCGTGTTCCCATCGGCCGGCGTGTAACCCGGACTGTTCCTTTCCGGACTGTCGTGCACGCCGTTCCTCAGCCTGTGCCTGGTGCACAGGTCGGGCGTGGGCGGTACGACCGAGATTTTCGGAGGTAACGGAGAGAAAGGATCCCTCGCCAATGGCGGTGTCGGACAACCCGACCTACAAACGCAAAAGCGATCGTTGTCATCCCGGATTTTCCAAATCCCGTGGATCATTTCACAGTCTCCTACGTCACCTGTGACATCTTCTACAGATGTTGATCGAGCCGATGGAGTTTTCCTTCGAGGATCCTAGACTGCCGTTCTTTTTCGCGGTTACGCTGTTGGATTTGACGGTGCTGAGGCTGGCGCTGGAAGCCGTGCTCTGTTGCTCCACGTCCGAGCTGATCACTTCGGTTATGATATCTTCCGCGGTCGCGTTCCGTTCCCGTCTCGACTCGTTCCCGCTCTCTCTCGGAGCTCGAGCCGCCAATTCCTCCGCCGTCCATTCCTCCAGGGGCACCTCCTCGTGGTCCGGAGGCGGGATTTGATGGGAATTGCGCACCCAATGCGCCAGATGGTTGTTCTCCCTCGAACCTTTGATCATGCTATCGATGCTCTCGGCCGAGCGCGACTCTTTTTCCTCGTCCTGTTTCTGCGACTCCCTGGTGGTCTGTCGAATCGTGAATCGATAAATAGCGCGGGTTCCGATCGCTGAGATTCGAAAACTGCGTTCACTCACTTGCGAGCTTTCCGTGGGTTCCCTGACCGCGGCGGTGGCGAAATTGCTACCGATGATCGGACTCTCTTCCGGACTGTCTTGACTCGGTGTTCCCCCGTATCCTGTATTCACGTAGATTCTGAAATACAACGAATCGACGATTAGTCCTCCGACCCTCTCTCTCTCTCTCTCTCTCTCTCGCTCTCGAAGTCTCGAAATTTCCGAGAAAAACGGACGAAACGAACTTACATCTGTCGCTGTAGAAGGTTATGCCAAACGGCTTTCAGTTCCGGAGTCGGGGCTCTTAATACCAAAACCCGTCTGCGGGGACGACTGTGAGGACTGCATCCTCCGCTATTGGTCACCTCTACGTGGCCGTTCTCCGAGTTTCCGCTGGGATTAATAGCGATTTGCAATCGGAATTCCGTAGGCCTTTTGCGGACGGTGAAACAAGCCTCGGCGATGTTGGAGAGTCGCAGAGGCTCTTCGGTTACGAATAGAACGCGATCTCGGGAGACCCGAGCGAACACGAGAAGGTCGGTGAGAAGCAAGGCCCAGGATGGTTGAAGCCGTGCTCGGCCTTCCACTTTCGCCAGCGCACCCCCGAACAGCCTGAAACGTTTTCCACGGTTTAACGTTGCCACGGTTTAACGTTCGCAACGGCTCGACGCACCATTGTCTGCCGGGCATGGCCAAGGTGAACGGTTTACATCTGGCGAAAACCAGCCGAGACTCGACCTCTTGGAGACTGAGGAGAGGCCTGCCGGTGTCGCGCGGCGGTTCCATCACGCCGGCGTTCGCCGTCGCTTCCCTGTATCCCTGTGCCAAGTCTCTCGCTTGTTGGCAATTCCTCGGCGACGCCAGACCCAACAGTCTCGTCATCTCTCTGCAGAAACGTGGAACGGTCGAGCGTAGGGTAACGAGCGAGCGAGAGAGAGAGAGAGAGAGAGTGTGTGTGTGTGTTTGCGAGTTGAAACGCACCTGTAATGTTCTAGAGGGAGGAGCAAGACACCGGTCAAGTCGGGCCGTCTCTTGTGCGGGACCGCAGGCTCGCAGACGAGCTTGGCGAACGCTGTGTTTCGTCTGAGAGCGACCAGCAGACAGCACGCGCGTTGCAACCCGCTCAAGTACCGTCTGTAGGCAGCGGTGATTCGCGGAACTCTGCACAAGTAACTCTCCACTCCGCCACCCTCGTCGCGAATCTCCTCGGAAATTTTGAGCAATTCGTCGAGATTTTGGAAGAGTATGAGGTAGTCCGCCGCGGAGAGGACGTCGCGTCTCTCGGCTAAGGGTGTCAGGAAACGCGTGTGACCGCTTTTCAGGATACCCCAATATCGCGTCTCGCGCACAGACAATTCCTCTTCCGGTGGCGCATCCGGGGCGAGATTTGGAAACACCTGAACGCGTTCAATCGCAAAAGCCGTGCCATCCGTTCGAGTTTAAGTTGGGGAGAGAGAAAGGGGTTGTTGGTTGGAAGGGTGCAGCAGAGCGTGGCATGCAGAGAGAAGTAGTCGCAGGACGAGTGGCGAACGTTAGGCAAATCTGTCCGGTGGTTAGCTCGAACGCATGCTTCTCGTTCTTCCGTGTACGCTCGGGGTATCGATAAGGGGGCAGGGGTGAAAGAAAGAAATAAAATACGACCTTGAGATGCTTTTAAACAGAACTTGTTGAGCAACAAAAAAAAGACAACCGTCCAAGTTACATAATAAAACATAACTGTATCATAACTTAACCGTGTCCACCGACGAAGGAAACGGACACGCGCTATACACTACGCGTTCGCAATGAGTATACTACGAGAGACACTGGCGAAAAGGAATGTACAGGAGCATCGCGCGACATGTCGTGCAACGAAAGGTAAAATAAGCTCTAAGGAAACGCATGCAGCGCGCTGCGGCTCTCAGTGCGAGAACTTTTGCGAACTTTCGAACGGGTAACATTCGCCAGTTTCTTTTTTTTCTTTTTTCTTTCTTTTTTCTTCCAAATTCAAAGTCATTTCGAGTCAAGCAAGTCAAACTAGCACGCAAAACATTTCGACAAACGTCGAGTATTATTATCGAGGAGTATCGGCCGAGTGGAAGCCGCGAATGGAAGAATGCTGGGAAAAGTAAAAAAGATCAAGCGAAATCACGAGCAATCAAAGCCTTCCCGTCCGGGACAACGACTCGTCTCCTCGGATTGCTTGAACGAAGCAACTTTGAAACGAGTCTTCTAGGGTTCAGACTAGAACACCTGTACCGACCTCGGCGTTAAACGCAACCGCATGGTGTCCGCCGCCGATCGATTGTTGCAGACTAACGTTCATCGAGTTAGGCCGGTGCATCGACGAATGAACGTTCCCCTTGCGATAAATTTCCAAGATCAGCTGATTGGTCGCCGCCTGGATCAGTCCAAGAATCTCTTCTCGCGACCGCGTCACCACGTTGGTCATGTCAACGAAAACCACGTGATCACCTGGCTTCAGGCCGGAGCGTTCTGCCGGGCTGCCAGGATCCACGCGTTCCACGCGGGGTGGTCTTCCCCACGAGAGCGAAAATCCCCATGGAATCTACGGTAGAAGAAAGGTTCGGTTAGAAAGCTGGACGGATGAAAAGGGAAGGACGGCGCGAACCTCGGTGCAACGGGGGGCAGAAAGGACCGTGGCGATAATGCCACGCATAAGTGGACCTCCTGCCATTCTGTCGGGGCAATTCCGCGAAACGGTCGCAGGAAGAAACGAAGGGGCGACTCACCTGATTAGCTGCACTCTGCCTTATCAGTCTCCTGGTGACGGTGCATGGTGTTCTACCGCCCCTGGCTGTGAAACGCGGATGCAGGGGTAAACCAGTGAGAGGATCGATAGGCTCTAATTCCAGATGCCTCAAATACGTTAAGTCTTCTGCTCCTGAATTATTATTATCTGCTTCTCCGTCCTTGGACAAGGGTGGCGAAACTCCACAGTCTGAAGGCAAACCGGCGTAAGGATTGCTCGTGTTTCGACCGATTCCTGCTTCTAGCGGATGCCATGTCGCTTCCTGAAAATTCCCAACGTTTTAGCCGACGGTGATATCTCGATTCGCCATCGCGAGGTACGCGCCTACCGTCCACACCGATGCGATACCAATTCGCGAGGGAAGTTTTTCGCTAGCTTTCGCGTCTCTCTCTCCGATAACCGTCCGTGGTCTAAAGCGAACATCCATCCAATGCTACTAGCCTTCGATGTTTATCTCGCGGACACGCGACTGCCGTTCAAACGGAACGTATTTCTCTCAACAGAACATAAATATCTTGAGTAAAACTCCGACCACGAAGAACACCACACAGTATATAGCCACGACGATCATCTTCCGTTTCACGCCTCGCGGAACAACGTAAACGAACGATCTCGATCAGATTACCGAGATATTTCGACACCTGCCACCTTTAACGAGGTCAAAGCGCAAGTGAATCTTTGCCGGGTAACGTTCCACTTACTTGCCTCGTAACGAGCTTAGCCCTGACCTTAAGCCAGGAAGACTTACGAATCCGAGGTAAACAGCTGACGTGCAGCCACGTATCAAACTTCCTCCTTGTCCAAATAGCATCGCGTCGCCGACCAACGATTCCAACGATCTTTCTTTCCCCTTCTTTTCGAACGGAATCGGATGGAAGGGAATGGAACGGAGTGGAATCGAGTGGAATCGAGTGGAGAGCGGATGATCCGATCCGAATCGGTCGCGATTAAACGCTCGTCACGCGAGAACCGATGAAACGGCCGGAAAGGCCGGAAAGCAGAGATATTTACCTTATCTTGAGACAGGGGTAGAGGTAGAGTCATACAGCCCAACAGCTCGCTACGTCTGAAACACGGGAAACGAAGAGGCGGATGAATACGCGCGTGTATCGTTGTGTACCGGGTTGTATCGGGTTGTATCGGGTTGCCATTGGCTAGCGTGGCCGGTGTTGGTGGATACGTACTCTAGACGGCCGTGTAGTAAGCCGCTGCATAGGCGGCGTGCACACACGTAACTTTCGACTATATATTTACATTGGGCGGAGGGAAAAGCAGAAGGTAGAGAGAGTTTCCGAGCGGTTTCCCGTATACACCGTTGCAGAGACGCGCGGATGTGACCAAGTGCACGTGGCGAGTACGGTGCGCATGCTTCCAGGGAATCGATTCCCCTCCTACCGCAAGGAATCCGCGCATACCCCAGAAATTCGTTTCGGTATTCGGATGGACCGTGGCTTCGGAACCTACGGAAAATTATCCCGATTCGCGGTATCCCTTATCGACCGCTGCCGTTATCTCGCGTTCGTTCGAACCCGGGTCGCGGGCAAAGTAATTCGGACCTCGGCCATACCGACTCTCTTGAAAACGGACTAACGAGACCGAGCCGTGCTTCTTGACCCCGATATCTTTTCCTCCGAGACACCGCCTACTCGTTTCATCGCCGTTTCATCGCCGAACGAGCCTCGCCGCTTCTTCCCGCGTTGCGTTCTATGAATTTTTCATACACTCGCTGTTGGGGAATATACGCGCGATCGATCTCCTCGGCGGATATCGAAGGACGTTTTTGGCCGATACGCGATAATGTCATCGCGAGGAAGGTTCGCATCGATTCGAGCATCCTCGCGCGTGAACGGAACGCGAAGGACTCGGGATTGGCAACGGTCGAGGCGAAACGTCGCGTCTAAAAATACACCCGACGTTGTTCCCTGGAAAGTTCATATACGGCGGACGTGAACCTTCCGAAAGCGTTGCTCGCGGAATGCACGCGAACCGGGGATTAGGGGGTTAGGCGAGATCGGTATCTGGTGCTCGGGTACGAAGCGGCACTAACTGTCGCGGTTACCCGAGTCAACCGATTATCGTTCGCCGAGGTGCGATTATCGTCGGCTCGAGCGGCACGAGAGCCCGAGTGGACGACTGGCGTGTCGACGCTGCGACAGGGAATCGTTCCGGCTCGAGCACGCGTCCCGACGACCGCCTCTCTCCTCCGCCTTGCCTCCTTTTACCTCCTATTACCAGACCTAACAACCCCTCTTCTACGGGCGCTTTCTTTTTTCGAGCATGCTCACCTTGCACGACGATCCCTGTGCCAGACCGCGATGTCCAGGGACGTGGGCTTGCTGATGCAGTGATTGTTGTTCACCGGGCAGGGCAGTATCAAGGTCTCGTGGAAAACGGGATTCGGCGTGGCCCTATGCACCGCCGTCCGTTTCACCACCCCCTCGCCGTTCGTGTTCTTCAAACTCGCCTTCACGTAAGCGTGAATAGGACCCTCGTATGCCCTCCTCAGGTCCTTGCACCTTATCACTGCGCGAAACAGAAAGACAGCCTGGTCAGGCTTTCACCGCCTTTTCACTCCGTTTTCACCCCGTTTTCACCCTGTTTGCACCCCGTTTTCACCCCGTTTTCACCCCGTTTTCACCCCGTTTTCACCCGGAACAACCACGCGAACAAACGAACGGGAAAACCTCCCGTCCGACCGTTTCTTCGCACGCACTACGCGCACCGCGGGTGCCTGACCAATGCGACACTCCTCTACTACTCGCTGCAACACGCGTCTACTTCCAGGGCTTCCTCCTCTGAGAGGGAGAGACAAAGAGAGAGAGAGACAGAGAGAGAGAGAGAGAGAGAGAGAGAGAGAGAGAGAGAAATGGAGCTCGCGATCGAAGGAACGAAGGAAGATGTCGAAGATTGGCCAGGAGTTGTTTACGCAAGGATGTGTACCGCGAAGAATCAATGTTGGTAGGCTTACTAACCGGGAGCGAATTGCCAGGAGGGTCTGTGGGTTACTGGCACAGTGGTCTATCGCGGGGTGCCAACTGAAACACCCCCTCTCGTGGCACGTAACTGGCGCATGTCTTTTCGCAACACCGTTTCAGGGACGTCTCCGAGACGCGGAGACCCTCGCGAACTTCTTCCTAACGGGGTTAATATATCCCACGCTTCGGCCGTTAATCCTCTAATGCTTTATCCAGCCTATACCGCGCGCCTCTCGTCTCTCCCTCGCCTCATTTTTCTCTCCCACGATTTTCTCCGACACGCGTGTCCTCTCCGTACGCGCGAACATTCGACGCTTCGCGAGCGGACCGAGACAAAGCGAAATTTAAGGTCTTACCTCGGACGTGTATCTGATCGCCGACGACGGAATACTCGATCTCGATCGATCCGTGACAATTGGACCTCGGCGGTTCGGTTTCCGGGCTGAACTTGAGACATCGTCTGACAGTGGCGACCAACGGGGTCTCGGGTGTGTTCGACACCGAGTTCAAGAACGACTTGGAGCTGTGAAAGTCGTCGGTGAGGGTAGACTTTGGGCTGTCGAGGTCCCAGGTATTCGCTTTCGTCCCGACGCCCCCCTGGTCCTTCGGCTGTTCGAGGCCGCACGAGGACGCTTTCGGCTCGTACGCGCGCTTCTCGTCCAAACTCGTGTCCAGGTCGGTCTCCAGCGCGAGTTTCTTCACGTTCGGATTCACCGCTTCGGCCAGACCGTTTCGAGCGGATTCGAGCTGTTTCGCACCGGCGGACGAAGGACTGCGACCGAACGATCGCCTCTTGGCGCGCTTTCCCTCGAAAATTTTCTCCGTATCCTTGCGATGCCGCTTCCTTCGTATCCCGCGTTGCCGCTTCAGCGTGAATTCCCCGTCGTCGAGGTCGTTGGTAGGCGAAGCGAACGCCCAGGACATCGGAGAAGGATCTTCCAGGAGTTGACTTGCCGAGGAGACGGAACTGTCGTTGTGACAGGTGGACTCCGCGTCGTCCACGACCTCCTCCCGTTCCACGATCGTCTCGTAGGTATGCTCGGAGCTCCGAAAATTCTCCTCGTCGCAGCTACTGCTACCCTCGAGAACCTTCTTCCGTTCCTCGACGTCTCCCAGAAGAATCTCCGTCACGGTTTTCCCGCTGAAATTCATCTCCTGCTCCCTAAACGGAAATAGCAGGATTGAGGAGAAAGAGATTGGCGATAAGCCGGGCGTGCCACACCTGCTTTTAAAACGTTCTCCGTCTTACCTGTTGAGGACCTCCGTCACCGTGTTGTCCATGTTTTCGAATTTAGGTAGATCTTGGTCGATGGCCAAATTCGAGAGTTTTCCAGCCAAAGGGGTCTGGCCGTGACCCTTGCTCTTAAAGGAGCTCGCGGCCGAGACGGTTTTGCCGTGGTACGGCGTTTTGCAACGGGCGTGGATTTTCGTGATCTTGGCCAGTTTCGGCAAGTACGAAATTTTCGTGCAATCAGCGAACTTTGTTTTACCCTCGTTCCGCGAATAGAGCCTGTTCTTGGACAGAGGCACCGACTCGGTCTCCATCACGTCTTCGGGGCTGGTGGCCATGGATATTTGTTGGAAAAAGTCGGAAACGTGCGATTGAAGATTCGCCCTGGCCTCGTTCACGATGTTTTGCGGCAGCTCGTTGTCGCTCTGGAAATTCTTTGTTCTAGTTTTCATAAAGAGCGCGGGATCGGTTGGCAGGGTCAGAGCCGTGGAGCATTTGCTGCCCGGGGGAAAAAACGTTAACGGGCCGATATCGGTGTCGACCCTTGGCGTGCTTTGATAAAAGCTCTCCGAGACCGATGACTTCCCCGGTTGCTGTGACATCGATTGACGTTTGTTGGCGCGCAAATTAGGCTTCGTTGCCTGAAACCGACAAACCGATACAGCTCGTCCCGCTTCCCCGCTCGTTTCCTCTCCGTCTAGCCGACAGGCGGAATTTTGGACGGTTGCCGGTGGAACCGATGAGAAATCGCACGAGAAATCGCAGAAGAAATCGCACCGCGACGAGGTGTTTACCTGAAAGTACGTTCTCAGATCGCTGCCGTGGCTCCTGCATCTTCTTCGACGAGCCGGCGTCGTTCTCGCCGACATGTTTTCGGCATTCTGAGCAGGTATACCCCGAGTTTTTGTCCCAGCGGCGGGAGGCGTGTTAGATAGATCTCGAAAAGGCCTACGGGGCGCCTTGTTCAAGTTAGGTGGACCGTGAGGCGTCGAGCTGCTCGCTGACAACGATCTCGAAACCGTCCACTTCAGCATCTCTGAAAGGCAAGAAGCAAATCCCTAGCTAAAAACTCTCCGTCGACTTTGGTTACCCTCGGATTCTTCGCGAACGCGAAAGCAAGCGAACGCGAAAGCAAGCGAAGGCGGAAGCGGCCGGGAAGATTATCGCGGGATCTCGCACGGAAGGTAGCGGCGACGAGGTAAAGAAGAGGAGAAAGGAGAAAGGAGAGGAAAACGGTGACGAAAGCAATGGCAAGCACCTGTCACGGCATAAGGGAAACAGGGAAACAGGTGAAAGCCGGGCACCTGAGTCTGCGTCACGACTGGACGCTTGCTCCGCCGCGACGAACGGTTTAACCGAGGCTCTACGATTCTCCGCGTACTTTTCGCGCCTATGGCTAACCGAATTAGCGAAACTGGGACGAAAGAACCGGGGAATAAACGAAACCGGTGGCGCGAGCAGATCGGTCCCCGTTCCCCGTGGAAAATTCGCTGGTCCAAGTAATCGTTGATTCGATTAGGACAATCGAATTTCGCTTTGTTAGCGCGACTCGAAACCCCTCTCGATACGCTCGTTCGCGCTTTCCATTATTTCTTCGCGACCCCTGGCGCGTGCACCGAGTATGATATTTCAAGCGAAAAGTTATACGGGAAAGTTACGCGTGGTGGTGGTCGATCGAGATGGTCGGTCGAGTTAACGAGTAATATCTAAAATCGAACGTGGAAAAGTATCAATGGCAGCAGCAGTAGCAGGTTTCCGCTTTTAACGGTTCCTGCCGAGGGGCAGGAGGGGAAGGTAGCGTATCGTGAATTAGGTATAAAAATGCATTCATTTGCATACAGGCTGTTACCATGCCAGGCACGCGTTCTTCTATCGTAACACGCACTTTTTCACGCGCGTTCGCGTACTTTCCAGTCGGACTCTACCTGTGCCAGTGGTACTACTCTCTACGCACCGTCACGTTTTCGTCCATGTACGCGCGTTTACGCGCAGCCCCTCGACTGGCTAGGTATACGCGGTAGCTCGTAAAACAGCATGGGCACCTGCCCATATGGTGGCGGCCACGTACAGCGTGGCTTCCATCTGGTCCCTCGAAGCACGAGAGCACGCTCGCTGTCGAAACACCGTCCGCACAGACGATCCCTATCTTCGCTTATTCCACCCCGTCTTACTTAACGTATTCTCTCCCTCGGACACCCACTACTCCCGCGTTCGATCTTGCCCGCGAAACCATTCGCGATAGGGCGATTAGGAGCACGAGCCCCGCGAGTAGTCGGATCGGTCGGAGAAGTGGTTCGAGGGAAATGAACCGGCGATACGTTTTTAAAGATTTCACGCGGCCCGTGGCGAGTAGGGAGGAAAACCAGTCGGACGACACGCGCGGAACCTTTAAAACGTTTCGTATGTTCCAGCGAACGAGTAGTCGTCCACGACTGGAACGAGTAACGGAAAGCGGTGTATGCCTTCTCTTTGCATAATGCTGGACGATTTGCATCGGTGGAAACGAAGTTCCTTCGATCAGAAACGGTATCCGAGGAGGTTCGGGGGGGAAAGGATCGATCGGAGAAAAATGCGTCGGCGCGTTAATAAGCACAGCTGTGTGGTCCCGTTGCCGTAATTACCGAGCGACGATAAATCTCGAGTGCGTGCCGCGGTGCGCCTAGCAAAGGGGACTTATGGTCCACCTGTGGCCCTTATCCTTCCATCTAACTCAAACCGATATACGTAGCCAACCGACAAATGGCCACTGTAGCAAAGTGACTGTCGTTGTTCGAGGCTGTGGCGCGCACCGTGAACCAGAGGAAACAAGTGCACGGAAAGGGTTCCGCCAGAAACGTTGAATCGCACCGACCATTTCCTTCGACCTTTCGAACGCGGTTTAAACGCGATTTAAACGCGATTTAAACGCGATTTAAACGCGATGCAATCGGTTGTTCGATGAGAGACAGAGAGAGAGAGAGAGAGAGAGAGAAAGAGAGGTTATAGCCTGTGGATTATTACTCGAGGCAATGCGCGCGCCACTCCGTAACGTCTACCACGGAAGTGGCAACGTTTAAAGCTTCGAGAACCTGTCCGTGTCTCGCGAGCCAAGCGAAATTAATTCTCCAAGAGGCGGTGCCACTCGCGCGAGCGTGGACGCGCGACAAGTGGGAAAAACGATCGCGTTAAATCCTGCGGATCCCTCTTGTTTGCGCGTCGTTACGATAGAAAATGGGCCATATCTGTCGGTTTTATGGCTTGTAAAATATCCGCACGAGGCTCGCGTTTTGGATCGCGTCCTAAAGGTGCAAAGGGGGCCAGGCAGCAGCCCCCTTGGTCGGGTTTAATCCGTTTTGGTGCTCCCTTGGTCGGGCCTGCTCCCTCGTCTACCCCGTGCGTACGACCCCGCGAAGAACCAGACAGGATCTCGCCTTCCCGCAACCGGCAGCGAACCAATAAAATAGAGCAACCGTTGAAAAACTTAACATGCTCGCAAGCACGCCCGACCGGACCCCTTCCCCGCTTTTAATATATTCCGTAAAAGCTGTTTTTAACGACTTCGGCGTTGCACTCTTCTCCTCGAGGATGGGAATTAACCGAGCGGAGGTCCGAGTCCCGGCCCGCTTTATCCACGGACCCTTTTTCTTTTATTACCCTCGATCTAGCGAATCTTCGCGTCAGGTTTTCGAGTCGAATCGATAATGCGCCGCGCGTTTATAAACGTGTTTTGCTCCGAAATGCGTTTTGCATTTCCAAAGCACCGTGTCGCGGAGGAGCAGCCGACGAGACGAGGATCGAGAGGAGAGAGAAAGAGAGAGAGATCGGCCGGGTGTCCTCGGCAGCGCGGTCGCGCGATTAATTCGCGTGGCATCGCGGAAACCGCCGGCACAATGCGATTGTTCACGGTCCAAAGGGAGTAGAAAGGAAAGAAGGCATTAACGGTCACGATTCGCCTTCTCGAGGCAACCCCTCGCGAGCAACCCCGAAAGAAACGAGAAACCTCGCGAATCTTGGCCGAAAGGAAAGAAAGAACGGACGGATCTCGGTTCGACCACCGGCAGGCGAAATGGTCGCGGCGGCTGAACGGAAGGAAGGAACGCGTGGCGAGATCGCTTAGACGCTAAAGATAAAATCGCGGTCTGGAAAGATAAAAGCAGACGTTGCCAAGAAAGCCGGAGTTGCACCGTGAGAGAGATATTCGCGTCTAGCGGAGAGGAGAGGGAGAGAGAAAGAAGCAAAGGGAGGGCAGGTGAGCACTTGGTACCTAATCCCTTTTGAAAACCTGGCAAACACACGGGCGCAGAAGCTACACGCACGAGGAATATACGGGCTGTGTACGGATCGTGAGGCGGTCCCTAAAAATAGTCTATTCATCGTAGCGAACACCCCCCTTTCCCTCCCCGTCCCCGACCCAGGCCCTCCTTCTTTCTCTTCTTCCGCTCCTTCCGCGCTCTTCGCTCGGCTTAGCTCCGAGACTCGGTTCTGATTTATATTGGATTGACCCCGGGCACACCTTTTGCTAGTGGCGTTTCTCTCGAAATGGTCCCGTGTCTCGTCGAGTACAGGTCGGAGGTGAGACAGAGAGAGAGAGAGAGAGAGAGGAGCAGAGGGACGTCTAAACCGAGGGACCAAGGGGACTTTACAAGAGAGCCAGTCGAGGACAATCAAACGCGCATTCACGGTACCGACGTGCTCGGTTTTCGGCAACGGAGCGAGACGAGAAGACATGGAAGGAAAGAAGGAAGGAAAAAAGGGAGATGGGGAAGCCGGAGAGAAAACGCGTCCCGAAGACAGAGTTTCGGTACGCGCTCTATTTCCAGCACACCTGTCCCCGCTTTTCTCCTTCCTCCTCTTTCCTATTCCCATAACGCGTATTCCCCCTTCCAGATCCGCCACCGATCTTTTCCACGCTACCCACCGATCTTCCTTCCGCCACGAGGGTGGACCATCCGACGTCGCAAACTTTCCACGATTCGGTACAACATCCTCGCGAATATTCGTCGCGACAAAGAAGCGGTGGAAGGATAACGAGCAGGAGGGAACGGGTGACAGAGGAGAAAGAAATCCGCGGTTCGGTTAATAACGAATCAAAATTAAACTGGAAATTTGCAAATTGTAAGGAAAGTCGGGTGCACGTTTCGAAGCCGCTTACCCTTTAGCTAAAACAGGGTGCGGACACATTCAGGACGCGCCTCGAAAATAAGGCGGGAACAATAGAACGAAACGAGTCCTGGCGAACAAATGCCTGGCCATTTAAATAGAGGGATCCTCGAGAAAAGGTTCCTCGAGGTGGACCCACGGGGTCCTTCGAACTTCGACAGGAAAGTTTGTATAGGACCCACGACTAGCTTTGCTGGCTCCTTCGTTACGAGTCCCTTTCATTTTTTCCCTCTTCTTCTTATCCTCCTCTCTTTCCACCACCTTCTTCCATTCCTTGACAGATGTACCACCGGAGCCACGCGCGGTCACCTTTCTTCCTTCCTTCCTTCCTTCCTTCCTTTTTTTGCGTCTCTCATTCGTCGTCGTTTTGCCGTCCACTACCAGCGACTCGTACACAACCGGATCGCCGAGTCTTACAATTAGACGAGCTTCTAACATCCCGTTCAAGAGAAAGAGAGGAGAGCACTTGGCTTTATTCGAGGACCGACCAATTCGATCGCCTCTGTTTCCAAAATCACTCTCGCTCTCCCGCAGGTTAACGCTTCTCGTCGTGTCCTACCCTTCCTCTCTCTCTCTCTCTTTCTCTCTTCCCCCTCCGCCCACCTCGCGGTACTTTTCACCGGGCATTCGAGAAACGATCTTTTCTCTTATCTCGTTATCGCGATCCCGAGGATCGGTGGAGCGAGGTATCGAAAGGAGCCGTTGCCGAAGATCTAACGAAGAAATTACCTACGGGTGGTGCTCGTCGATTCCAGTCGAATCGGCTACGTTTGACATTTGAAGAGAAAGATACCGCTGGAATGCTTGAGGTCGAAAGACCGGTTAAGGAATACGAATGACACGCGTTTCGCGAGGGATATACGTCGGTGTTTCGAGCGTTAAGGTAGCTACGAGATTCCCGAGAGATTCGATGCCGCGTAGATTTTCGAAAATGGGCAGTTGGAACCGGTCGAAGGGGGAGGAGGTGTCGGAGGAAAGTTATCGGAAGGAGGGACCACGACTCGTGGAGGAGCCGGAGTCGGGAGAAATGGAGGAGTTACTCACTGCGTGTCCTTGAACGGCAGGATTCGCCTCGTACATCCGATATGAGCACCGGTATCAGACACTTTTTCGTACACAGATCTGAACGTGGCAGCACATAATCCACAGTCGTGGTCGCGCGAAAGCAGAAACGCGGTTCGCGAGGAAACGAAAGGTGGAGGAACGCGGCAGAGAGGTATCGGATCGTGGCACTTCAACGGCTGGTTCTCTACTGACGTGGTGGGGTGAGGACCTGGGCCTTATGTAGGAAAGGGTCCCTAGGTGAGGCTACGAAACAGGAGAGACCGGCTGTCTTTTCCTCTATACTGTCTGTACTATACCTATATCCCCACTCTGAAGCCGTGACCTGATCCACGCCAGCCACTCCACTCGCCCCAGGTGGACGCCCGATCATCTCCGAGGCTCCGTGGGTGTTTCGGCATTTTGCCAACCTTCCCAATCTTCGGGTACCGATAACGCCGCCGAAATATTCTCCATAAAGAGATAAGCTCTTTATTACCTTCTTCCGCGACAGGTTATCCCGTTTTCCTTCGCTCCGCGCTGGTTCCCTTCCAACCATTACTCCTTGTCGTAGTCGTACTCGAAGAAGCAAGAAAATATTTGCCAGCGAAACGGTCGCTGCGAAATATGGCAATCGAAATCAGTCAGGGTTTCGAGTCGCAAGTATAGATTAGGATCTGAAGGATTTATTGGCCGTATTCGGGTAGGATTCGGGTAGGATTCGGGTAGGATTCGGGTAGGATTCGGGTAGGTTTCGGCGTCGTGGCGTTTGCAATGCGTGCAAGAGAATGTACCGACGCGACCGACTTGCAACCGGCTAGCTAGCTAGCTTGGTCTGTTTACAAAGTTGCCAGGAACCCGCGTCAGAGTGGTAGGTCTTTCGCGTGATTTCTAATCTCACGGTTGTTTTCTCCATAGAAAGCCCGGAGGAGGTTGGACCCCTGGTTGGCCAGGTAAAACGCATATATCTTTCACGGACACGTCCGCGCTGAAAGCCTTTTCTGGTCAGAACTGCCGATTCTGAGGTCTACCGCAAATGTTCCGTATTCACGCAACCGCTAAATATTCCTTCCAATGAAATAGCTTCTCCCTTGCTCCCCTTGCCGAGGCCATTCAGCGATCGAAAATCATCGATAAGCAAGCGGAAACGCGTACCGTGCGTGGAGATGCAAGGTCGCGAGGCACGGAACGAGGAAGTTCGGCCCGATCGGGAAAGGGTAACTCGAAACTTTTTCACCGGCACGTGACAATCTTCCAGCCGTTACTTTCGAAAGAAGTAACCGTTTTTCGATAGAATACCTCTCGAGACCCCGACACCCCGATTCTTTTGTGCTCTCCCCCGCACGCGCCAAGAAAACCCCCCTCTGCCTGCTCCGAACGTTCACGGCCCAATTACCAACGCGTATTCGACCTATTCTTCCAGGCACGAGCTTCCATCTTCTACGGATTCCTCTCGCGGTCGGACGTTTCTCCAGGAAAATTCCTACCGATCCCGTAAAACGTAAAGCGTTCGGGACTCTCGCGTGGCGTGGTGCCGCGTTGTGCCACCTGTCCGGCGAAAAGCAAGCGGAAGAAGGTGGTAGCGCGATCTCGAGAGCACGTGGAAAGTGGAAAACGGAAGGATTCGCGGGAAAGGCGAACAAAAGTGGAAGAACGTTGAAACGGAATTGGAATGGTTTCACGGTTTTATAGCTGCGGGACAGCTGCGTTCGTAGGTGCCCGTACGAGCTCCTTTCTTACGGATCGTGCAGGAAAGAATATCGAACAGGGATCCCGGAGAATAAAGCGGTTTCATTACTGCTGGCGAATTTCGACGCGAACACAAGGTCCCGCATATCCTCGGTCATAATTAGAGGCGGCTTGTCTCCCTTGTTCTTAAGCACAACACGTACCAACGTTTCATGCCCGGACAAAGAAATTCAAGGCAAGGGAACTCTTGACTCGTAATTAAAGCCCAGTCGATAACGCGTACCGGCGAATAAGGGAAGAAAGTGTACTTGCTTATGCGCCAAGCGGATGTAAATCCGCATCCGGTTCCAGAGAAGAAATCCTCTCGGAACGAAGCGTTTGCCGCGAACGAGTCTCGTCATGCTGAAACGGCAAAATTTATCTAGAGCGATCGTTGCTCGATTCTTGCTCGATGGATCCTAAGCAGCGGTTAACGCAGGGGAAAAGGAATCACGCGAGAATACCTGTAACGACAACGTTTTCCTAACGACTTCGTCGGTCTCGTTTGTCACGCGAAAAGGGCAAAGGAGTGTTATTTCGAAATCATTTTTTGTCATTCCCATTCTACGGATGCAGCGTGGTAGAAAAAACCGCAAAAGGACACACGTCCCGGCGATTCACCCTAGTTTTCCTCGAGTTTTTCCGAAGCGGGAACAGACGGTACCTTCGGTAAATTAGACCGAAGGTCGATTGTTCGGAGTCGTGCGACTGGAAACGAGTCGTGGAGATTTTTTCTTTCTCAAGAGTAGGCGAATGGAAGCGATAGAAGGGAGAGACTTCTCCATTTTCTTCCTCCTCTTTCTATCTTCCTTCATCCACCCGTTCCACTTTTCGAAATATCATTTTCTAAATTCCCACGTCCATCACGCGCGCCTTTCGAGAGAACGACGCCCCGTTAAACGGTATTTCGCCCTTTGTGGCGAAAGTTTCGTAAAACGCGTTTTCCTGTTTGGCCTCGCTCGTTACCGAAACCAAAAAGCCGAAAGCGAATCCGACCCGTTTCCCCGAACCGATCTAATCCTCCCTTTCCTTCCGCGCCGAATGTCACAATTTGATCGACATCTTTGTCGAAAAATTCTCTTCATAAAGCGCGTATAAATCCTTGAATTACACGCGCGATTTCAGACGTCTGACCTTCGAGCTGCGATCAAACTGACCCGCTCTTACCTTCTTATTCCCGTATCCCCGAAAACTCGTAATTATCGCAGCTGCGGAAGTAAGAGACACGCGAGCAGAGTAAAAATAAAGACAGCTGCGATAGAGAAATTACGCTCTTGTCCCGCATCGATCGACGAATTGCTAAGAAAAAAGGTAATTTACCTTTCCCTCCTTGCTTCCAAGCGAATTACATCTCGAAAAAATCGAATTTCTTCGAAACGGTTAGGAAAGAAATGGTACAGGTAAATTCCGTATACGTGGATAAGAATGCTGGATAACAGAGGTTTGGATTTGTAATTAGCGAGGCGCGAAAGCGGAAAGGGATATCGCGAGCGAGGATAGGAGGAACGGGCTGGGAATATAAACATGTCAGGATGCGAACGAGACAACCGAGGGTAAACGAGATAGGAAACGAGTTCCCTTCGGCCCTGTAATCGGCTATTGTCGCGTTACTTCTAAGTCGTTAAGCCGACCCTAGCATTCGTTTTACCGCGTTTCTCCCTATTTAACCGACTATTTTTTCCTCTCGCTATCCAAAGTACTTGCTCCTCTTCGACATCCGAATCGAACCGACCTTCTGAACCATTGAAGCTGGAAAAATCCAAGGGGGTAATCGCGAATTTATTTGGAAAACTACCCTCGATCCAGACGCTGTTCCGCGACGAGTGTGCCGGAGAGAAAAATATTTGAGGCGGGAGAGGCGAATAACGAGGATTGGTGGTGCGAAACGGGATTAGGAAGGAAGTCGGTGGCGCGTGGTAACGCTGTAGTAGCAGCGGGAAACGCTGGTGGATTCGAACCGTGACCAGCCGTCGATGAGATTGCATATTCATGCCCGGACTCGGCTCTTTCCTACTTTTCCTAAAAGTGGCGCGTGACAGAACAATACACGCGGTCATAAATCGTGGCAGGTGGTAATCCTGATTCATGCTTCGTTCCAGTATTAACCTCGTTAATCCATCGCGCCGGTGGCGGTGGCTGCGATCGCGCCAGCACCCTCCGTCTATCCTAATTTATGCGCCTCCTGTTCTGGTCACACCAACTTTCCACCCGACTATCCGTCCTTCAACCGAGATAACTTTCCCGCAAGGGTTAGTCCAACCATCGGCGTTTTCGATCCAACGAATTTAGATTAAGAGCCGAAAAGCGCGGAAAGTCGGTGACATTTATTTCGATCGAGAGATTAGAATTCCATGCACGAAACTGTTTCGACCCTCTTATCGGTTAGATCGATCGTGGCCGTGGAGGGTAATGTGTATTTGCGCTGGTAAAACGTGTCGAGTAATCGACCGAGAGGCTTATTATTTAAAAGAGTCGTTGCCGTTCCGCGGATAAAGCGATCAGATTAAAACCCCTTCGTCGAATAGGTGACAATGTTTCATATACGCGATCGTACACCATACCGTTCGCGTGGAAATTCCGCTGGAAATTCGATCGAAGAACACAGAGATTCGGTTTTTTCAGTTGGAGGCAAGGGAACCCCGTTCGAATGTTTTTTCCTCCGACCCCTTTAACATCGACGAACCCTAATTTCGCAGAAAGAATTTGTCGATGAAACGGTTCGGAAGATCTCGGTGGTCACAAAGGCTGCAGGCTTTCCCGAAGAGACTCGAGAGCTCGTACACGGGGTTGTTTTCAAATACTGTCCCTGTCCCGAACGCATTATCCAACCCTCTTCGTGCTTTTCGTGTATCTCGAGAGTTTTCCGCCTCTCGCTCGCGGCAAAAGGGTTGAAGAAGAAAGGCACCTTTTCAGAATCAATCTACGCGGCCAATTTTCGAAAATGATCCAGGAAATACGAGCATCTTTCAAGATGAAAATACGGCATTAATCACAGGTGTACTGGAAACCGTGTTACGGTATACCATCCCAGTTTCCTTTATCCTCCATCCTCGGTTCCCGCGGGCCTGCTGCGTCCATTATAGAGAAAACACGCGCACCGTCTCGATTTAAGAATTATTCACCGTTAGAAATTCGTTTTGCCATCTCGGGTAAAGTTAATTCGTGGAAAAGATAGAAAAAATCCGGCTGGTCGAGCGGCACACGTGCGCGTCTCTCTTCCTCTCCCTCCGTCCCTCTCTCTGCCACAGGGTATATCGAAGGAGACGGTTAGCAAAGCTATCTCCCATGGGAGCATCTCTCTTGGCTTACACGAAGATCCTGCTTCCGTTACGAAAATAAAACACCACCGGGAGAAGCGTCGCGAACCGTATCACCTCCCGAACAAACGGCAAAAACAAAAGCATTCGATTGTAGCGCAAACAGATACGATCCGTCTAAACTCGGGACGATCGGTCTTTCCTCGGATCCGCTTGCAAATTCCACGTTTCGACCGACATTGGTTGTACAGTGTGATCGTCTATCAGGGTACTGGCAAGACGATCGTCCGCGAAAACGCTATTGGAAACGCGATAGACGCGGTGAGAAAGCGACGGCAGCTGAAGATGGTCTAGTCGGAGGTATCGTTGGCGCGATTTCGGAGATTTCGGAAATTTCGGAGAACGGAGTGGATAGGCGCCGGGGCCAGGGTGGACCGAGAGGCCCCGCTGCGCGTGAATCGGAATAAAAGTTTACAGGTAAGCTCACCGAGGGCGAGAAAGTGGTGGAGGAGAAGGAAGAAGCGGTGTAAAAGGGCAGGTCGGAGAGTAGTTGGTGCTCTCTCCGCGGGAGATCCGACACGCAGAAGGATCCGGAGCGCGATAATGAGCCCTCGTTCTCGAATCAAGCCTGTCATTGTCGTTTCCACTATTCATCGCCGTTGTATCGTATTATCCCCGTATAGAACCGTGCGCGTTACACCGTTTCCTTTCTTCCCTGTTTCTCTCTCTCTCTCTCTCTCTCTCTCGCGAGAGGATACCGAGCAATTCTGGAAGCAGCTGGATCGAGATTCGCAACGTGTTCGGAAAGAAATTCCCTGGTAATTAGGATTTACGAGGACTCGAGAGGAGCTTGCGAATCTCGACTGTCAAACGAGTTGGCAAACACCGCGACGCACGGCGTCGCGTCGCGTCGCGTGCCCGGTTGCAGCATTGAAATATCGACGCGACCGAAGGAAGTTATCGCGCGTTATCTCGCGACCTTCCACTCTCCGTTCGCTATCGGTCGTTGGAACTGGCAATCCGCGTCATGGATAAAGAGTAACGGTGGTATCGAAAACGGGGAGTGGTCGCTCGGCCGTGATTAGCTACCCTTTGGAAGAATTAAAGGCAATGATTTCGCAACATCTTTCGCATGGTTGCGCCATATGGCGTTGCATTATCGAGAGACGGGCGACTGGGTAATCGATCGGGTCTGGCGGTCCAAATAAAAGCAGCAATAAGAACAGTCGTGTGGCGGTATCGAGGAGAAACTGGGAAAGAGAGAGGCGGCGATGCGTCTTGATCGATGGATCGCGCGAGGATTTCGAGAGGAAATCGGCTCGGCCAGGGGAGAAATATTATTGCCAGGGACGAGTTTGTTCCAGCGAATCGTCGCGGTGACTATTATCCTTGAAATTACCCGGCACGTCAGTCACGTACGCGTGTTACGGTTACTGTCAACGTTCCGTCGCGTATAATAAGTCCGTGCGAACGCGGTAACGTTGACAGAATGAACGCTAATGATAAGGAGGTATAATTAGGTAGGCAGACCAAAGTCCGAAGGGGTCCGTGCACTTCCACGTTAAGGCGTACGTTATTCCAGCAATAGTCACCCCCTCCTGCGTTAGCCGAGATGGTCAACCCTTGACATATATTACAATGAGCGACATAACGCAACGCGGAATAGCATGAATGCATAATTTGCCGGGAAGGAACGGGGATAGCGCGGAGGGAGGTGGAGCGGGTGGCACGGCGGGTAACGGGGTTCACGGTCTGTTAAGCAAAGGGGGATTTTTCGTGCCTCGCTGTGCCGCCGCGGATGAACGCCGGTTGCCCAGCCAGAATGACGTTTCCTTCGTTCCGCGAAACGTTGAAACCCCCGTCGGGTAGGCAAACGGCAATTCGATCGGTTGGCAACGGTGCTGGAAAGATCGCGGTTCGCGAGCCGGGATGGAGGTATAAGAGGCGTAAAAGGGCGACGAGGAGGCTGGCCGAACGGAGGGAAGGAGAAACAAGACCGACGACAGACCTCGAACCAGGGGGTAGCGCGAGTAAAATTATCTGCGTTCGGTCGGTGAAACGACCGAGTAAGAAAAGCACAACCGAGAAGGAAGAAGGAAAGAGAGAAAACGGCGGCTTTTCCACTCGCTTCGACCACGCTTCCTCGGCCTAATTGGCAAGAATGACGCACGACCCTTGTAATTGCTCGAACGAAGCGAAGAAACCGAAGGATGATGTGTTTCTTCCTCCGGTAAACTGCCTTCCAGCTTCCAACATTTTCCTTCCAAATATTCCCTCTTGTATTTCTCCCTCTGTTTCTCTCTCTCTCTCTCTCTCTCTCTCTCTCTCTTTCTCTTTCTTGTCAAATTCGTTAGCGCGGCAACTCGATGGCATATACCGTGACAGCCGTCCATCTTCTCCGATGAGAACGTAACCGTCGCACAGTGGAAAAAAGGCAACAGACCCCCGATCTCTCTTTTCATCGGCGTTAATCGAATGCCTTCACGGTGACCGATGACCACTATCTCCGCTCCGTTTCGCCTTTTCGTCGTCTGGGACGAGTTGCTTGTCCTCTCCTCGATACCAGACCAGAGAATCTCCTTCTATGGGTAGATTTAACGCGTCACGGGACGTTAAGCGTCGCCGCTACTCGCCACCCTTCGACTCGCTCTCGCCTAGACAGTCGACCACAGGTAAATTTCAAACAGAAGAATCCGTAACCTCTCGAAAAACGTTGGAAACTTCTTCGAACGATATCTCCGAGAGACGCGTTTTCGAACACGACCCGGCGAGCAAAGCTTACGAACCGATAGAAACGAGTTTAAAATAGTGACAGACAGATGACACGCGGAGGAAACGAAGAACAGGCATCGGAAAAAATCGACCATAGGGTTTCCAGACGAGCGGGAAAACGTAAAATTGCACGAACATCGGAACGTAACTGTACGCTCGAGAATTTGCACACGAGGAATCGTGGCGTTTAAGAAATTTATACGGATATACGGAGAAGTCGATCGCGCGGTGCGTATGTCGAGCGGCGAAAGCGATGCACGGCGAACCGTGAAAGGAGGGGACAATCGAGAATATGGAAATATATGGAAAATACGTTGAAGAGCGTTTCTCGAAGGAACACATATGGAAGCTATTTCGAGGGATGTCGAGGAAGGATCACTGTCACGGTGGTCAAAACTGCATCTGTGATTTCAGTGGAGCCCTGTTCGCGATACGCAGCGTCGGACACTGATCGCTCTTGACGCATACCGAGATCTCTCGCGATCTCCTAAAATCAACCGGCTGGTAATAGAAACGAATCGGTTATAGTTTCCTCACCGAGGTCCAATTTTTTCCCCCCTACCGAAGGATGTTTGCATCGAAGAAAATGGCCTTTTCCACTCGCTTGTCGTCTCGACCGCTCGGCGACGACTCGAATTCGAAATTCTTTCGCGGACCTGCCAACGCCATTCGCGGTTTGCGAGAGAGAGAGAGAGAGGGGGGGGGGAGAGGGAGGGAAAGAAAAGAGAAAGAAAAGGGATGAAAAGGAGGAACAAG
Source organism: Euglossa dilemma (assembly GCA_002201625.1). Taxonomy (NCBI): domain Eukaryota; kingdom Metazoa; phylum Arthropoda; class Insecta; order Hymenoptera; family Apidae; genus Euglossa; species Euglossa dilemma. Next base: position 516,120 of record NIJG01000161.1, read on the forward strand.
AGGACAAAGGCGAGGGAAGAAGGCACAGTGTCTGCTGGTAGAGACGGGGGGAGTCTTGCAAAGATAAAGAGGATGACAAAGACACGGTGGAGTGTCCAGGCTCGGCTCATAATTTTCCTTGGGCGGCGCGCGACGTGCGACGTGTACGTGTCACCGCGTCGCGACGCACCCGTCCGTCTCATCGCGACTGGAACACCAAAAACGAACCTCCGGCTATTTTATTGCCGTTCTCCGGACTCGCCAGATTCCTCCGTTTTTCTCTTCTTTCCTCTTTTCCTTTCCCCTTTTCTTTCTTCGCTCCAACTAAAAATCGTCGAACTCGCTTTGACTTAGCCAAGCTCCGCGATCCGCGAATCGCCGTCGGCCAACTTTGAAATATCGCGCGGAGAGTCGCGGAGAGACGAACGGAATCGTAGAACTCGCGGACGAGACGGTTTGCCATTTATTTCGAAGAAAATAATCCGGTCTAAGCGAATGTCGAAAGTGGGCAGCGAAGGAACGGATGCACACAGCCGCGTTTTATTGGGCCAACACGGCCGACAGCAAGAGTGACTGCGCTCGTAAAAGCCTCGTATAAATAAAATCGCCGGGAATATAATTGTTGCTGAGAGCCGGGAACGTTCGTTCTACGCCGAGCTGTATAACGCGGTCAGCTACCGCCGCTCCGTTTTCCGCCTCTTTTTATAATCAATTTTCCACTCGTTTTCTCCTAGTTCGCTGCCGATTCCTCTCTTTTCCCTGTATTACCCGATTTATCCGACGCGGTTACTACCGTCGGGCGTCGTTCGGATCTCGACTCGGATAGAACGCGGAATATGCGATTACCGATGCTGCTTCTATCTTCGAGACCTTTATTATTTTTCACCACGGTTGACGGGAAAAAGAAACGAAATGGCTCCTTTCGGTTCGCGTTTGCATAAGAACTCGTATTCGAACGATCGATTCGAAGCTAACGAACACGCGATGATCGAGGTAGCCGGTGGTAAACATAAATGTTCGTCGAAAGGGAAATGAATAAGGAAATGGAAAGGGAAAGACGTTTCGGAGGAACAGGTACACACGGTGTTTACGAGTATCGTTATAAAGTCAGAGGGCATTTCCGTTGGCCCGTATAGATTCGGTTAAATCGGATCGGTGGTAGGAACTGAGAAGCCGGCAGCGGGTGTCTCGCTTTCTTCGAAAGTTGAAGGAAGTTGGGAATACAAGATGCGGGATCGGGAGCTGGCGTTAGGGCGAAATCGTTACTCGACACTCTTGTGTAACGAGAGCCAAGCCGCGGCTATGAAGAAGACCAATGTTCCGGCGCATAAAGAACCGTGGTTTAGCGTGTCCCTGAAAACCGAAACCACCATGACGCCGGCGCCTCTCGTTTATTCTCGTCTTATAAATCAAAACGCGAACGCGTATATCGTGTTCGAACTTTCCAAACGTACAGCCCCGTTTCGAGCGCCGTCGAACCAGCGAGCTTTCCTCGATCGACGTACCGACCGATCCGATTCATATCCGTCGGGATCTTCCGACAACGCGAAACGATTGTCACGGCGGTAGGAAAACTCGCGGATAACCAGAAGATAGCGCACGAGTACGCGGTAATTTAAACGGTAAAGGGTTGCATGAAGAAAACACCGGAAAGCTGTGCTATCGTTTAGAAACCAATGAGCATCTAATGAAGGTGGAGCTTGCCGAGGAAATCTCCACCTACTCTTAAAATGCTCTATTTCTCTCCTCTCCTGCGTGCGTGTCTCCCTGCGTAAAAGGAAGACCGAGAGGCGAAATGAGAGGGAAAACGAGAGGAGAAGAAAGAGAGACGAGCCGAGGGACCTGGGAGAGAGGAAGAGAGGGGAAGGAACGAAGAGGAGAGACAAATGAAGAGGCTGAGGAGGATCTTCAAGTACGTTTTAACTCGGCCAAGTCAGTTGGCATCTCGCCGCACCAACTAATGCGATGGCTTTGTTTCGTCACGTTTCCCGAAACGATCTCTCGAGAAAATCGATCGACCAGTGATTTACGCGCGATTCCGCCGAAACTCGCCGTTTCAACTTGGACCAAACGTTTCTCGCGATCGAAGGCTTTTTCGCCATATTCCTAGTGGGTGATAGTCGTCGTATCGTACCTTCGTTTCCTCCGAAACTCCAAAGCCAATTTTATTAGCGAAAATATTCGCCCGGCAAACGGAAGACTTTACTCGTGCAAAGTGCTACTTACAGAGGCTTTTGGACAGAATCGCCTCTTTGCGCGATGACAGTTGCTCCAAAGAAATATTTCCAAACGATTGACAAAGAATCGAAGACGCTTGTTCGTTACCAGATAAGAGATCTCTAAAAGCAGGCTTTCCTCGCTGCTCGAACGATCGACGATTAATATCGGAAAATCGTGAAACGTCGGACAAAACGGTGAATTTGCAGAAGAGAAGGCAGAAAGAATCGTAATCGAGGCAATCAGCCCCTTCTCGTCAACACCGGTAAAAGTTGAAAAAAAAAAGAAACGAATTACGATCGAACGCGATTACCCGTTCGTTACAAATTCACCGGTAAAGATTTCGCATGGATGTTAAGAAATTAAACGCGACAGGTTTACCGATCCTTCGATGTTTCGATCGGTTAAATTCCAGCGAGTGTGCTACGTATTTGTTAGCGCGAAGTAGCATTTGCTAAGTAACGCGTTACGTTCGGGAAAGCAAGAAATGCGAAAGAAGCATCAACGGAGAGAAGCAAGTTTCGCGATACCGGTGGAAAAGTAAGAAAACCGTTTAACGAACGCTCACGTTCGAATAGGCGTATTCGAGGCGTATTCGAGGCGTATTCGAGGAGCACGTGGCACCAGAGCTTTGTCGCATTCTCAGGCTTTGCTTTCCTCGATCGGGAAATGCCTCGATCGAGATTTCCAAAAGCAGTTCACGCGTGAAAAAGCTCGCTTACCCGTAAAAACAGGAATGTCATTTCACGGTTTACTGTCTGCTCGTTTATACGTGTTCGACTGAAAACGATTTCGAAAATAAAACAAGCGCTTCGTAGGAAGATCGAAACCGACAATTGACTTGGTCGCGAATGAAAACTCGTCCGTCGCTGATTTGAAAGAGGCACGCATTTGCGAAACGGCGGGAAAAGATGATGTGCGCAAATTCGGAAGAGGCAGAGAGCAACAGCGTGATAGTTTCGCAGGTTACGAGTGCTCATACGCCGCAAGATTTCACGGTCTCGCGCTTACTGTCCACGCCGATTAATTCCTTGGGTAAGAATTATAACGTAAATAAGAATTGGAAGGTTTACGCGAGCCGAGGAGAAAGAGAGGAAAAAGAGAGAAGAAAGTGGAATTTGCTCGATAGATTGGGGTTGGCGGGGTTTCTACGCGGAATCCGGCGTGATGCACCACCAATTCGATTTCATCGAAATCGCGCATTTCCAGTCATGCTGTTCGCGTTATGCCGCTTTGATGAATGCTCCGGGCACAGTAGAGTCATTCAAGAATAACCACGCCTGTGGCTGCTCCTCCTCTTCATCCTTTTCCTTTTTCCAACCGTGTTACCTCCTTATCTCAGTCGGCATCTCGAAATCTTCCACTCGGATTCTCCATTCTCTCTCGCATTCTGATTCCGCGCGATTAATAATTCGGATAACTGGTAATTCGCGCGGTAAACGATATGCTCGCGTGTGTTTCGCAGAATGCAACGAGAGTTCTACGGCAGCGGCGTGTAGGAGACCCCGAAGGAGCAGAACGACATTCTCGGCGCAACAATTAGCCGCGTTGGAAAGGGTGTTCGAAAGGACGCATTATCCGGACGCTTTCGTACGAGAAGAACTTGCCACGCGAGTATCTTTATCCGAAGCCAGAGTACAGGTAATACCGCGGGCGGCATTTCCAAACTTGAAAGTTAAATTTCTCCTTTAAATACGTTCGAGGGTGATATTTCCTTTGCGAAAGAGACGAAATATCACGGTGCTGGTACGTGAAAGAGAAAAAGTATCGTACCGCTGGTGGGCCAAGTTCACACATGTTTCTCGGGATTATGGTGGCTAACGTTGGAAGGAAGAAGGAGAAGGAGGAGGAGGAGGAGGAGGAGGAGGAGAAGGAGAAGAGGAGGAGTAGAAGGAGGAGGAAAAAGAGGGAAAAGAAAGAAAGAGGATGGAGGTCGCGGCGGATAGCTAAGCAGAAAATCAGAGGAGACAGGTTGTCAGGGGCAAGGAGCTATGATTAGCTTGGCAGGATAGTTGCGTCGTTCCAGCGGCATCTGTGGCTTGGCATACGACGTATGCTGTACCGTACGTTGTACGATACGTTGCGTATCTAGCACGTGTGTGGTGACTCTTACACGGTTGTGCAGAAAGCAGACTTTTCGTTAGTCGTGTCAATCCATCCGCCGCTGGTACTGCTGTTACGTCCTTCGCCTCCCGCTCGCGTCTCTCTATTCCTCTGTTTCCCGTGTGCTGTACCATTGCCAGCAGCCGTCACGCTGTCCCCGTCTACTTCTCCTTCTTTTTCTCTTTCTTTTCCTCTTTCTTTTCCTCTTTCTCCCTTCGTTCGACAATTACGGCTTGCCACAACTACCGCGTCTTCGTTTCTTCGTTCTTCTTCAAAAAATTCCTCGAGAAGGGTTTTTCGCTCTCTCCCTTCCGACCGATGGATTCGATGATCCTCTTCTTTCCCGTGTCTTCTAACTCCGAGGATAAGATTGAAAACCTTTGGAAATTTTACTTCTAGGTATGGTTTCAAAACAGACGCGCCAAGTTCCGACGGAACGAAAGGAGCTCGGCGATTAATCGAGGTGTTTCCTCGAACAGAGAAACGGAAACCACGTTACCCTTGCGGCCTATCAGAATAACGCACACGCAGGAGAACAACCCGGAGAGCCTGCAGAGCTCTCAAGTCGGACAATACCCCTACAGCGAGTACTGGCGATCCTCGCAACATTACACATCTGTGCAAACCTCTAGCTGTCATGGATTTATCAACGGTAACTTAACCAACGTCAATCTTCCCCCGTACCATCAGACAGAGATCCACGGGGGATTCGAAGGATCTGCAATGAGCAGTTTGAACGCGCTACGATTCAGAGCACATCCATACGGAACCGCGTATTCCGCGATGCACGCGAGCATGTAAACCCCCCGCCAAACATACCTACACGCGTAACCACGTCTCTTTACAACCGCGATGCTTGTGAAATTTCACCTACCTGTGTATTGGTCGAGTAGGAAAGATTCTATCGGTATCGTGTAAGTCCATTCGGAGGAGGGAAAATGAACGTGACGCAAAGGACCAATAGACGAAACACCGTTGCACAGACGTTAGGGCTTAAGCAGAAAATACAGGGTAATGGAAATAACTTGAAACGTTATTTTGTAGAACTGAATTAGCTTAATAAATAATAAAAATCGTAAATGTATTATCTTCTTAATACAAGACATCTATACAGGAAATGGTATATTAGTTTACAAAGTTATTACGTTATTTTAATCATAGAAAATGAACGATATATAAATACGAAGATCGAACTGTGGAAAAACGGGTTGTATACTCGTTGCGGCAAGAAACATGTAAAATTACAGTCGTAAAATCAATATAATTATCTGCTCACATATAATATACGTATATTGGCACAAAATTAGAATATAGATTTCCTAAGTATATTGGTCACACGCATATTCGTTATAACGCTAATTAAACTAGAATCACGTAAAAAGATTTCAAAAATCTCTTCTTAAATATTAATCGTTACGTGTTAATCGTCCGTCCAAAAATTCTTCATCGTACAAGTACATCTTTAATACTATACGGTTACTTGTACATTTTGTACCGCATTGCTCCAATCTACTTTCGAAGGAACTAAATAAAATGCAGGTGCTATTTTGCTGCCACATGGACACTGACTACCTGCTACCCAACTGAAAGAGCCCAGTTTCGTGCTACATTTTGGACAATTTAATTTTCCGTCAACGTTATGCGTGATATCGGGCATCCAAGCCAGCGGCTCAACGAACAATATTTTTGTGCAAAATTCTACCGATTGCTGCTCTTCTCTCTGGTGAGGTTCTAATAATTCGTGCGACGTTTTAGATTGCTTAGACGTTTTTCTCGAACTTATGTGTCTCCAGATTTGTTTTTCCTTTGGCATATGTGGCAAAATATTGCTAGCGCTGGCCACGATTCTTCGACACTTTTTACAACGATATACCGTTGGTTCTGGCCGTACCGTAGCTATTGCTGGATCTGGTTTTATCAATTCTGTGCAATTTTGGGGTAAAATTTTTGCTTTTCGCACCTTGTCCGCTGCAATTTGTAACCTATACATTTTAAATTGCACATTGGTATTATCTATTCCAAAACCCATTTCTTCGTAAAGTTTTAATTGTGCCAAAAAACCAGGATTGGGACCAACGAAGCGCCTTTTTTCTCTCACAGCTTCAAACGTATCGTAAAAACTTTTCCCATACTTTTTCATTAAATATGCGATAACGATTGTAGCTGATCTAGAAACACCAAAGTAGCAGTGTACTAAAATTTTGCTGCGTAACTGTAAAGCATGATCTATATACTCGTATGAATCTTCAAAGTGAGTCAGAAGATCTTCGCGTGGCATATCAGTAACCTGAATGTATTTTATAGTTAAATTTGGTAGAAGCTCTTGGATTTTTCTAGGAAGTGGACATGAATCTACTGTGAGTATATAATTCAGTTTATTCTCTTTCAACCACTCGATATCTGTAGCAGCTGTAAGATTCCCAAGAAACAAACCAGGAATAATTTCATCGTAACTCGATGGACCAGCGGTATAATCTTCTCTAATTAGCTTAGCGGTTGCTTCTTGTGCCATGATGATTACTCTAGAATAAAGAATAAAGCTACGGCATTGTATCTTTAATGACAATTTATTCCGTCGGTTATAATACAAAACGTATAATATAGTAAATTAAATTGTTACAAAATCTTTCAATGGAATTCATAGGAAAATTGATAACTTAAATAAAACGTAATCTTCTGGAAAATGTAAATAGTTATACTTATGTAAAAGAATAGAAAATTCCCAAGATCTCTTTACTTGTGAAACATGCTCTAAGCGCAAATTATATCTTCTATTACCTTACTTAAACGTATTGCAAGTAATTGTAGTATTTCAGATCATAGAACTAGTTTTATAAATGTTATTTGAATAATACGAAAAATACATTTTAATAGCAACATTTTTTATAAAACAACTTTATATTTTCTTCACAATGTAAAGTTAGTCGTATCAAACACAATATGATTTAACATTAATGAACTTCAAATTCCTTAATATTTTCATGCACATTTCACCTATTTTGTAATATTTTACAAGTAAGTATTTATATCTTTTTATTTTTTCTTCTACACAACATAAAACAATGAAACACACACTCTACATTCAAGAAAACTCGATGTACTAGTTACAATTGTTACCGCGGTATTACGATGGCGCTACGATAACATTTTTATGGTAGTTCTAAAATCTTAGACATTTTGTTACACTGTATATCATAATGCGCACAGATTTAATTCCATAGTTAATAAATGATATATTACTCAATTATCGTTATTAATTATACTTAAATATACTATATAGGAATATAACCGATTTCTTAATTCTCTTAATGCATTCAATGATCAGTTTTTTTTTCATGGAAATCTTTTTAACGATGGTACAAATAATTTCGAAATTTTCTCTCTATATATACATATANTGAATGCATACATATAAAACGAATATTTTGTACCCATAAAATATATTGTATTTTATATTCCAATTGTATGTACACATATCTCATATATGTATAATATAAATACAGATACCTATAATTTTAATATGGGATACATGTGACACACGCAAGTGCGCATATACTCGATCGCACACGTGCGCACACGATCGCGTAAAATTAATCATAAATATAAATTAACTTCTTCGAAATAAATTAAAAGTGCATGTCACCTTCATATATATTGTACTACAGAAAACTTTCCTTCCTTACTAATTAAACGTGTATATAGCGAACACAATTATTAAATTGTAATAATAAGAATTAAAAGATACAAAGATATTTCATAATCAATCGTATCATCGTTACAAACAGATTTCCCTATGTAATTTCACTGATTTAAAAGCAGAAAAATTGATTTATTTGAAAATCTTAGTACGATTAAGAAAGGATATTATCATACCAACATGTTTGAAATACGAAAAGCATATAAAAATTTGACGCATTTTGAAAATGAACGAGAAAGCTGTAAAATGAGAACTAATAGGTGGAAAGTTAGAGAAAATGAAAAAAGGAGACAATTGAAATATTTGATCTTTGTACTTTCAAAAAGATCGCGGAATAAATTGTTCGACCACGTATGCCGGAAATGACGCGTACCTCGATCTCCACATCATTCAGAAGAGTTGCGAGGATACTGCTTACGCAGTCGTGCAGAGTAGCAAGCTTACTTGTTCCGTGTTTCTCTGATTTCCTCACTCTCGCCCTCTGTTTCCCTATCTTTGTCTAGTCGTTCCTTCGGTATCACTTGCATGTGCGCACATGTGTATATGTAAGTGGATGGGTACTTTTTGATTTTTAAATAAAACAAGATGCTGCTCTCGCGAGAGGTGATCTCAAATGCGGAAGAAATCGCAGATCAGGTGAATTTACGAGTTATTCTACTCGGCTTATTTTCTTTCACGAATAATTCTTCTTTCACTAAGAAACTCTTAATAGAAGATCAACAGAAATCCTGTAAGAACACAGGTGTACTCCTGTCAACGTCATCGTGACACGATTACTATATATATATTGACATATTTTAATTAAAAGTTTCCTTTTTCTTGATTATCTCTTAGTATTAAGTCTTTCTAATATCATTGAATGTTGTAAATTTCTCGATAATATTGTCTCTACCGTACAATATTAAAGGTTATGCATCAACGAAAAGAATGTTTATTACAAATGCCATTATTTCTATCGATTTTGATTAGTAGTTTAATATAAATTGTGTTATTTAATTTCAATAAATTAGAGTAACATAAATTTTTTAAAATATCTTAATTTTAAGCATAATCTAATTTTTCTATTTATGTAATACTTTCCTTGTTGTTATCATCTTCGTGAGAAATAGTTGTTTATTTTTTTGCTATTAAAAATAGTTATTTTACATAATATTGAAAAATATTCGAAAGATGTATGAAAAATATTGTAGATAGTTTTCACGCTCTAGACATATTGTTACCTTTTAAGTATAAAATATGTTTTTAATTATCATTTCTTTGTAATCGCAGGTAATCCGCAATGGAAAGCACATATTACCAACTCTTGCGAGACTTTGTCTCATAGCCACATTTCTAGAAGATGGATTAAGAATGTGGTTTCAATGGTCTGAACAAAAAGAATTTATGAACAATAGTTGGGAATGCGGTACCTTCTTAGCTACAGTCTTTGTCTTGGTTAATTTAATTGGACAACTTGGTGGTTGTGTTATGGTTATTGGAAGATGGAAAGTCAGCATTGCTTGTGGAATTTTATTCTTCATAGTAGTTCTTCAGACTTTAGCTTACAATATTTTGTGGGACGTAACGTTTCTATTTAGAAATTTGGCATTGATAGGAGCACTTCTCCTAGTTTTGGCTGAATCAAGAGTCGAAGGAAGATCATTATTTGCTGGTGTCCCAAGTCTTGGAGATAATAAACCTAAAAATCTTTTGCAATTAGCTGGCAGAATTTTATTAGCATTTATGTTCACAACGCTAATTCGCTTTGAAATATCGATCCTTCAAATTATGCAAGATATTCTTGGAAGCAGTTTGATGGTGTTAGTAACCATTGGATATAAGACTAAACTAAGCGCATTGTTGCTTGTCTTATTATTATCCGCTCTGAACCTTTATCACAATGCATGGTGGAACATTCCAGAGTATAAAGCACTTAGGGACTTCCTGAAATATGACTTTTTCCAGGTAATTTTGAACTTTATTTATTGAACATTTATCTTATAATTTTATCCAATAAGGGCATTAAATATAAATTTTAATTTCTATTTTTACAGACACTGTCAGTGATTGGTGGTCTTTTAATGATAGTTTCTTTAGGTCCTGGAGGTGTATCAATGGATGAGCATAAAAAAGAGTGGTAGATATCATGGTATCATTTAAATGTACATCATTACATTGTCATGATCATTAACACGTTTCGTGCCGGACCGATTTTTGGGTACTTTCCGTTCAAGCTACGTGGGGCATATACGCCCCACACTATTATGATTAATAGTTTTGCCTCTGACATATGCCTTACGATATTTATAATAGTGAAAAAAATATACAATAACTGATGTCTATACATGACGATACAAAAAAATGAAAAGAATTCTTCGTTTTATAATGAGAATTCAAACGGTCTGAACTGAAAATTCAACGTGGGGCGTATACGCGCGAACGTGTTAAGTAAAAGTCTCCCATTCCTGTTCCTTCATGTGCTCAATAAATCTATAATAAGTTTATTGTTTGTTGGACGAAGAGATACAATGTGCATTCATCTTGAATTATTCAATTTGGGTAAAGGAATTGTTAAAATAGAATTTACACAAAATTATAAAAAATGATAAAACTCCAGAATATTGTTAAGGAACAAACAAAATGAAGATAACACCAAGACCAATTTATGTTATCAATAATGGCATTGTACATACAACACTACATTTATCAAGGAAAACAAAATATATTTTTTCTGTGTGTTTTTAATTTTCTCTCTGTTTTTGATTTTAAATCCTAGATGGATTTATATACATGATTTTAAATGTTAAGATAATCTTCCATAGAAGTACATTACTTAAATTTATAGAAGACAATAATGAAAATATTAAATTTTTCAAGATTTTTATACAATTAAATTATTGTAAATAAATATTTCGTATCACATATTCATTGTTACTATTTATTTATATAATTTTTATTCGTTAACTGATAATTAGTAACTGCCATATTTAGAGTCACTTAATAATAGATTTACTAAAATAAACTGACCTCAAAATAGTCAGTAAGTAAGTTTGATCAAACTAGTGAATGATTATAATCATTAAATATCATATTTTTCAATGAATATTATGGAAAAAATTGAATAATAACATTAAATAAATAACAAATTTCGATAAAAATAAGAATAATGAATAAATATACGCGATTGCCAGTTGATAAGGGTACAACTATTTTAATTGCAAAACCATTCGCTCATGTTTTACAATATCAGTATCGTGATGAAAGATGCGACTATTGTTTCCAAAGGTAATTATATTTCAATAGAATTATAGTAACTGTAAACATGTATATATTTCCTTAGATCATTTTTTCTATTCAACTGTTTCTCACATTTATTTAGTAAATTATTTCTCTATTATAGTAAACCAAACATTATTGCTATCGATATATTTTTTTTTTCAACTGCTCAATGAATTAGACAGAGACCAGGGATATAATAATATTTAATCGGCTTTAATTATAAGTTTTAGGTTATATCGTACAAGTGATAATTTTCTATTAATTTTGCGTATATATTATAACTGGGCAATTGTGTTTAAATTCATCTGTAATTTAAGTATTTCCCTCGCGAATTAAAATTTCCATCGAGTAAAAAATTGCAAGCTTTGTTGTATTATTCTAATTTGCGGTTTAAAGTAACCTCTTTTTTACGGAACATTTAACCGCCAATATGCCGCCATTCTAAAAGTTAAACCGCGAACATACGTTCCGCAATTTCAAATTAATATGTAATAGATTATAAACAAACACATGCCACGATAATCAAATTACGACTAAATTAACAATAACGCTAAATAATGTGAAATTTTCACGTTTTATTATCTATAATAAAAAGTTGTCTAATTGTCTACAAGACAAAATGACAAAAATAAAAAATATAATCCGGTACTCTATTTAATTTCCTTCTGAAAATTCTACTTTTATATTCTTAGCGATTATACTGCATGGTCGAGAGATTTTTATATTCACGAGAATTAATAAAACTGAATACAGATTATTTTTATTGCATTGGAAAAATGTTCATATATATTTTGTAAAATTGGAGATAATGGGGATAAAAAAAAAAAAAATAGCAAAACGATCTAAATTTCTTTTTATTATACAATACAAATTAATTTCTTTCATAATCTTGATAATTTTTATATACGTTGTAAAATTTTGTATGGGCAAAATTCATCGTGTTAGTAGCAATCTTTCTTCTAATATCTCAGAAACTAGGACCAATTGCCGATTTTTTCAAATGTAAACGTTATTTAAAATTATACCCTACGATATATTTTAAGCCTATGAAAATTAACGAGGAAGTAACAATTCGATAATTTTTCGCTTTAAATCTTTAAAAATTAAATTTAAATTTGTTTCTGCCAAGTAATCTACCAGTCCTTACGACGAATCAACAAAATTGTAATCTCTTTTTTCAAGTTAGAACATGTGAATTATATCATATGCGAAAGCGTACTTTTTTTCCGTTAAAAATACCTGCTTCCTAAAAAATATGAAACACTAGTTAATTGCACTAATGTCATTCACTCTCACTTTATTTCACTCCGTTTTATTAAGTTCTTTTCACGTTCTTTCCCGCGTGATATATTTGTAGATGTATCATCTTAATCAATAGGTACAACGTGCGAGAGTAAAGGTGTTGATATTATACACNATCTAGGAACAACAATACATAAAGAAAATATTTAAGTATATCTTATTGTGGATTATCAAATTAATAAACAAGATTCCCTAAATAAATAAAAAGACTGCCATAATATTTATTTTTAATGATTTACATATAATTATTAATTAATTATTTATTATTCATAACAGGGTATCCAATTCTGGTTTTGTAATAAAATTTTTAAAATGCATTTAATTAAAAATTAAATTTAAATTTGTTTCTGCCAAGTAATCTACCAGTCCTTACGACGAATCAACAAAATTGTAATCTCTTTTTTCAAGTTAGCCATATTCTTATCTAGGCGTAATATTTCAGTGCAGAGTGAGCACTTGACATTCAATGTTTGTGGTGGTTTTTAGTAACCAGAATATTAAGCATTATTAGCAAAACAAATTTATTTTAAAGATGAACGAAAGTGAAAGCTTTATAAAAAAAGGCACTACTATCTTTACCACTAAACCATTTGCCTATTGTCTCTGTTCAAAATACAGAACTAGTATGTGTGATTATTGTTTTAAAAGGTATATTGTTGACATTTTAAAAAGAATCTGTTTAATATGGATAATATTTTTATTTCTTTTATTATAACTTTACAGTTAACTTACTGATTAATAGTATTGTGATAATAATAATACAAATTATCTATTTCTATAAATTATTTATATTTATTATTTTCTTTTCAGTGGAAAGCTTTTAAGATGTTCCGGTTGTCAGTATGTTTATTATTGTAATCGATCTTGTCAGCAAAGATCTTGGCGAATACATAATAAAGAATGTGCAAACTTGAAAAGAATTTCACCAAAGATTGTACCAGATTTTGCACGCCTTATGGCACGTATAATTATAAAATTAAATCAAGGTGGAAGCGAAGAAATAGAATATTATGGTAAAACTAATTTTAGAAGATTTAAAGATTTAATGTCTCGTAAGTTTTTATATCATATAAGGAAATCAAATATCGTTTATGTATTTTTATTCGATTAACATTCAAATTATCTTCTAGATTATTCTGATATAAAAAATGACATGAAAAGAGCAGAACATTTTCTGTCGGTATGCCATGTTTTATATGAATTTCTTGAAAATATTCCTATGCCGAATTCTGTAGAGTTAATGGGTATTTATGGCAGAATTTGTGTTAACTCTTTCAATATATGTAATTATGAGTTGACTTCCATCGGTGTTGGTATTTATTTGGGAGCTTCTATTTTGGATCATAGTTGCAGACCTAATACCGTAGTAATGTTTGAGGGAACTAATATTATTGTTAAAACAATAGAAGATCTCCCTTATTTAGATTGGTCTCAGGCAAGTATTGTAATATATTTCTTTCTTTTTATGATATTATGATAAAATATCTGTTAAGAATAGAAAATTGTTTAAAATACAATGTCGTAATTATAACTAATCGTATACAGATAAGGATATCATACATCGATGTACTTCAGACAACAAGAGACAGACGTTCGGAACTACAAAGTAGATATTACTTTTGGTGTCGTTGTAAAAGATGTGAAGAATCAGAACCAATGGCAGAAGCAGCTGCATGTCCAAATAAATTTTGTACATATCCTTGTTCTCCAGATGCAGATGCGTGTGAAAGTTGTAATACAAAATTTCCAGAGGACTTTAAAGAAATATTTGATGAAATATCTGATTTTACTGCAGATAATTTGGATAATATGAGAGATATTGCCTGTATCCTTTTTATGAATAACATTCACTAGATATATCAGCTAGATTCAATGTAAAACATAATTTCCTTACAAGAGAAGGTAGATTTAGACGTGAGCAGGGTGTGCTTGGCGAAACAGGAAGGTGTTTTACACCCTCTTAATATACAACATTTATTAACTTTACGATGTGCATTCGTATCCTCTACGAGCTTGAAATATTGGGAAGAAGCGGATATATATTTCAAAGAACTTCTTAATGGCTATTTGTAAGAAAAACATTTTTTGAAATATTAATAAACAAAGTGTAATAATTTATTTTTCTATTTCAGAACATATTACGGAGAAATCCATCCAATGACTAGATTACTGCTTCTAACAGCAGCAAATATCAAATTATGCGTGAATAAACCAAAACAAGCTATTGAATTAATAAAAAGAGCTTCTTTGGTACTAACAATAACACGTGGAGAACAACATAGTCTGCTACAAGAATACCTGAAACCATTATCTGATCTATTTTCTACATTCGATGAGCAATGCAGCAATTAATGTATTTGTGATATTGATAATTTATAAATTGTGTATAATATACTGACAATGTGCAATTTACAGTAAATAATTTTAATATTTTAAAAGGTAAATTTAATGTACAATCCTTGAAAAAAAAGAAAAAAAAAAAGAAAAAAGAGAATTATACTTGTAAATTTACGAATTTGTAAATATAGAATTAAAAAGCACCGCTCTCACTAGTGCCAACCTTATGATGCTGTTATGAATATTTGTGTTATGTAGTAACGTATGTAACAGATAGTAACGATTTTTAATTTATTTATTGTTACTTTGACCTCTCTGTAATATTTAACGATTCTACAAACTACAGATATTATAAAACAAATGATTAATTACCAACATTACAGCAAAAAATAAATACAGCTGCTAAGTGACAGCTGCTTAAGTTTTATTAGACGGTTATTTATTACGAATAAATTCTTATTTTCCATTGAAAATTTGAAATAACATGTGGTAAGCAGTTATTTTCACTTTAGAATTTATTACGAAAACATCTGGAACAATATTTTTATATCTCTATAATAACTACAACGTACGCAATATATCATGTCTATAATAAACATTAGTTAATATCACTTCGTTTATTAATGTATAATTTCTTTATATTTCTGTTGTTTAGATTCATTATCTGAATAGTATTTTTTATTCTATAAATATTGAATATAATTCGATTGAAAAAAATCTTTTGTACACATTTTTGTATTGTTTACAGAAATTTACAATTGTTCAGACTATTGTTTCAGTAAATATATTGCTTTTCTTAATTTAAAGTAATTTATTTCATCATTTTATTTGTTTTATATAAGTAATATATAAATAATTTAAGTTTGGAGTGATATAAATATACATTATGTTGTATTAAATCAATATAAAAATGTTTATCTTCTTTGTATCCATTTCATCCAGATATCTGTTATAAGGTTAAGGAAAAATCCTTATCTCAACTATTATCTGTTCAATTAAGAAGAAATATACAATGTTCTCTGCATTTAAAAGATTGGCTGGAAAGTCTGATGGAGTTGGGAATATATCTCCTAGACCGGCTCATCAGTCTATGCCAACAACTTTACAAAGAAAATTTGCTAAAGGTGTACAATATAATAGTGAGTATAATAATTATATACTGATTTAAAAAGAAAAAGAAGAAATAAAATGCTTCAAATGAATGGAATTATATTTTTAGTGAAAATTATTATAAAAGGTGACAGAAATGTGGGAAAAACTTGTTTATTTCATAGACTTCAAGGCCAAAAATTTATAGAAGAATATATACCGACAGAGGAAATTCAAGTAACCAGTATTCAATGGAATTATAAAGCTACCGATGATATTGTTAAAGTTGAAGTTTGGGATGTTGTAGATAAAGGTCGACGTAGGAAAAAATTAGAAGGTTTAAAAATGGACAATTCGCAACCTGAAAATATTATTGAGGAGCCTGCTTTAGATGCAGAATTTCTTGATGTTTATAAAGGGACCAATGGTGTTATCATTATGATGGATATTACAAAGTCCTGGACATTTGATTATGTACAAAGAGAACTTCCAAAAATTCCTAGCCATATCCCAGTAATTGTTTTAGGAAATCATTGTGATATGGCACATCATAGAACTGTTACATCAGATCATGTAACATACTTCATTGATTCGTTGCATGAAAGAACAGCTCAAGTAAATTTATTGCTATTATTATTTATAAAATGATTAGAAAAGCGTGTTCATATCAATGTACGTTTTTTTCTTATTTTTGATAGGTGAGATATGCAGAATCATCTATGAGAAATGGGTTTGGATTAAAACTTTTACACAAATTCTTTAATCTGCCTTTCCTTCAACTGCAACGAGAAACATTATTAAAACAGCTTGACACCAATGAGGAAGAGACACGTTTAACAATACAAGAACTTGATCTCTTTCAAGATAGCGACGATGCAAATTACAATAAATTCTTGGATAATCTTGTCAACAGAAGAAGAGCACTTGCTGATTCTGTTTCTGCCAGTATTCTAGTCCCTAATATTACATCTTCTTTAAGCAATCATAATATATTATCTTCCAATGGTAATACAAACGTAAATGCTGAAGTTAGAAGATCAATTTCTATGCCTGGTCCTATAGGAGGTGGAATTCCAATTCCAGTAAAAAATATAGATTTGAAATCACTACCAAAGAAGGAAAATTTTATAAATACTTCTGAAAATCAAGTAGTTCCTATTAAAAATTCACAGGTCACATCAACAATATCGTCTACGCAAAATGTCTCAAAAACTGATCCTAAAATAGCTGAATTTTTAAGTGAAAATTCTGATAGACGAGATTCAATTAGCAAACCACAATCACTTATGTCAAAGATATTTGGTAATAAAAAAGAGGATGAAGCAGACAGAGTGATACATATTAATAATACAAATACGAATATACCATTAACTAGTGTCGAAGATTTTATACCAGATGATGGACTGTTAGATAGATCATTCTTAGAAGACAATAGTCAAGTTTCACCACAAAAGGTACAGCACGAGGAACTCAATTCCGAAAGGTGTGTTAACGCTATATAAGTAAAGAAACAACATGAAATTTTATTTCTTTCTAATTTTTTGTTATCTTTTGCATTTTTTACAGTGATACTGAAACTGCAAATCCTTTGGTTGCTGGTTACGAAGATGATTTATCATCAACTGATGAAGCAACACCTCCCATTCAACCTAAATTGGCTGAGAATCCATTAAGTAAACAAAAACACAAACGCGAAACTGTATCAAATACGGAAATAAATTCAGAAAAATTGCGGCAAATCGCAAAACGTGATTCTATTTCATCTATAGATCAAGAATTACAAATATCAAATAATTATGACATGAATGAACAACAAGAAATTAATTCAGATGCATTTGATAGTTGGCTTCGACGTGATTCTAAATGGAGACAAAGTCCAGAAGGTGGTGAGGATGTAAGCAGTAATAGCACCAGAAAAGATAGATTGGAGTTAAGTGATAAAAGTTTAGATGTTAGTGTAACAAGTTCTAATGTACATTTAGAGTTACTTGATAATACCAGCGTGCGTCACATGAGCTCCGACGGTGGTAGTCCTGTATTAAAAGAAAAGAAGAAGCATAAAGAGAAGGTATTTTACATTATATGTAAAAGCATTTACAATATAATTTCCTTGTATAGAAATATTACTTTAAAATTAAATTGCTTTCAGACCGAAGACAAAGAGAAGAAGAAAAAGAAAAAGTCTAAAGATAAAGAAAAGGATAAAGAAAAAACAGATAAAGCAGAGAAAAAGAAGAAACGATCGCTGCATCGTTCAAGAGATGAAAATAGAGAACACGATGAACTCGAAGAATTTCTCAATGGTTCTGTAACTAGAATTGGTGTTGATGTTGCCTATGAAGCGATATAACATTTTTCTTAAGTAACATTCAATTATATTTTTAATTAGTAACGCTGTCTTCTGGCAACACGCATAAAACATCATGTAATATTGAATTTTCAGATTTGACTTTCATATTAATGTTTGCAAATAACCATAAAGCAAATAATACATGATGTGTAAAGATCCTGTTACAATTCTTTATATGATAAAACAATGTTATAAACAACAACAAAGAATTTCTAACAATCATTTTTAATTTTCAACATTCAATAAATAACACTTAATCAATTAACCATTCCATAAACATCTGATATGAGCATGAATATATTTTTGTAAATTTAAATGCAATCTTATCATTGAAATGATTGACATTTACATATTTAATTTATTTATTCGCATATTGAAGTTATTTATTTTATTAGATAAAATTTGTACCAATTAAATATTTCACAAGATATTAAGAAATGATGTGGATATAATGTGTTATCTGCTTTTTCGTCGAATGTCTCTTTATAAAATGAACAACGTACATTAAATTAATGTAATAATTTTATTGTTATTATTAATTTTTGATTATATATATATAATATATATACATATATATTATAGCACAATATGTCATCAGTGCAGCTTCATGTTAATAAATGTACATAAATAAATAAGAAATTGTCATATAAAATTATAATTCTCCTCTTATTTAAAATATTTCTATGCATTCTGTTCCATAGAAATTTCAAATTTGCCACAGAGCATGAACGCCCTCTTTTAAATTTGAAACAGATCTGTTAGATGTACTGTTATCGAACATGCGTGAATTTGACGGGGACTGTGTATAATATGATAGTAAGTCCATGCCGACAGTTGTATTTTATATTACGTTACTTAAATAATTAAAAGATATTGAAAACGCATCAGTGAAACAAACGATTTAGAAAAATGTCATTTTATTTGCGTTCAATTCCAAATAAATTTACATCTGTCGTTAATATACGCAGGCAGGTTACTGACATCAACTATCAATTATCAAAAAATGTTAAATCCTCTTTATTTTTAGAAGAAGTAAGTACTTTAAATTTTGCTGTAATAATTATTAATCATTTACATTTACATGATATTTTTGTCGACTGTCAATGAATCTTTTCGTTTTTTAAACTCATTATTATATAGAATAAGTTAACCTTAGTATATTTATGTAATAATGATTTACTTATAATAATTTGTTCATGTTTTATAATTTTTGTATAATTTTTTAGTAGTTGTTAAGTTATTTAATGCTTCCTGTTTTTTCTTTTTATTTTTGTATGTTAATAAATCGCAAATTTTTGAAGTTTAAAAATTTCTGTATTGTTCTCAGCAAGTAAAAAATTTTATTGGTAGAAGTATTATAGTGAGTTGTTTTATATATATTTAAAAAGTATGGAAATTTATATTCATGTTGTTATAATTTCATAATCATCAAAGTTAGTCATAAAGTACAAAAATTGTCGATTTTGCATATATATATATGTTATATCTATCTTTCTTGTGTGAATTTATCATTTACTTTTATTTTGAAAAGTAAATTAAAAGTATAATTGTTAATTTTAGTTTTTAGGTATACAAACATCAACAAGCACAATAATACATAAGAAAGAAACACCTTTGAATTCATTACTTCCTTCATTAAGTCAAAATGTACCAGCTACTTTTGTCAGTGTTAATATTGGGAACCCTAAAGCCCCAAACAAGAAATGTAATTGGAATAAACAATGGATGATCAAATTACATCAACAAAGACAAACACATATTAGGAATATCACACAGGATATCAATTCAGATCTAGAAAGCACAACATTATTAAGGAACAATGCACAGTGCGAAAAATCACTTATAAAGTTAAAAAACAAGAAATCTAATTTATCATATATAAAGATGACACCAGCTAAAGAGCCATTTGATAATCTATTATTTAAATCTGTAAAGAATGAAATTCTTTACACAAAAGTTTATCCTAATATGCAGAATAGAAGCGAGATGCAAACTTCTGAAGATGATAAGTCATTTCAAACGCAACTGCAAAATGTATTTGATATTCTTCGTGAAGATGTATGTTGTCTTATCGTACAAAAAATTGTTATGAAGTACATAAAACTTAATGAAATCTTAATATGCTAACATGTATTTCTTTCAGTTACCATTACTATTTACTCGACCATTGAATAGTAAAATTTATACAGAAGATTTAATATTTGTGAATAACATTAAAGGAACAACAACTGTGTAAATATATAATTTAAAACATTTTTATTACTGATAAATTATTGTTATTAAAGAAAAATAATATATGTATAATTGTGAATGTTTTACAGCGGACTTCAACAATATTTTAAGCAAATATCATTATTAAGACTAGTAGGCCATTTGAAGTATGCTTATGTTAAGTTGGGTATTATAAAAATGACTATGCACCCTGAAGATAGTAGCATTAAAGTTCGTTGGCGTATAGCAGGCATTTCTGGTACAAGGGTAATTTTTACATTTTGGAGATTTAAAGCCTGGAATACTAAAAATGAATTAGATACTGCACCAACGTAAGTAACTTCGTGTATTACTTTACTTAATCAATTAGTATCACGTTAATCAATAAAATTTATTAACAGGTGGTACGATGGCTTTTCTACATTCTATGTTAATAATGATGGCAAAATATTTAAGCATGTCGTGGATAAAACAATGCCTGATCAAGATGAAGAAAAAATTAAAGCACCCATTGAAACGAAACTGGCATTATTCATTAGCTTATTAGGCGTAAATTCAGATTTTTAGAAAATGTCTTTTGAATTACTACGAATAAAATGAATTTGTTAATATTTTTTTAATTATCGCATTGTGTAAAAAAAGAAAACAATAAACACTGAAGCTACACCGTGTTTTAATATATTGTTTAAATTTATATAATTGTAAAAATCACTTAGAATTTACAAAATTCCTGTTTGTTTATATTATATTCTCTATTAAATTGTAGTAATAATATGACTTAGAAATAGATAAATATATTATATGACTAGATCTTATGTTTATAAATTTACATTTGTATTATACTTTAGCAGTTTATTACACTGTAATGAAATCAATCTATCGTTCGTAGAAATAGACATATTTTGTTCAAATAATTATTCATTCATTTATTTATTTATTTATTAATACTGTAAATTATTGTTTATGATTTTAAA
>NIJG01000161.1:538480-553492 GCA_002201625.1 Euglossa dilemma
AATTCAGATTCTATATATTATTTTTATTATATACTTTTTTTTATATATACCTCCTCTTTAGATTTGTAACATGGTGGATTTATATTTGGACAAAACTGCATGTCTGCTGGAATTGACTGTAAAAAATGTTTTGTACCTTGTAAAATGGTATTTTAATTTATAAAATACAATTGTAAAATTACAACTCGTACAAAAATAACTTACATGGTGAGATATAAAACATGAAAGTGGTCCTATTTCAGCAAACATTCCAACCTAATAAGAAGGAAAAGAAAATATACAATTTTTTAAATTACGCTATTACTGTTATAAAGATTTAAAACTACCTTTTATGTTTACCTTATTTACTTGTGTTACTATAGCATCTAATACTTCTCCTTTAAAAGGTCTAAACACAATTGCTTTGTATTTAACTGGATATACTACGAAACCTTGTCCAGGCAATATGATCCCTGCGCCTATGTTATCTATTGTTGTAACAGCAACAACAAACCCATATCTGAAATAATCAAAAATGTTACTTTTTTAAATAAATGCTTATTTAAATAAATGTTCATCAACTTACTTTCCTGTACAAGTGCCTTCTACTTCAATATATAGTTTTTGTTTCACAGTATCTAATAATTGAGGCCCAAAATATCTGGGGTGTAATAAGACTTCATGTTCTAATGATATCTACAAAGATACAAAATTAAAAAATATATATATATACTTTATTAGATAAATATAGTTCAATACACATTTTCTCACTATATTTTCTTATTCGATTTTTATTATTACACATATTTCGTTCTTTAATATTTTAAAATGACTTACATGATAAAACATGTCTTGTTTCAATAATATCAAATGATATCTAATTAGCTTATTTAGTAATATTTTCGCGTCAAAAAGTATACGTCCACTTATTTAGGTTATATTACGAAATCCTTTTATAAAGATATAAGGATATCATCCTTTTTATAATTGTTTACTTAGTAATTCGGCAAAAAATTTATGGATATTAAAAAGTTCTGTTTATTTTATTATTTTGCGGAACTATTTATTCAAATTGTAGTAACAAAAGAAAATATTGATCACAAAGAGAGAATCATCAGTTAATCGAGATACGTGCACTTTTTGTCGTACGTACATGCGATATTGTTATAAATTATATATGTAGATTATACAGAATAAAAGCATTGCTATTGATATTTATATTTTTCATTCTGTGATGTTTGATCCGATTGGCAAACGTTAATTAGATAAAGCATAATATTGCTATTTAATGGAGAAGATAAAACTTATAAATTTTTTTATAACTGTTATTTTTAAAGAAACAAAATCTTTAATATATAATATTGCATTAATTTAATACCTATTGTTCACTTAGCAAGCTATTAAATTAATTTATAATTTGAAACAAAATAAAATTATGAATTATCAGAGTCTACAGAATTTAATTTTCGTTTGATTTCTAAGGCTAATTTATATCCAAGTTCTGGTCGACGATCTTTCCCTTCAACCATTGCTTTTACTTGACTTGAATTTACAATTACTCCATTATTAGCTATAACAGTAGCTTTGGTCTTTTCAATGTCAACAAGATCTACTCCTCGACTACAGTCGTCAATGAGAATAGTCCGATAACCATTTGTAAGTGCATCTACTGCAGTAGCGCCAACGCAAACATCATAAGCTAACCCGCAAATATATATATCTGTTGCGCCTCTTTCTTGCAGTTGCGAGGACAAACTTGTTTCCATTAACTTTTTATTATCCCAAAAAACAGAATATGAGTCTACTTCTGGATTAGTTCCTTTATATATCTTAATTGCATTGTTTACAATTTTTAAATCTTTATGAAGCTCAGCACCCCAGGAGTCTTGTATGCAATGACGAGGCCAAAGACGTTGCGTTAGCAATGGCGGACCTCGAAATGTTATAGTGTCATAAACTTGTGCTGCTTCTTTCGAGATTCCGCTACTAGGATCAACTTCTCTGAGAAAACGAAACATTTAATTTATAAATTTTCTTATAAAAATGTATTTGCATTGAACGATATTGAATTGAAATTTCAACAAATTCAATTAATTACAATTAATCTAGATTAATTACCTAAGATGTAAATTATCAATAAAGGATACGTGATTCATGGGATGCCAATCGAGAGAATAGAATACAGCATCAAATTGTACAGTTTCCAATAAACGATTAATTGGTTCAATTACTTCTGAACCATCGTGCTGAGCGGCGCATTGTTTGATATTTAAAGAACCCGTTATGAAATCATTCTGCACGTCCACAATTAAAAAAGCACCCTTTGGACGTGTACATATTTTAATCCAGCGATTCCAACATACCTGTGCGTTCAGAATAAAATCATATTTAAGGATGATTATGATCATTACGACGATTATAATGATTATTTGAACAGTTACGAATATTTGTAAATACCTCAAATTCCTCTCTATCAATTTTTCCATCTCCATTTAAGTCAAATATAGAATATATTTCCCTCAACTGGCTTTCTTCAATGTTGTAAACTTTCCCGCGACCGTTGCGAAATAACGCACGACAAATAAATTCAAATTCTGCGACAGATAAATATCCATCTCCATCTTTATCAAATGCAGTAAAACATGCATCCATGTTTCTTTACTGTAATTTCTTGTTTCTAAGTTATTTGTTTAATCAATACTTGTATTAATGAAGTTCAATCATATTATATATTACTTTTTGAAATCTTTTCAAAAATATAACACATTATTTTATAACGCGCTTTACATTTTTTTGCCTTAAAATAATTTATTTTTATATTTGCATTTTGTTTATACTGTAATAATATTTCTAATACTAAATATTATTATCTGTAACTTCATGATTCGGTATAGAAAATTAGAATAAATAGAATAGGAAGTATTTATAAAATTTTCTTTATTACTATAGATCTTTTATTAGAAATATACAATAAGTATACAATTTTCGTTATTCTTCTATTCTTATTTTTTAAGTTAAGCGCGAATGTATAGTTATTAACATAAAGTATTATTGTATTAATCTTCGATGGTAATCTATAGATACATCAAACATCACCTCAGGTTCCAACAGTTCATTTACTTTATATTTCATAGACTCTTCATAAGCATACGTAACAGATGTATCTGTAAGTTGGATATTGCATTGCGCCAAGATTAAAATACAATTACGTAATCGTGCACAGACTTCACGGTTTGCTTGTGGAATTCTCGATAAATCCTGTGTAAAACCACCTTCTGATCTATCAGTATCTTGTCTACTAGTTCCAATCCAAATATAACCGTTATTTCCTAATATTAAATTTGCACCATTTTCCAAATTATGAAAATGAGTCTTCTTTCTTTTTATAAGAGCCGGTGAAACTTTCAACATTATACCTTGAGACAATTTACCATACTTTAAAACTCTAGTGTGCAACGAAAGAGAACCATCGACAAAAGTACTTTGGACTTCTGCGCAAATTAAATCTCCTTCTTGGAGGTAGCGTCTCATAGTTTGTTCATCTTCCGCTGATCTCCTCCTCTATAAATTACATACAAGAATGGATTATTTGAAAAAATGTACTCATTTCAATAACATACGAAGATGGAATTTTATATCATACCAATTCTCCGCCTGGTAAATTAACACTGGAAAGTAGCAATACAGAGTCAAGTTTGGAATTTGTATCGACCTTCCATCGTCTCTGTTGTACCTCAGTTATACGACCAACAACTACGTCTCCTATTTCGCCTTGATAACGCGCTTTCAACGGTCTTATCGAAATAAGTTTATTTACTTTTTCTAAAACACCAGCTACAGATGCGCGTAACGTATTTTCATCATCTACATATGTTCCATGTCCTCTAATAAAATCGTACGATAATGAATTGCCTTTTCTTTTTCTCGATAATTTCTTTTTAAAGAAATAAAATATATGTTTTTACCTTAAGAAATCCGGTTGACTAGAAATTTCTTCTCCCGGTGTATATATTCGAGGTTGTGCGTCATTACTTTTTATTAAATTTAAATTAACTCTATTTACTGCTAAACGTACATTAATAGGTGGATATTCTTCCATCGTATATAACAATTGTCGTTATTCCGTACATACGCGATAATTATTACTCGTACAAATATATCGTCTCTTATTTGAATTATGACGTGTATATACGATGGACATTTAAGGTTATATTTAACCTTTATGTAGGTAAAATATGGCGTACGGTATGAAACATAATATCGTAAGCGTTACTATTTGTCTCTTATTATTATAAGTTAGTTTATAATCGTCATGTGAAAGTAACGATAATTGTTGAGCGGCGAATTAATCGAAATCCGTTATTTTTATAAAGTAAAAGATAACGAATATACCGGATGCTTAATAGAATTCTAATTTCGTGAATAGCTGGTAAACAATACATATAAATAGTATACTGAATATATTTGCATTTAACTCTTCGAGAGATTAAATTTATAATGTTATAATAATTATTTTTTCAGTATTCTATAATGGAAGATTTTATTCCAACGCGAGTATCGAAGGTAAAAGGAAATGCTGTAAAGAAATTTGTATCGATAAATTATGAAAAGCCGAAGAAAAGGAAAAGAGAAATTATGGAAAGCGAAGAAAACAGTGACGTACGAAATTTGAAATTCGATAGAACGAAAGACAAGGGAAATCGCGATAACGATGAGAAAAAGAGACAGGAAGTGCAAATGAAACGTGTTAGATACGAGGTTATGAAATTTGGTATGTCTGGTTTTAAAGGGGAAAAAGCAGAGGAAGCAGAGGTTGGACTGGCCGTTAGTTTAGGAGCAAAACCTCCAAAGAGAGAAGGTATTAATTATAAAATACTGAAGCATAAAAGGAAAGATGGTAGGAAGGAGACACAAGAGAACACGAAACTCGCGTCAGGTTTGAAAAACAGTTTAGCTAAACATAAAACTAGAAAGACCCGTAAAAGAGGTTCCGACGGTTTATTGGGAATTTATGGAAAAATAAATAAAACAACGCTAGGTAAAAATAAAAAATAAAATTGTAACCATAAACGTTTAAAATATTTTTAGTCGTTTTGTTCAGTAGTTACAACATTAACATATTGTCTAACAGTAATGTGTTTTATGTATTGTATATCATATACGAATAACAAGTAATAAAATAATATTTTTATATATTTGTGAATTGATTTGGGCCAGCCTTGAGCTTCAATAAGAGGGTACATATCTTTATCTATTCATATTTAAAATAGATATTCATATTATATTCGCTATGCCACAATGGAATGATTTGGCATTTAAAGAATCATGCTTTTTTTTTTCATCTGATCAAGATCAATCAAAGGCTGCAGCGGTTGGTGCAACCTCGAGTAACATTTGAAGGAAAGCATTCACTCCTTCTGTAGACAAAGTAATTATTAACCATGGGAACTGGATTTGTTTCGGGTGACTTTGTAAGTTTTCCGGATTATTACGACAAGTTACGTGGAAGGAACATACTTACCCATAAATTTGGGCACATATCCGTATTTAACAAACGGGAGGTAGACAAGCATGCCCGCTAAAATGAATCCAGCCGCATATAAATACTCGATTTGAGGTTTATCAATGATCGGTGCTACAATCAGGTACGCAGAAATTCCAAGTACGAAAACAGGTATTATCAATGGACATTTATATGGTCGCGGATGATTCGGTCTGGTCCTTCGCATCACCAATAGAGCTAACATTGCTCCGCCGTAAAATATCCAAGCAGTGAAGGAAAAAAAATCGATCAAGGAATCAATATTTCCGGATAGTACCATTGCTCCTAAAGAGAAGGATAAAAGAGATAAATGAGATGGTTATACGAGCGTGTGGAACGGAAATTGAAGCTGGCGTGTAAGAAACGGTACCTGCAACGAGGGAGTGAAAGATAAGTCCCGGTGCAGGAGTAAAACGTCGTACATGTACGTAACTGAGACAATCAAGTAAATGGCCTTCTCGGGACGCGGCGAAACAGAGTCTACCTGCTGCAAAGAGGGTACCATTTGCGGAACCAAACGTGCTGATTGCAACGGAAAGCGGCATAAGCCATGACATAACACCCAGAATCCGATTTCCGAAAGTCTGCAAATGGTTAATTGATATCCTTTTTAGGTGTTCCATAGCGTGCAAGGTGCGTAATAATGAATTGGAATTTCGTTAAAAGAAGAAAATTCGTCAAGATGACGAATTTCCGTTTTAATTCTGTTCTAATTCTTGATTTCTGAAAGAAAGAAGGATATTAAAAATTGTCTTACTACTGCAACAGCTTCGCTTTCGATCATCTCCGAAGGTGACATCACGGCTAGGTAGGAAACGTTTATTAATGCGTAACATAGGGTGACAAGGGGTATACCAATCATAATGGAACGTGGCAGATTTTTCGAAGGATCTTTGATTTCTTCGGTGACATAATTGAGATTATTCCATCCATCGTATGCCCATAAACCAGTATAAAAAGCTGTAGCTAATCTGCCTAGATTAACGGTACCACCATCCATCGTATCGAAAGCGCCTTTGAGATGTTGCGTGTTACCCTGTATCAACTTATAAGAGCCACCGGCAATTACGACAAGTATGGCGATCAATTTTGCTGCGGTAAACGCGTTTTGTACACCTGTGGCCAGATTAACGCTGTAACAGTTTACTAAGAGTATAAGTATAATTGCCAGGAGCGCAACGATTTTCACGACTTCCTCGGGTGGATCGCAGTCGGCTGCAAAGGCCTCAACCGCGTACTGCGCGAACGACAAACAGATTATTGCCATTTGAGAGGGTTTTAAAACCAACGTGGAAACCCACGAGAAGAGGAAAGCAGGTGGTGCACCGAATGCGTCCATAAAGTAAGCGTACTCAGCGCCGCTGCTCGTATTCATCGTACCCAGTTCGGCGTATGCTAACGCACCGCACAGACTCAACAAGCCGCAGGCCGTCCATACGAGGAAGCTGATTCCGATACTGCCCGTTCGAACCAAAAGCCCTGACGGCGAAACGAATATCCCAGAACCTATCATTTCGTGATTGAACGAATAAGAAGAAGAGGAACAAGAAGAATTTCTTTTTAGAATTTCTTTTCAGTTAACCATATAAGATTTTACTGAAACGGTATAGAGATTGCTACCTATCATGGTACCAACGATTAGAGCCACCCCACTGACGAGTCCCACCCGTCTCTTGAGGTGAACAGAGTTGTTCTCCTCTGGGTCCGTCCCCTCCAACCCTCCACCCCCTCCACCACCGTCTTCATCATCTCCCAGATTCCCAGATTTAACTCCTTTCTGTTTCCGTTCGTGTAGCTGTTGTTCTTCTTGTTGTTGGCATGGCGCCGTAATTCGGTTCCAGCCGTTGCTTCTGATCGATCGAGAAACCAATGTTGTTTCAGGAATTCCATTCCATCCACCGCTTTGTAACTGCTGTTGCGATTGATTGCCGTTACTCGTTTGTGGATCATGTCCCACGGTAGCTGTAATCATTCGTACACCGTTTAACAAATCTACCGCCTTCTTATACATCCGTTCTTAAATATGTACATTTCATTCCATATTTCTACTTCGCGTTACGAATCTGCCGTTTATCGCGTTAGAAATATTCATCGCGGGAATCAATCGGTACCATTACCTTCATGCATAATTCATCGGGCTTTATTATCGACAATTTCAACCAGCTCCCCTCCGCTACTTGCAAACAGTTCGAATTTCGTGAAAAAAAAAAAAAAAGAAAAAAACACCAGTTCGTTCTGTCGTTAATTAATATTTAGCAACGAAAAGAGGGAGAAAAGTAACACGCTAAGAAAAACTTCACTTCGTATCGTTGAACTCATTGTAAAACCGAATGATACCAGGATCGTTGGCAATTTAATACTATCGCACTGCTCTCTTGCAAATTCTCGTCTAAACTATAAGAAGATATCGGTGTACCACGAAGAACCGCGACCATCTAAAAAGCGACAAATCGTTGGATTTGTATTTATGCCGTCACGTGACGTACATTATTATATTATTATAACCGAGGCGTTGTTGCTACCGTAATAGTTCGCATGGCTGGTTGCCAAACATCTCTCGTGACTGAGATCGGTTTGCTTTCTTTACACATTTTAACGTACAATGGGCCGCAAAATGCAAACACGCTTGTCGGAATCTGGACGCAATTATTTCCTTCGCTGATATTCGAAATATCGGTAATGCAATCGAAACAAACAATACCCAGTTTCTTAATCATCTTTTCAATCGATCGGTCGATATCAATCTTTTATGCTAGGCCGGTCTATCGTGTGTGTGCGCACGCGCGCGCGCGCGCGCGCGTGTGTGTGTGTGTGTGTGTGTGTGTACTGAAAATCGAAACTATCGATAATAACGATACGATATTGAATACGAACTGCTGGTAAATCTTTATGGAAATAGAGAAGTCTGAAACATTTACTTCGATTAATCGTTGAACTCGCGATGTAGATAGGCATTCTTTCAATTACGAATTCAGCTCCGATGTGACCAAACCGCGTACTACGCAACACGTCCGTAGTTTTATTCTGAAGGTGACCTTTCGACAAATTCGATTTTTATTTTCCATTTCTTTATTAACGCGCCTGTGTTAACCGTTTATCGCGGCATCGGTTTTAAATATCGTTTGCCTTAAAATATCGCTCAAGTTTCTCCCCTAACGTGAATTATTTAAAACACGTAGGTGTATCCTTTTGCATATTAGAAGTTTATCTATGTAATAACTCGAATATTTTAGTCCCTTTTTTCCGGCAATTTTAATTTCCTCGGATCAAACTTTACGGGGTATATAAATGAAAAAGGGGGCGAATCATTTCCATTTTCGTTACGTTTGCATTTTCTTCATCGATAAGTGCACCGAATATCCTATAGAAATGGAGAAACTCGTAAAATATGCTGACCGTTTACGTTGCTAAGTGGCAGCGTATCGTTTCACCACGTATGTGTACAGTTCTTTTAATACAATCGAATATAGCGTCGAGTTTAAAATATTGGTACTGTTAGAAAAAATAAGGATCGAGAAAGAATGTGAGAAACGTAATTAAAATGTGTTCAAGCGGCAATGAAAGTCTGCGAAGATTCGTGGCCGAACTATGCGGGTTCAGTTGTCAATCTACAGTAAAATCATGCAATATGACTAAAGAGGCACGCGCGAACAGGTGGCGTTATTCTTCTGCAAACGCTACGTAAAAATGCAAGAGGAAAAAGAAAGAATAAAAATAGAAATACAAGATCGTAGGTTACGTTCTACGTGGGTAGTAGCGTAAACTCGTTTAATAACAATCGCTTTTATACCTGGCATTTTTTCCAAATTCTAACTTTGCTTTCGAAGCGGTATTGTAATTGCCTTGTAAAATGGCAAACAAGCTTAACTTAATTTTACACGAGTCGAGCAATTAGCAATTGGGCATGACATTTGTTCGATAACGAATTAGAAATCAGCATGTAAATTTGTCGAATTGGTAACGCGATATGCTAACACGGCGTTTGCAGCGTATAATGTATAATGTCTGCCAGTGGCCGTTCTACCGTTTGGCATAAAACGAACGTACGCTGTCCTATGCGTACGTGACTTCCAACGAAACACCCTTTTCTTTATCAATTTCATTTTATATTTCATCTTCGTTTTACTCTTCCGTCTATATTAAGATTTTCATCACCATCGCAATTTATACGCTACGTATGCCTCTAAACCGTGTTAATGCCTATTGTGATAAACTGTCGTAATGATCCAATTGCGTTTAATTGATCGTTCGTGCGAAAGAAACCGATCTCTGTGCGAGGTCTTACATGAAAGATGATTTTGTCTATGACGAAGGTCGAATTGGTTGTAAAGCGAGCATAAAAATACGATAAAAAAAAAAAAAAAAAAAAAGAGAGGAAGAAGAAAAAGAGACAAAATGAAATATTAGGAAATTTCATGGAATCGAGGATTTTTATTCCAAGTGATCTATTCGACGAATCACGCAAAACGATGTTTAAATCATTTTGTCAACGCATGTGTTTCTAATCAATTTGTCGAGCTCAAAATTATGCCAACATACCGAGCTATCCATGCGTTCCTAGTATATTCGAAATTAAATATTTGCTAATTCAGTTCTGTTACGTAAACGATGATGGAGAATTTACTCTGAGCGTTAAATTGTAAAATTGTTCGTGTAAAGCTGTGATTTACAGTCACATGACATTGGTCAGTGGTTTTCTCGCTTCACTTTATCGATCGTTGTATTTATCACTGTCCATACCACCCAGATAGGCAGACAGTTCCCAGCTATTTTACTTAGCATCAAAATTTCGATCGGAGAAAGAAGAATTTGCGTAAAGGACAGGACGCCTATCGAAGATTTTAATTCGACATTTAGTTATTTAACGTGTTTCTTTGTTGGAAGATTGGAGAGGAGGTTTTTAATAATCGTACCATTCGAAGCAAGATTTCACGATAAAATCAACGCAGCTTCAAACACGTACCGCCTAACCCAGATAGTAACCGAACACCACGGAGAAGAAGACGCGTTGGTTTGCATAGAAAGTATAATTGGCTTAAACGGAATACGTCGTAGAGTACTTATCGCTGTCTATTCGTTTGTTCGTTCAGCAGTTCGACGAGAAGTTGTTGTTCATCTATTTGTAGTCACATCGCACGGGGTACATATTCATCGTGAAATGTTAGAAATAAGCTTTGAACTCTTGTACGCGAGAGAGATATTAAGATTGATATCGAACTTGGGATTTAATAATGCCCGATCTTTCTTAAAAATCTATATTTCCTGTTTGCATAACGAAAAATTTCACCGTCTCGTTCGATACGAAGAAAGTACGATAGGTAAGGCTGACGAACGATAAATTTCATTCTGCAACGGAAACGAAAAACCACTTGCGCAAAGTGTCTTAAAATACACCTATGGGCTAGATTTAACGTCGAGGCAGACCTGGAAATTTGATTCCGATACTGTGAAATAAAATCAAATCTTTAAAAATAGATGTATATAAATAGAATATTAGCGAGTATTTTTTTAGTTAATTTCATGTCGCTGTTAATAACGATTTAAATAGGAAAGATAAACATTCTTGGGGTTTACAAAATTTTTCGTACACTCTGCATATATTTCAATTTCTCGTTTCACGTAATGATGCAATTCTTCGTGGATTCCGACTATTGCCTTTTCTTCGCGTATAATCATATTTTACTTTTCTCATTTTCACTCTAACATTTTGGGACTGTGCTCTAACTCGTTTTTGCAAGCTATGAACAATTATAGATAATTAAAGAAATCAAGATCAAATTAAAATGTTTCTTAAATAGTATAGTTTTTTTTTGCAGTGCGAATGATTAAATTTTCATTTATCCCATGCTATTTTCGCAATTCAAATATAACCCACTGTACAAAGTATAAGTTGTACATCTTGGCATACACGTGCTTTCGTGTTCTATAAGTAATGCAAGAATGCAACAACAGGTTTTATATGATCGACGAATCGTGTATCCTTTAAACCAATATTTCAACGCATCTTTACACGATGCAGATCGCGTTGATTTATATAGTTCGCTTAAGTAATTTGTGATCGTATCGCGACACTTGTCAGAAATTTCCCTTCATTTAAGTTAAGTAACGATAAATTCTATGGTTTTTCGTTAAAAGATACGTTGATTCGTTTCTATGAAGTTACCAAACGTTTAAATTATGCAAAAATTACGCGCGATTTTCAATCGCCTGGTCTGTACGATTTAACAGTATTAATGAAAAAACTTTTCCAAGAATGGAAGTTGCGTCTATGAATGAGTAACTCTATGAAAGAAAAAAGCGCGCGAATTTTATCAATTACAAACAAGTGGATATTTTGTTGGTAAAAAAATGGAGATTACGAGGTGAGGGAAAGTAGTAAGGATAAATAAAAGAAAATGTTTACCTCGTTTGAAGGGCGCGACATGCATGACTCTAAGAGGGACCGATAAGAAGGGCGGATTGTGAGACCGCCTCTCATGACACCACGCCGACTTTTCGGTGCAACCACTGTCTCTGCCGTATACAGCTGTCTTCGGCCCGCCGTCTGCTTCTTTTCTTCGCTAAATTCGCTCGCAAATTTCTAGTTCGCGTTCTAACGGGCGACTTTTACGTACGCCCCGTTTTTCCGTTTCTAATTTCCAACCACGAGTTTATCGCGTTTACTCGACCGATCGGGCTCCTTTCTTTTCAAATTCCGATCTTTTTCTTCACGGCAATTTGATTAAACGTGAATGTACGTATACCTTCTATGTGATTACGATATTCCAACACGACTCGCACTGATCCACCTCTAACGATGAACTGGGTGTTTGACAGAGGGAGACGTACCCGCCAAAGAACGAACAGGAACGAGGTCGAGAAGGGGAAATTGCAAGTGCGACAGGGAAAGGAAGATAGTAGCACGAGCGCCTAGCGTCGGCGCGCAAATTCGCTCGATATCGTTTTTCCGTCTTTCAACTTCTATTAGATATCTATGAATTTATTCTTTAATACTTTAACTACTTTCTATCTTCTACCGCTATCATTTCATAAGGCATATTAATATTCGTACGTTCCTTCCATGCCATACGTAATTATGCGTGGATAATTTGACAATTGCTTATCAAATAAATTAATAAAATAATAATTTAAGATACATTTGTATCTCTGAAACGATTAAGTAAAATAGCAGTAACATTAATGATGATAGGTTTCCTATTAACGTAAGATGATAGAAATATATACAGAAAATCTTACAGAAGAGAAACGTTAACAATCATTTCAAATTGAAGTGACATATTTCTCTATAAAAACAGAGTTTATCCAAGTATTAAATATGACGTTGAAAATGTAACAAAACATATTTTGCGATATCTATATAATTTACATGGAATTTTACAAGAGAAAATTAACAATTTCATCTTTATGATACCATATTAATGATATTCATGACATGGTAAAAATTACATTTTCTTACATTATTAATTATATACTTTTGACAATGGCATATACAAATTTCTGACGTTTATATTTAATATACAGGGTAATTCGCTTAAACTGAACATCCAAGTTATTTTCATTATTGTGAAAATTAGGAAAAAAATAACAAAGCGACGTGTGAATGGTTTCGAAGCGTGCACCTGATAGTGACAAAAAAGTAGTTCTGTCGACATTTTTTTCTCGGCACCAAGACGAGTGCAATGATTTATAATACCATGATGTTGAGATGACCTTGAAAATGAAAGAAAAAAAAAAAAGGAAAATTAGTTGATACTTAAAAGATATAAGAACGAAGGAACTTACCTTATTTTATCGAAAGTGTTCAACGTGCTAATCGCTTACATCGATACATTTCTGTGCACGATAATCCAATGCTCGAACGGAATTTTTCGTGGCATCTCAACAGTATGTCAACAATGCGTAACTTTGACAATGTATAGTATCGCAAACATTTGTCATTTTTTTTTTCTACTTTTTGTACGAAAATAATTTACATGTTTAATTTAAGTAAATCACCCTCTATTTTCAGGAAATTGTTCTTTCAAAATATAACTTCTTTTCAAATGAAATCTTGTTCCTTTATTTTAAAGAAAATTTAATGCAACATTAATTTATTCTTTAATTATATTTATAATTTTAATTAATTTTTATTATTTATTTTATTTTACTTTTTAATTTTTATAATTTTAATTAATTTATTTATTCGCATTACATGTGTATGAAAACGCGCACATACGTGTGTTTGTATATCATAGAGTTTAATTATAACATTTGAATCTTCGTTTTATAAATATTTTTATGCTAGGCCAGCTTATGTGTGCAATTTCATGTCATGAAACAGGACTATAATTGTGTGCAATATACATAACATTCTTTGATTAATTATTTATAGTAATCATTTATGTATGATACAAACTACAAAAAAATAAACATCAGGAATGATTTAGTGTGCTTTAATAAAATAACGGTAGACAACAGTTGCCAATACCCCGAGAGCAATTGGAATCAGCCACGATCTCCAAGAACCACTGCAATTGCCAATCATCACATCACGATGCAGCATCGACTAGTTACATATCACACATTTTGAATTTTAATAGTGTATTACTTTGGATAGCACAAATGTCACTCATATATGCTATAATACGTATGGTAGATGTGTACAAGAACAAAAGATCCATATATATTGTTATAAATATAACGTGTCACTCTTTGTAATATATTGGATTTCTTAATTGTGCTATCCAATGAATATAGATAACTGAACAATAATGAATACAACACCAATGCAGTAAAGATGTTAGTAGCCAAATTATGTATCTGTAATGCTTTGGTTAATGATACATATGCATATAATATATATACACATAGAATACTAATTAGGATAAAAAAAGTGTTATACCTAGAACTATCTGATTCAGACACTTCAGTTAACTCACAACGGTCTTCTTGTGTTCTGTCTTCCTAAAATTAAAAATATGTTATCCCTTAATGATTATCATTGATGGTAAAAATAAATATTAATGACAAATGAACATGTATTAAGCGTTATACATACTTCTACTACTTCGCCAATTTTAAATTGCAACATCAAATCTCTTGCATCACGCGAATGTCCAATGTCTTCGAATTCTTGTGTACAATCTCGACCACCTTGTTCTAGAAGAACTTCTTCTCCACCGGGATGCTTAAATTTAATATATCAAATGAAAGTTTTTATGCGTAATTCTATTTAAAAATATGTTAATCATTAAAAGAAAGGTAATGCGAAATACATAATTACATTTGAAAACTTAGTCACATCATAAACTCTATTGTTAATAATAAACCATAGATCGGTACTATGGTTATGCTTAGCAACTTCTTCCCGCGTGTAAAATTTGGTATTAGGGGTAATATCGCAAGACGCCATATTTTTTCTGCAGTAGACAATATTTTACAATATATATATATATATATTATATATGGTGTGTGTATGTGTATGTGTGTATGCAAGTGTATGCGTGTGTATG
>NIJG01000161.1:554255-575932 GCA_002201625.1 Euglossa dilemma
TCAATGATTTAAAAATCAATATAAAATGAACTTTGCCAGTACTTTGTTACTTATTAATTTATTAACCATTTATGTAAAATGTGAATTTTCAATTACATCGTCCTTGTCATTCGCGTATAATAAATTTGCTAATGTAATAACAAAATATACGAAATGTAATTTTGTGGAATGTTGTACAAACGAATATATTATTTCTGACATTGATAGTATGTATATAAAATCAAGATTTTAGGTTATTTGTATTAGAATTTTTGTACATATATAATTAGATTAATCGATTACACGTAATGATTTTAGGGTTAGATGACGTGCTGACAAAAGAATTTTATGGACAAACAATTGCTCAATCTGTAATTATAAATGCTTTACGTGGTCATCTAACTTCATCTAATCCTCCAAAGGCTTTGTCTATGAGTTTTCATGGCCCTCCAGGAACAGGTAAAACTTACATAAGCCAAATAATTGCTAAGTTTCTTTTCAAGAAAGGTGATCAAAGCATATTTTATCATTTCTTTAATGGCCGTAATGATTTCCCACTGGAAGAGAAAGTAAACGAATATAAGGTATATACATTTAGAATTCTGTGAACCAAGATGAAATATAAACATGATATCTTATTTTATATCACACAGGAAGAGCTGTACAAAATCATTATTCATAGTTTACAAAAATGTGAAAGATCAATGTTTGTATTTGATGAAGTGGATAAAATGCCAGAAGGTGTACTAAATGTACTTGTACCCTTTCTGGATTATCATACAGGAATTAAATCATGGAGGCTTGCAAACAATTTTATAAATACAACGAAAGCAATTTTCATATTTTTATCTAATACAGGCAGCTCTCGAATTACGCAACGTTTATTAGCATTTTGGAGAGAAGGCAAACAAAGAACTATGACTAAACTTCAAGATTTTGAAAACTTATTAAGTGTTGGAGCATTCAATGAAAAGGGTGGTTTTTATCATAGTGATACAATAGATTCCAATCTCATAGACCATTATGTGCCTTTTTTACCACTTGAAGAAGTACATGTAAGAGAATGTGTAACAAAAGCTTTTATAAATAGAGGAGTTCATCCTACCAGTGAAATGATAGAAGAAGTATTGTCGTATGTTATTTTCGGGCCTTCACCGGAGAATATCTATGCAACTGCGGGTTGCAAAAGACTGGAACAAAAAGTAGCTTCTGTTATATATGCTGATAAAAAACGAATAGAATTTTAAATACATATATATTAAGTATTACTTCCTTTTTATGTTAACATTTCGATAATATTTCAATTTTATTTATTATTCTTATTGGCACAATTAGAAAGTATTTAACGATTAAAAAAATAATACAATTAATCTGTTACAATGATACATATAGTGATTATTTATATATTTGGGTATGTGTATGTTTATATTTATGAAATAGCTAAAATTTGTATCATTAACAGTACAGAGTTATAGTATATACAATTGAGTCTTGGCAATTGACTTTACTTTAAAGTCATAAGGAGGAAAGCTGTCCCGAAGTATAAACATTTGGCGATGTATTTCATTTTTATATGATTCTAATATACAGGAATAGATAGACAACTTTTAACTTTACGCGTACTGTTATGTCGTACCGAAAAATAATTATAATTCTTTTTGTCTATACAAGTAGCTAAATATATATTTATTTTTATGCGTTTCGTCTCCGTATACGAATATGTACTTTCTATTTATATAATTGTGATACAGAACAACCTCAAGTAAAGAGAACAATAAAATAAACTGTATTTATATAATGATATTGATGTGTGAAGATAAATCTTTCTATATTGTATGTAATGTAAAAATACGATATATTATAGTTTATTTTCTATTTTTGTTCTTCATTGAGAGGTGTTTTAATAAAATATGATTGCACGATGATGCGATTAATATGTAAAACATTTTTTATCGTCGTGCTATCGCATGGAGAAAATGTCTAAGCAATATAATTTATTGTTATTCTTCTTCGACATATTCCTTTGGAAAAAATCCTACTTGATCACCGATTCTTCCCTTCCACCAACCTTTGGCGTCACCTTCTTTGCTCAATACCACAACTCTGAAACCTCGACGTAAACTCAATTGATTGCGTTCTCCTCCACGAAAATCAAATACTGCTTTAGCCAATACACGCCTATATGGCCATAATAAGCATTGATCTAACTTTTGAAAGTTTTCTGATAATGATGCCCGTTCGTAATAGTCAACTAGTTCAACTACACTTTTAAAGAAACGAGATTCACTGAGATAATATACATCGGCACCATCGACATCGCGTTTAAATACCCTTATATGTTTCACCGCACCGTCTGCCCTGTAATATTAATTATATACGTTTAAGAAGATCCATGTCTACGAAAACATTTCGGAAAAGAAAAGAAATTCTTACTTGATGCTAAGTGCGTAATTGGTTTCATGTTTTAAACGTGGTTGTCCCGCAGGTCGTACGCGTAACATATAAGTACCATCTTCGCGAGGTTCTAACATAGTTGACGCTGTATCACGTCCCATTTCTCCCACAAACCATAATTTCACCGAGAGAATAGATTCACATGGCAAAGGTGGCGGAGGCGGAGGTGGGGGTGGTACTGGCACACATCGACCTGAATGTGCAATGCATTGTTTGTGTACAGCAAGGCGACAGACTTCACATCGATATCCCTATTTGAATAAACAATTCAGTACTAAACTCGTTTTAAAATACTTTATGACTTTCTATTGTTAAGGGTTTACCTGAAAAATTCGGCCTTTTAAAAACTTGCCACATCGCTGACAACTACGTGGAGTGTCGAATGTTGTAAGTTTAAATTTATGATTTGTATTGCGGCACGCGGCAGGATTAACATTGTCCATTGCATCTTGCAATGCTTTGATCCACATTTGCTTTTGGTCTTCTGTTCTAGCAAATAAAGTGTACGCTGTATATTCTTGTTTATGAACTAACAGCCATTGATAGGTCCATCGAGAATCTCTGCCAATCGTTCGTCTTCCAGTATGATCTTCTAATCGGTAATCATCGAGGCGTAAGGTTTCACGATAACAATATTGCTCCCCTCTGGCTGCTTTACAAATTAATACTACTTGTTCGAAAACAAATGCATAACGGACTTTTACGCGTTGTTCACCATGTGCTTTTACCTAAAATATGATTGTTACACTTTCTTAAATTGTAATTTTAAATGTATGTAGGAATGTTAGGCGGGCAACGGAAGGAACGTCTTTTTAATAATAAAAGTGATTTATTAAGACACTCGACGTTCCAGGCCCGCACTTATTCGATTCCCACATATATTTTCATTACCTTAAGCTCTCCATCCCTAAGTAATCGTCCAAAATCTTTTAATTGTGCATCTTCTGGGACATCCCAATCGATTATCGATGCTTGAATATCTTTTATAATGTCCAACGTGTCCGAGTCACGCTTTACTTCATTAATATATTGTGCTATATCAACCATTACTTCTCTAGCTTTTCCAAGCTGGCGCCTATCTTCTTGCCAATCACAGGGAGTTTCTTCTACTAGTTTATCGAGTAGTAAGTGATATTTTAATACTCGTTGCATTGGAACAGACAATATATCTCGCAATTTAAATTTCCCATTATTTGCCTTTTGTTGACACTTCTGCAATTATCAATATTTGTTTTTATTACGTTTATTAGAATATCTTATAGTAGGAAGAAAGATATCAAAACGTACGATGACTTGTTGATCAATTGCTTCATTACGCGCGCATACCTCTTGCAATGTATTTTGAGCAAGGGTAAGATTCGCGCAATAGTCGCCATAAATAAGGAATTTTTCTCGCCAGTCGAGAAAAACCTGCGCTAAAGCAGCGCCGGTTCTTGCTTTTCGATGTTGACTATAAAAACCAGCATGAATTTCTGCCAGTTCTTTTATACCAAAAAAAATACGTGCGGAATCTTTAGGTAGCAATATTGCGGAAAGAGGTCTAGCGAAATGTTTAAGTAAACTGTTAAGAACATCGGAATAATTCCGTTCAGTTTCGACGAGTTCTTGTATTACATAATCCCTTTTTTCACCTCCGGAGATTGCACCATCCTGTTTCATAAAAATCAATTGAAAGTCTCTCTTTTTCTTTATAATAGGCGATAAAGAGTATGGAATACTATGAAGCATAACAAAACCAATTATGAACGTTACGATACTAGCGTCTTGAAACGCCATTAGATGAATGTTTGGTGATTGCATACGTGTAAAAAACACAAATATTTAACGACCTGTGCAACAGATGGAGGAGGTGGCAAGTGTAGACTACAAAGGTCCTGGTAGATTTCTTCACTTTGAGCATGGCTGCAGTATGCTCCATATCCATCTTCCTCTCCAACTGGATCTTCATTGTCCCCTCCTCCACCTGCCTCCTCTCCTTCCCGCCTTCTAAATCTTCGGCGACGACCTTCATCTTCACGGCTTTAGCATAAAAATATGAACAGCCATGCACTATTCATGCATGAAAAAAATAAAATTTCTTGCGAACTTAAACTATTTGTAGCAACTGTAAATTTTGTTACTAATAATAAATATAGTTTAGCACATAAAATTTTAGAGCAAATGCAGAATAAAATTTAAAATAGTGCCAGTATCACTGTAGTTAATTTAGTTATTTGTAAATAATATTTATTTATACTTTAAATAGATAACGCTCGACTATCTTTGTTTATATACAGTGATGTGTGGTACTTTTATTGCAAATCTTTAAACATTTATGTTGCAAACGACAGATACCTTCTCTGTGGAAGGCCAGTCGTGTTGAGAATTACTCGAGAAACAGAGTAAACCCTGATATACTTGAGATTCATCTACATCCATACCCTTAGGTTTCATGGTAAATGTCCCCATTCCTGTTGTGGGACTAAACCCATTGATAGAAGTTATTAGAAATATAGATATCTTTTTACATATCAATTTTTATGATAACTTTATGAACCTTCTATCTTTAAGGAAAATATA
The DNA here is from genome assembly GCA_002201625.1 of Euglossa dilemma. Taxonomy (NCBI): domain Eukaryota; kingdom Metazoa; phylum Arthropoda; class Insecta; order Hymenoptera; family Apidae; genus Euglossa; species Euglossa dilemma. The sequence continues at coordinate 559,248 of NIJG01000161.1, forward strand.
TATTTTTTGTATATTACTCTTTAACTGTAGATGTATATAGAAATTATGGAACTTTATAAGAGTTTAGACGCTTACCCTGCACCGGCACTTTGTAAATCCTTATAAATATCCTCTTGCGATCTACCATGACCTACAGAAAAACCACTGTAACAAATGTTTGTCGTCATATTAAAATAATATAATTTATAGACGAGAGATTACACGGTGATAAATTACTTACGGTATACCCTTACGTCTTAAACGAGGACAATTTGATAGAGCTGATAAGGTACATAATACACGAAGAAAATCTGATAAATCAAATAACATTGAAGGTTCGAAAAGCTCAGAATCAGTTAAGCCGAAGGTGGTTGAACATGCTGATAAAAAGACTTTTATATTTCTTAGGCATAAAAATTGTGCCATTTGTGGTTTCTGATTCACATCTTTCATATCTATACAACCAGGGTCCACTGTATTTAGGAGATTACACAGCAATACACCATCTCGCAACGTGTATGCTAAGTCAACTGCAGTTGCCTCTGGCCAATTTGCTTTATGATCTGCTCTCAAAGCACCGCATCTTGTTAACCATTTGACACATTCATGCCATCCACTTCCATTATCCGAGCTGCTTTCTATTCGGCTCATTTTTATTTGTTCGATTTCATACAAAATATTAAAAGTTTATAATAAGAATCCTTTTAATGTATAACGTATTAGGCCATAAAGGTATCATAGATGTATTTTCTTATGCTAGGAAACTGTAAAAAATGTGAAAATACGATTAGAAATAACAATGATTATAGATATACTTTAAGAATTAAGAAGAATAAAATAAAATCATACCTAATAGAGTAAATTTAATAGATAAAACTATCGAAATTGCACTTGGATAAAAGATATCATGAAATACGTGTTAAGAAAGTATATAGTATTTTTTAAGATATACCTCTATTCAACGAAGAATTTATAAACTGTTTCTTCGTTCTTTTGTCAGTACTAAGAATATTCTGTAACAAGTTCTATAAAGGAATTCATTATTATATGTTCCGTGTCGGTTCTTAAAGATATCTCATTGGAATTTGTAGTGCCGTTTAAAATGGTTTATTGGCAGTGTCATTGCTAAGAAAACATTTTGCCGAATTCCAACTTTAATACGTGGTTATTACTTTACACGATATGTCTTGTTTTCTCATTGTAATATTATGACGTTCGGCCCGCTGCAACTTACGATCGCCATATTGCTACTTCACTGCAGTCGATCATATTATAAATCTCAGTGCAATGTTTGTTTCAGATAGTGAACCGTAGATGGAGTTAAATGTTTGTTTATATACACGTTGTATTCAAAACTTCAGTATTTAAGATTTATAAACGAGCTTGATAGATTTATATAAAGTTCTATTTAATAAATGTTATAAATTTATATTTATTTACAATTATCAACAATTTATTTCGTGCGTATAAAATTAATTAGAAAGAAATTTTTAATTGTTTATTCACTATAGATATATCGTTAAAGAGAATTATAAAATTTATAATATAAAGTAAGTGCGTGAACATTCAATGTCATATAAACGTTTAATCGCATAATTATAATTGTACATAGTTCTATATATTATTTTCATTACATTGCGATATGCTATGTAAATAAGGACAAAAACTGAAAACTCTTTTTTCTCAAGAATTATATGAATTATTATAAATGTAAAAAACATATTGTTTGAAAGAGTATACACTGATCGGTCAACCAATAGGATAAGCAAAATCTAATGACGTCAAGTGATGTTTCATCTATACTTCTTGGTGCATTTTTATGGTCAATGTTATAACTGTAGAGTGTTTTAATGCAGTGACAGTAGTGTCACTGTTGGGACAACTATCGAGTGGTATCTTGCTAGTGACAAATTACGACAAAACACGATACATCTTTGATTCATTTCATATATAGATCATTTACTAGATCGCGTAATCTAGGTAAGTTTTGTACATGGATCATATTGTTTCTGTTAATATAAATATCATAATATGCGTTAAAAACTAAAATGACATCAAAGGATAACAACTTTGAAAATACTTTGGTTTCGTCTACTGAATTCGAATAATTCTCTTTGTCTTCTAAACTATTATACAGGGTGGTTCAGAAATTCGGTGCCAAACTTTAGGGGCATGTATAATATTCGTCGAAATAAGTAAAAAAGGTCTGGATAAACACGAGTTTAAATATCATTAGTTCGAATGTAACAAATTTTAATTTCTACTTAATTTATGTTTACGCAAGGAATAAACATATTCTCGTATGATCTTTTTAATATATCGACTTTTAAACTACGTATAAAAAATACCGTTCGTAATAAAGCAAGTTTATTGAAATCACCTATAACTATATCAATATTCTATTTAATTCGTTAATGTGGATAATATCTTTGTTAGATGACTGCTTCTCGCGTGTAACATAATTATCTATACTGGAAATATCGAACGTTATCATTATCTTTCTATTTCGCGTTTAGAATTTTCGGAAGAATCATTTAAAAGTTGCCTCTTAATTCTTTTTCTTTTTTAAATCTTATTTCAGCGGATGACTAAGAACATGAGACTTTTACTTTACGCAATTACGTTGTCAATCGTATGCAATATTACGCATGGTGATTCTTCCAGCAATTTACAATGTAAAGATGAAAATAACGTATCGGTGGATTGGTACGTCATTCACACCGTTACTTTCCACATAATGTCCACATATTACACGTTTTCGTCTTATTCTGAAATGATTTTCAACGTAATTAATTAATATCGCGACAATTTTCGCGAGGAAGAATAACTTTTGCTTTATGAGACTAATAATGAAAAGATAGTTTAATCGCAAGTATGAATGGATGCTGTTGTTTTAGGTACGTACTTTATAAGTTGCCGAAAATTCAGACAAGTAGTAATCCCCTGATTAGAGAAGGTCTCGCTTATCTGTACATAACGAACGCAACTATTGGAACCGGTTGGCAATTGTCCACTACGTCCATCGGCTCGAACAATTCTATCCCTGGAATTACATTAGCGCCTCTTTACAATCGTGTAAGCATTTAACGAATACTAATTGCTGATTTGCTACTAATATCTGGAATTAGAATTTAAAGGTTTGCATGGCAGGTAGCGATGAGATTTTCGTAGTAATCGATTAATCACTGAAAAGAGGAAAAGGAAATACGTCTGTAACGATATGTTATCGAATAGGTCGAGGGGAAGAAAAATTTGTGGAATTTGTATAACGACAGCCCGCCAAATGCATCTTATGCCTGGAGTTACGGTCACACGAAGGGCGTAGTGATGGCGAACAGCGATCGAGGCTTTTGGTTAATTCACAGTGTACCGCAATTTCCACCAGTTCCGAAAGCTGGTGTGCAAACTCGACCATTAAACAAGGAAAATATAACTATCGTCGGCAAATACAGTTATCCTGAAAGTGGAACGTTGTACGGACAGAGCTTTCTGTGTATTTCCCTCGGCAGTGATCAGTTCAATGTTGTCGGAACACAGTTAATGTACAACGAAATAGCAGTGTATGCAAAAAATATTCCCGATACGCTCGATAAGCAGTACCCGCTACTGAAAAATGCGACCGAGCAAAAACATATTAAAAGCCCACCCTACAATCATAAGACTACAATAAAGTCTTTAGGAGAAGTTGAATTCACTTCGTTTGCTAAGACTGGAAAGTGGGGAAAAGGTAAATTGTATTTATAAAACTACATTTCTCTGTCTCGTGAGACATATTTATGTTGTGTCTTTTACATTTTAGATTTATATGGAGATTTTGTAGCACCGCAATTACAGTCGAATTTATTCGTTCAGTCATGGTTGAATGGCAAGGGAAAGATACCGACAATTTGTTCCCGTATGAAGTAAGTAACATCGTGTTTGAAATGTTTCCTCCTTTGTTCCCAAATTTCTTCGTTTCACGAATACGTGAATTTTTCAGAATCTTCAATGTTAAAACGCTTAAATTCGAGATAGCGAACGTAGATTATTCTAGTAGTCACGATCATTCCAAATGGGCTATCACAGACACTACAAAGTCTATCAAACATTGGGTTTGCATCGGCGATATTAATAGAGCTGTAAATATACTTTTGTCTATTCTAATTTTAACGCTGAAATGTTTACGATTACACGGCGTTGAAGATATATTTTTCTGTTTAGAATACGCAGTTTTCCCGAGGTGGTGGAGTTGCATGCTTCAAGGAACCGCGCTTGTGGAGTGATTATCGCGATATCATAAATGACGTAGAGCCTTGTCACAGTGTGTAGAAACATTAAGGAAGGTACGACATATTAATTCGTGATTTTTTATAATAAAAATTAGTCTCGAAGAAAGATAAATACCGGAATTCAGATAGTCACGAATAAGAGTTAAAGGGTAATTTATGCATTTCGATAATACGCGAAAAGAAAGGATTTTCAAAGTATTAATTAGTAGGATAAAAGAGTACAGAGATTCTAATGTAACAATGTTTCGATGGATTTGATATTATTCGTTTAACAGATGTTTTCATCGATATGCATCGGAAACTTGTGCAACACCAGGGTGAGGACACAAAGTAATAACCGTCGTATTAACTGCAGTTTACTTGCAAGTGTATAAAGAAGAGGTCTCGGTGGCTCTTTATTACTGTGGAATAAGGACGAACGACGGGGATCAGAAGCAGTTCTTAAATTGGATTTTATGAAAGGCAGCAGCGACTCTTCCTGCACCGACTCTCGTTTCGTCTTTCTTTTTCTCAACCGTGCTTATTGTCTACCTAAGGAAATTGCAGAGTAGCTCGACGTGCCGTTAATGAAAGAAAAAAGAAGGTAGCCGAGGTTTAGTAAGCGGAAGGAGAGAGAAACGACTTGCTCTTTAATGAAAATTCCAAGGAATCGACTGAACTTCGGTCTACTCTTTATCAGCCGTTTCAAGTTTCTCTATCTCTTTGATGGACTTTATTTTGGAGATTTCCTTTTGGATCAACAAAAATTTGTCTACGTATTATGTCAATAAGAACCGTATCGATTATCAACTGTTCCTATACTTGTCATAATTGTCGTACCATCTTGACCAAGTTGTTCCATTTTCTTAGATCTGATATACGCGATCTTTATAATATCGAGAATTTATATCGCACTGCGAATACGATAACAACGAATTCGGCAAATATAGTATATATTTTAATACACGACACAGAAGAATAGAATTATCGATGAATTATTTATTTCTTTATCGCGATATACGTTAAAAGTACGTTGTTCTGTAGAACAAAGAACGCGAACGCGACTGCTATCGTCTGGAGGATCAGTAGAGAGAAATGTTAGACTAACGAAAAGGGAAAGGAAAGAGGGATAAACTGGTTTAGATGAAAAAATCGATGGGCAAGAGGGTGGAGAGGGTTAAAATTCGCGGGTGTTCATCCAGGCGTGAATCAACCGGTGCACGCTGTCAGGAGACAAAACAACGGTGAAAACAAGAAGCGAGGGAGTTCGGTAAAGCAGCTGGAAGCGGATGCTTGGAAAAACAAGCTGGCTGCCGCTGAAAGGGGATTAAGAGCAGGGACGCAGGGATTCCTTTAATACAGATCTGGCAGCTGGCAGCTGGTAACATTCGATCAATTTCTTAAAGTTTACATAGCTATGATTATTCCTTTCTTTGATTTATCGAAAAATTCACCTGTACCTTGATTCACTTTAGACAGAGAGAAAGCGATTCGCGTATAGATACCTATCGCCGAGAAGACTCGGAAATCTATTAGTTTTCTTCGATATACGAGCTTGATTTGAAAATGTTTTTTACGCGTGTTATTCGGTAGAATATAAGTTTCGAAAAATTGCCTACAGATGGCAATTGTGAAAATCGCGGTTCGATCAGGTAGTAAGTTAACGAAATGTTATCGATATATTTCATGCCACGTACCGTTCTCAGTTGGCGTAGTTAATGGGGCGCAGATTTCGGTTGAAGCATATAGCGGTGTCGTAAAAGGCCATGAAATTTCGGCGGCTGGAAAGATGAGAAGACGACGCTGCGGTGTTCGTAGCGATATTTCAGCATTAAAGGCACCCTGTTCTGCATACTAAAATCCTGTGCACCATCCAAATATACGCGCAACGTTATATGCATGAAACTATCGTGTGTCGTGCTTCGCGTGTGTACTTAAGCACATTGCCAGAGCGCATGCGTGAGGTTCCATCATCCTTTTTCCTCCAGTTGCCAACATCCTGCAACCTTTACCACCTACCTTCGTGTCTGTAGTTTATGTACAGGTATGTATCGTACCGGATAGCCTTACGTGAACTTTAATATTGCCTTATACCTATTCATGTCGTGTGTGAGAGAGAAATCATAGTGGTACTTTTTGGTTAAAAATCAAGCATTGCCGGCCTTTTATGCAATTGCGGTAAGTGATCATATTTAACCGGGTAAACAACGCAAGGTAGCGAATGCAACGTAACTTCGAATTAGGTTAGGTTTTAAATAATCAATTTTTATTACATTCCCCAAGAAATACACGGTGCAACAGTTTTGTCATCTATAAAGATATTAATCGGTATTGGACGATTTTCCGTTGACTTTGTTCTTTATCCTGTCAAAAATGCACGCACACATACACACACACACATGTAAGGTTTAAAAGATGCGACAAGGAACGTTTTTCTTCCGGAAAATTTTCACGTACAGGCATAATTCGGAACCGTTAGGGAATTAAAAATTTAAATATAAGAAAAATGCGAACAAACGCGTGAGAGCAACGAGGAATTTAGGTTAAGGTCGTAATCGATGTTACACGTGTCTCTAGATTCAAGGGGCTATGCATATGTAACAGAGATATCTGTAGACAAAGTTTAATATTCATATTGTAGACCTCGGAGTAATTTCCTCCATTGTACTAGAAAGTTAAAGCAATGCGAATGCTAATATCGATGTTAATATATATATATATATATATACATACTTTATAAAATATTTCCTTTCCCGAACGTATCGTATATCGATAAAAGTTGATATTTCAAAACATACGTGGGAGTATATACGTATATGTAGAACGTATTTTATTTCTTTTAAATCAACTTCGCGTAAATTATATTTGTCATATATTATGATTTATTATATCGTTATTTCAGTTTATATAATTTTCTGGAATACTTATATTCTGTAGGCAGTCGCTCGTTGGTGTCCGCGTGTTCGCGTGTTCCTCCGAATAAAAATCAAAACAATGAAAAACGGGTAACCGGTCGGAGCGTTTCGTGGTTTGCTAACGAAAACAATAACCGAGGCCTTGGCGCGTAACCGGAAATTCCTAGGCACCGTAGGCGACGCAGCGAGTCATTCGGTAGTTGCAAGTCCTAGAGATAAGATCCAACTCCATAATACGCAAGTATATAACGTCTATTGCTATTCCGTTGTTCTTTCTATTGCTAATTTAAGCTTTATCAAGTCGATCCTCGTTTATTTAATAATCTATCGCTCATTTTTATAACAAGATTAGATGATATCTTTCCTCTTTATTTACGTTTCATATTTTTTTTTTTTGTCGTGTTTTCACCGAAGTTACAGGCAGCCTGCTATCAGCTTTCGAGACATCAGGTAATTGAATTTGTTTATCGCTTTATTTCAATATGATCGATTCCTAATCGATTTGTAATCGATACATTTGCTTTAAACCTTTACTTTTAATTAAATTTTTATTTTGCGTATATAATTTCGCAGTTATTGGTTAATTTGATATTAATATGAAATTGGGGAAGGTTAAGGAAATCGCATTTCTATTTCGGATAGAGTAGGTTAAATTTTGATTCGAAAGCGATTAATCTAGCGATCGTGTCATTGATACATCGTCCACTGAACCTACGTATGTCGTAATAGAAAATCTGGAATAATTTAACGGTAAGTTCGAGTGGATTCGAATATAAAAGTCCTTTTATATTTAGATGTAATTGCGAGTGAAAATAACTAGTTATAGTTATTTATGAAATCGGAGTATACCCAATACGGATATTGGGTATATTCTGTGACAAAAGTCACGCGTATACGCAAACGCGAATAACAGTTTTCAACTGACGAAGGGAAAACAAGTCTAGTACGGTTAATAAAGATAAATATACATACGATTGTAGAATGATTTAAGGAAGAAGGTTTATTGTTGTGGGACTAAATCGCGAGTATACCGGGAACTGCATTAAGGCTGTAGGAACTATCAGGGAGGTTGCCTCTAGTTGCAACATCGCCGGGAAACTACCCCGAACAACTGTCTCGGCGTAACCGAACTCAAATACATCACCGTCGTAGTTTCAACCCGAAGCTTCCGGTACTTACCAAGAACTTATCGGACGGCGGAAGTATCGTTGACTCATAACCGTCGACTTATTACTTCCTAGTAACTGAATTTTCAAATCGAAGATAATGTGATATTTCACCGGTCGTTGCGCCATGGATCGCGCTTTCGAGTAGGATTAGTTTGGTTTCAGAGGATCCCCGTCCGTGTTAAAAACCGTTCGACGTAGGAGGATAATAACACGCGTACGCACGTAAGGTGAAATGGAAAGGAATGAAATAAGGGGTCGAGTAGCGATGGAGGTAGCGATGAAGGTAGCGATGGGGGTAGCGATGGAGGTAGCGATAGAGGTAACGATACCGGTAACGCGAGTAGAATTAGAGAGTAGCAAGTAGAGAATGGGAAACGCAATGTTAAGGCCGTGTAGCATAGCGAGATGGTCCGCTCTGGTACAGACGCGGTAGAGAATAATTCAAGTAGGTAGAAACTGGAAGGATAAGGGCGAGGGTTGCGTGGCGGTGGAAATTGCGGATGGCAGGGGTAAAGCTGTAGCACTCCGCTTAGACAAAGCCTAACGAAGCTTCTATTCAGCAACAGTAGGCATCACGAGGCCCAACTTCACTTCTATTATACTTACTCGTCGGCACGAAGTGAATTCCATCCATCAACGGAATTCCAGGCTAAGCAGCTCTCGGCTGCCTGGCATCTCCATCTCTGGCACGAGAGGTATTCTCTCCTTTTTTCGGCTTGCATCCTCTTTGTCTTTACCTCGCCGCTTAAAGTACCCGGTGTTTTCTTCTTTTCGTCCTCCACGCTTCCATCTACACAGTGTCCTGCGCTATTCACCAGGGTTCACGGCTCCTTCCTTCTCTTCCATCCATCTGTCTCCCCTTCCGATCTCACTCCACTCGAACCGATTGCCAATCCCAGGCCAGACCGATAACGTCGCTTCTCTTTGCCAAACGAATCTTCCATTCTAGCTTTGCGTACAGCCAACGTATAAAATCAACTGTCCGATACACGATCATCCAGCAATCTTTCCTTCCCGTGCTTGTCAGTTATTTCTACTTGTATTTTCCCGCCATCCTCCTTTTTTCTCCTACAACCGTAGACTTATCGACAGCCAGGGATATGTTGACGCGAATCTGTGGCTAGGATAAGCGCGTCTCCAGCGTAATAAAACTCCCGGAGGGAAGCCGACACCGTTAGTACCAACTTTTCTCCCAAGAAGAAGAAGAAGAAGAAGAAGAAGAAGAAGAAGAGGAAGACGAGGAAGAGCTGGGAGGAAAAGAAGAAGAAGAAGAATCAATCCCGTAACGTCGCCGGGGTTTACGTATAGTCTAGTTTCGCAGACCGTGACAAACTTTAGTTTTCATTACAAAAATTTCATATTTTACTTGCTCCCTGTGTTTCCTCGCATAATTTCAAAGTTACAAGCTAGAAGCACTTGTGTTTTAATCGGTCGATACGCAATTTCCTCCTTCTCGCGATTTCATCTGATCTCGGGATACATCGCGAAAGGGGATTCGGCGACGAAAAACGAATTTCTACTGCGCGTATCCGAGTTTTGCAATTAGCAGCTGGAAATTACTCGATCGAAGACTAACGGGAAGCAGGTTTACAGTCGATATACGCGTTAGACGTTTTTAGTCAAGTCGAGAGAAGAATAAGGCTAAGAGCATCGAGATACAAGGCAAGTCACGAAACTCGAGCGTCGACTTCTCGCAGAACTTACACGTTATTCCTCTTTGGTTTTATCTGACTTCGTGTGCCATAGAACGTCGAGTTGTGACCGGAATCGCAATATTTCGAAACGCTGCTTCGACACTTACGAGGCTGACCTCGAGATCCTTTTCTTCTTCCAGAATTCCTCGTTGTCACGGACCGCTACTCTATACACCTCTCTATATAGATCACTTTGTTCTTTTATTTCACCCGTCTGTGCGTCGCGTCGTCGAAACGAAAGGGAAACGAGATGAGTTTTTGAAGCGAATTATGGAAAATCGAGAGGAAGTTAATCGTAGACAATGAACATTTATCAGCAATTGGCTGTTTGATTTAAAAAGGATGCCTACTCGGGCAAGTGGTCGGCGAAGCGATCTAGCAAAGGAGCAAATAGAAAAGGGGGAAGGTAGTAGTGACAAATGCAAGGGAATGGCTGTCCCTGAGTGTCTGGAAAACTCCAGCCAAGTAATCGAGCGCGTGATCAATGGGCTTAACTTCTCGGCGGAACGGGGAGAGCCTCGACGAAACGAAGAGAGAAAGAGAGAAAACAAGGGTAAAGCGAAAAGAATGTTTCTCATTGGTAACTGCCTGCTATCATCAACAAGATCCTCCTCCGATCCGGATTTATTATGATCTTCGTCATTTTGTAGATGAATTTAGACGTTGGTTTTAGTCGCGTGTAAGATCGCTTTATCGCGGCACCGCGATAGGAAAGGAAAGAAAAGGAAACGAGGAAGAGACGGTGGGTTGATAAGATGGGAAAGGAATACGTATTTGGTTCCGGAGATCTGCTGGTACTCGAACGGAAGCTAACATCCGCATGGATCTCGTGGTTGCGCGACATTTGATAACTTTTGCGTAGGTTCCTTTGGAAACGAGTCTATCCTATCGCATTACGATCGGTTCGCAATGAACATCTACGTAAATACGGATTAAAAGAATCGAACTCCCTAGTGAAATTTTCACCTCTCGCTGCTAGTTGGAATACGTATAACGCGAACCAGAAGTTGAAGCGCTAGTCGACAAGAGTCTCGAGAGAAATGGACCAATTACATGCTGCAAATAAATCTACAAGGCATTCCGAACTAATGTATGACTAGTGTAGACCAAAGGGGAAACAGAGAGGAAGAGGAGAAAGGCAGAGAGACGGGGTGGGAGAATGAAGGTAGCGAAAAGGATGAAAGAGAGGAGGAGATGAAGTAGGTAGAGGCGTTAGATGGGATGGTCTTCATTGTGTTCTCTGGCAAATTTCGTTGGACAATGGAAAAGGTTGATTTGGTGCTCATGAATGTATATTACATTAGCGCCCATGTTACTTTGGGATTTGAGGTAACAAGTTTTCGTGTGCTCCGTGACTCTTCTTGCCTTTCAGCCCGCTTTATCCTTTCGCGTTATTTCGTCTTTCCCTCGTTATTTCACCTTCCATCGTTGATTCGAGGAAATGCTAGCAAGCAGACGAACATTGGCCGAATCGATTGCTCTGCGATTAATCGATTTCCACGAAATATTTCCAAATAGAAATTTATTCCTCGTAGTCGAAGACTCGGGTGCTTAAAACTAGGTTCGCGTTATATCGGGAAATCATTTTAGCTCGAAAGGGGAATTTTTCGCGATTTTTTACCGGATATATCTCTCGAATCTATCTCGTATCGGATAACTAAATTTTCCCACGGATCCGGCCGTATCGAGGATTCTAGACTTAATCGGTGCATTCGATAAATCATCGAAAGAAAGAGGAGATTCTCGGAGCGGGGTAAGCCAGGAAAGTAGAAATAGACGTTGAACGTTAGACAGGCTGCTCAGAGATCCGACCGGTATTTACAGAAGCAATCTAGAACAGGCAAACCAGAATCGCTTCGCTTCTATTCTCTCCCTTTCTCTTTGCTTTTCTCTTCTTCTCTTTCCACCAAGATTGTGGTACTCGAAGAGCATTTGTGTGCCGTTTGCAAGGTAGGTGGTGAGGCATCGAGGGATGCATTAGCGGTCTGAAAATGCGCCAGTGAGTGGTACAGGTTTGTCTGGCAAATAGAGAAATCCGCGTGCTTAAGAAACCGGCTAAACGAAATATACGTTGCCGGAGCTGTCAAAATGAAAACATTTAGTAGAACGGGACAAATATGAAGAGACGTGCCGATAAATGCACGCAATCAAAGGTAGACGCGGAAAAGTGGATTTGTAACGTCGAGGAAACGGAAACGTGCATATCGCGTGGTAAAATTAGCAATGGGACGCGAGATATTGGTACAAGTGGTTGTGAAATAGGAAGAATGCTGGTCTCTGGAGAGAAAATGAAATGTAAGAATGTAAGAAGAGAGAAAGGTAGAGCCTAAACGCGGTACAAGGTACAACAGGGGAGAATAAGGGAAGAAAGGTGTAAGGTTAGCTTACCCATATCAGAAGTTGAGAGGTAAGAGAATCGGGAAGGAAGGGTAGAAATCGCTTACTGGTTTTAAGCGGAGGTAGGACCGCCTTGCTCGCTTTCACCGTCTATTCGAGAGTTAGGGAGGAGGTTGTTACTCGGAAATGGAGCGTGGGTTGTTGGACGATTCTACAGCCCTTTTAGATAACGGCGTAACAAAAACAATCCCAGTCAATAAAAGCACGTGACAGCTTGGAACCTGCTCTACCGCCGATTTTCCCTAATTCCCGGTAATTCTCGATAATTCTCGATAATTTTCCATCATTTTCGTTAACGTAAATTCGTCGGAATAGACTGGACGTTAGTTCCGCGTACACAGATTACGTTATTCCGGAGAGACGTGGGATAAAAATGAATATCGGCAGGAAGGAATGGGTAGAACGTAGCACATGCGCGCGGTGGGAGTTTCGAAATTTTGTTTATTCAGGTGTGATCGGTGGAGAGGAGTATATTTCTAATTGCGCGATGCCCCGAAAGCTTTCCGTGTTTTCAGTTTCTTTATACTTCCCTCTCTTTCCGGCGCGTGTCTTTGAAAACTCGGCCACGCGGATGATCGAGTGCCGTGCTTCTTTGCTAACAAATGTCGTCGAGTCCGTCTGGCCAAGCGAAGAGACAGACGCGGAAGACCTCGTACGTGCTGTCTGGAGTATCCTCCAGTTCAAGTGGATCTCTCTCGAGCGTTTCCACTAGCAGCAACCTTGCCAACCATGTCGACTACCCCAGCTTCTCGCAAAATGGGTGACGAAATAACCCTCCTCGTTTCGAAAGTTTTCACCATACGTGCGAGTTTCCCTGTTACCACTTCTCCTTACACCGCTATCGCTTTCTCCAACTTGATTTCAAGTTTGATTTCGAATTTACCGATAAACCGTATCTCCGTAGAGCCGAGACCAAGCTTTCCCGTTATCCCGTGTAAATTCCAACCGATGCAAATGTCGTACAGATTGCGATTCGCCGCGCTGAAAATGTACCAATCTCGCGACCAAGAAAGTTATTTCCGCGTCCTACGCGAGTGCTAATCGCGAACGGAGAGAAAACAAAATCGGATATACTATCGTAAGTTGGTATTATTTCTTGGATCGAGAAAAGAGGAAGAAAGTCGGAAATAGAAAGTGGTTGGTACAATTGGTTTGCTGAACCTTCGCGATAAAAAACGAGGTCTATGAAAAAAAGAGGAGGAGGAGGAGGACGAGTACGAGGACGACAACGTTTACTTTTCTCTTTTGTAGAAGGGACTCTTGACAAGATTTTTGCCTTGGTATACGGTTCTGGAAGATACGGAGAGCAACGTAAAACACGATCTCCGTAGTTTGCGTAAGCAAGACCAACGACCAGAGCGTAGGGAAAGATAGAGAGGACTAGGAAGACAATAAGGAAAAAACAACTGGCTCTGCCCAAACGTATTTTATTATTTTTCCGTAGTTTAGATGCGAATCGACTTCATCGGTCCTCTGTTCCACCCTCCTTTTTTTCTTATTTCATTCCCTCCCCTTCCTCCCGTTTATTCTTAGCCTTTCGCTGGCCATGCTCGTAAACCGAGATCAAGTTTGAAAGAGTCGTACGCTCTCGTTTCGCGTGTCGCCGATCATTTTATTTATATGGCCCGGATCTTCAACGCTGACGCGATTCTGACTTTGTCAGTTGTTCCGAACAATACGCTCCTTTTTATCCCTTCTATTTTTACTGGAACAGAAATTTTTCATCGGCGATATTTGATTTTAGGTGGAGAACCGGAATCTGGTATCTGGTAAGTTAGATATCGAGATTTCGAAATCGTTCCCTTCTGTCAGAGATTGTCCGTCGAGGCTAGGCATAGGCTGTTGAGCGACAGGCGCGTAGGACGAGACGAGAGGGAAGAACGCGTAGTTGACGTGCTTTTCACCTGGATTGTATACGAGAAAGTTCTCGAGTGACAATAAACGAGGGTGCTGGCTCGTGGAGAAAGAATGAATTTTAAACGCCCCTAACAGACAAGTGGACCCTTCCGAACGACTTGCTCGAGCAAAGGCTTCCTCCTTCTTTTCCTTTCTTTAATTATCTTTTTTACGTTAGAAAATTCCTCGTTGATACGGAGATACGGATAGTAATCGACGATAGAGACCGTTACGCACGTTTTACGGATTTAAGCGGTGGTTATCTCGTTTATTTTTGCGTTATCTCGTCGCTTTCTAGTGAACTTTAGCTCGTCGTAGGTTAAGATCAGAGCGTGGAGAATATATTTATTTAAACGCTCCAAATGTGACTTATCTGTGGTGTTTTTTCGAAGGAAAAATAAGAAGATAAGGAAAAGACAGTTGAACTTTCGACGCGATTCGCGGCTAGATTGAACTTTGGGAGAATCTCTATCGGTCGTAAAATTTTTCGCCATCTCGTTTAGCTCGTTTGCGATTATATAGCAAACGGAGCGTCAAGTGGAATATTTAGAATCATCCAGGATCGCGTTGAAGTAATAAGGAGCATAAGAATGGTAATACGATGCTCGAATCCTTTGAAATAAAACTCTGTCTCTGAATCCGACACCCTCATCTTGGTTCTTTACAATTTAAAGACCTTTTCTTGCCTCATATTTTTCCTCCGTTATTTTCCCTTTTTGTTAGATCGTACTCCCAGCGTATTCTCCTCTGTCTCTTCGTCTTCTCGCTCCCTCCGCCTTATTTACTTTAATCGCATTACATCTCTTTCGTTTAAACGTTGCGTTTCCTCGACCTGCGTTTTCCTTCCGATTTTTTTTTCCAAATGAAAATACGAGATATACGGGAAATGCCGTTACGCGATATAATATCGGTAATCGTTATGCAGAAATGTTTGAACGCGCTGGGAAATGTTGGAAACTTGCTCCCGTTTACGAACAGAGACGATAGAGGAAATTTAGCCGGCGAGAAGGCTTTCTCGTTCCCGTGCGTTCGTCGAAATTCCATTGGTGCGTCGTTTAATTATCGAATAGAACGACGCCTGTCTAGAACGTACGCATTGTTTCCGTGCGTAATCAAGATTCGCGTTGTGGCCTTTCGTTGACTTTCATAGCGGCGAAGCGACGCGAAGCAGAGATGCCTCGAATACCGGGAATTTCGCCTCGAATATCTACCATCGTTCTCGTCGTTATCGAACGATAACCCTTTACTTTGAACGTTATATAAGTAACTCGTCAACTTTTCCTTTCGAAGAACGCGGCGGCAAGAGATGCGGAAGGGGGGGGGGGCACAATGAGCGATCCGCGAGAAGAACAAAGGGATGTCTCGTGTTGGCAAAATTTGATCGGTAGGTGGTACGAGAAATTTCGACGAATCGTTAGAGGAAATATTCGGATAAAGCGTGGGCCAATCGCTCCGCTGCAAAGCACTTATCTCGAGAGAAAGCCCGAAGACGTGGGAAGAAATAAGCGGAAAAAATAGGGAACTCTGCTACTGGTGGGCCGATGCGCGGAGGGATCGGAACCGGCGGACAAGGAAAGGAAGGAAAGAAAGGAAAGTAGCGGAAAGACGGAAGTTGCTCGGGGAAAGTTGGACCGGAAACTTATCGCGAGTCGGTCTGATATGAACAAATGGACATAGGGGGTTACCCCTTCTGGCGAAACTTTGATCGCGTTCGTTGTCCGTCTCTTTGCCCCCGCGTATTTATTTCGCTGCGACGAAGCTCTAACCGTTTTCCGGAATCGTCGTTATAGTTCCGCGTCGCGTACCACGTATCTCCTCCGCCGTCGAGTCGAATTTGTCAACTCCTCGTTAATCCCCTGCACGCTGCGTCCCCTTTCCTAACTTTTATCTCTTTGTTTAGACTCCCGGTTTATCTTATCGTCTCTTTATCTTCTCGTGTTTCCAGTCCGTTCGCTTACGTTTCCCTTTGCGAGGAAATAAAACGAGCGAGAGGGGAAATTTTCACGCGATCCAACGACGACGAACGAATCATCCGTAGCTAAGAGATCAAATTACCACCGATCGCGTTGTTCGCGTAGACAGAAGACACGATAAATTGCTTTGAATCGAAAGGGAAAAAGCGGCGCACCGTTTTTAAATTGCCTTTTCTCTATCCCCGTTCGGATGTTGCGCCGATTAATGGCTTTGTTTTCGGAGATAATACCTGCATAACGCGCGTTCGTAAACGCCGCTCGCGATAAACGGTTGAAATAGGAAAAATGGGAAAAAGAAGGAAAGCGTTTCAATTAGGTTTTGGGTGAAACAGGAATTAACGAGTTTTAGAAGCAGATGAAGCAAATTTTTCGGGTTGATTTCGGTGTGGTCGGATAGTTGGATTCGGCGCTGCGG
>NIJG01000161.1:579275-601021 GCA_002201625.1 Euglossa dilemma
ACTTATGCGTTCTGAATAAGAGACCAGCCCCGTCTGGCCTGACGCTCTGCATTACTACTTCCAGGAACGCGCCTCCCTTTCTCTCTCTCTATATATATCCCCGGAACGTTTTATAGTCTGTCAAATAACCGCTACGTATAGTCGTTGGTCGGTTTTTTCCCCGAAACCTCCCACCGCCATCCCTACCATGCTCCGACAACGATCCGATCCTTCCAGGAAAGAAGGACGATCCACTTGTTCTTCCCGACTTTCCGTGTTCTACACCGCGGGGTTCCAGCTCGATTCCGTGGAAATTATTCCTCGATGCTCCCCAGAAATTTCCCTTCGAATTACCAACGCTGGCTCCGATAAGAAACGGAGCGAGGTTCGTTGTAACGTTAACGCGACCCTCGTAAATTACGCGATGGATGCTGCATCGACGTTGCCGGGGACCGTTACTAGTAGTTGATCACGGTGTGCCCGCCAATCGGAAAGCTACGGCAACGATAATAATAACGGGAAGCAATAGCAAACCGCAATTACTAGATTAAAGGGTGGAAACTGGCGCGAAATGGAAAGTTTTCTCGATCACGCGTTATATCAAGACCGAAACGCGAACTTGTATCCGACGCGGCTAATTTTTCCCTTTAATCAGCGGGAATATCGGGATTAATCGAATTAACCTGATAAACGCCGGGAACATCCGATAGTCACTGATATCCTAGCTTTCATGATATTGCGAATAGCACCTAGTCCGTTTATCTGCCGATACATGGATCATATATAAAGCCTGGAGCTGCATGTAGAACCTCCGGTTACCGAACACAGACATTCGCAGTTGCAACTCTATTACCAGGTATAATACGCGTGACAGGTTCTTTGATGACCATTGTCGATTCGATTTCGTTATTATTGAAACCGAATTTCGCCAACGACCCCTAATGCCTGGATTTTCGATATTTCTCACGCGATCCCCGTGCCTCGAGTAATCACTGTTTCACGCGTACACGTGCGACCGATTTTCCCGCGGCTTTTCTCCCCTTTTCCACCAAGTTTACCCTCATCCGGCGCGTGTACCAACCAAAAGTTGCGGGATACGCGCGCAATGGGATAAGTCTGAAATGAAAATTTATTCGCGCGGTTTCTCGCGAACGAGAGGAAGGAACGACGAAGGGTGAAACGCGAGTGGAGGTAAACCGGGGGAATAACGATGTCAGGAACGTCCGGGCTTTCGCGAAATAATCGCGTCCAAGAAACGGGAAGTTAAGTAATAGGTGGATACTTCTTGCATAAATAAGGGGAGAAAGCGAGGCTGTTTCCACGAACACTCGCGTACGCGAGTTTCCCTCGAATCGTGGGTTTATCGACCTTCGACACGTTGACCTGTACTACTGTTCCCGAGCCAGCGTGAGAAACTCGATAGAGCGGTGCAATTCGCTCGCGTCTCCGAATCGCATCCTACGAATCCCGCCTGCCTATACTTTCACCCGATTTCCCACCATTTCCCGGCTCCCCCGTGTCAAAGTCGGCACGCCTGCGCGAAAACGGAGTTTATACCAGCGCGGTTCGTCCATTCTCAGCTTTGTCTCGGTCCGCGGCGGCTGAAGTAATTAGAAAGAAATTTATTAGAACGTGGAAAGGATCGTTGGACCGCGAAGGATCGCGCGGGGCCGATGCTAATTGCGACATTACTCACGCTACATTAAGAACGAAAGAAATTGAGAAACTAACGAAGAAGATGTTGCCGCGATAAAAATTCTATTCGGTTGCTGTATATTTATTAGATCCCTTCCTCTGTCCGGGCTTCTCTGAAATTAACCGCCGCTTTAACGCTCGGATAATTTTCCATTTCATTTCCCGACAATTAAAACGGTTATCTAGACGGCTGGATGTCCCGCGTCCGTGGCAAATTCATTTTTCCTTCCGCGCTCTCGGTCCGCGAACCAAACGGTTTGAGGAACGACACCGGCTCGTGGAAATTACGCCGTAACGCGTTAACATTTCTCCACGTTTACCTTTCCTACTGCTCCAGCTAAGGAAATTTTGTTTCGTATTACAGAAGCTGGATAACGATCTTAGCATAACGAGCTTCAGCCGGGATGAGTAGCCGCTTCGGAGAATAAAGGATGTACCGGGTCACTGAGATAAGGAACGGCGAAGCTTTCTTAAAAAAGGGTTATACTCTTTGCGCATTATCATACAAAAGGGGCTGGTTGAAATTTAGTCGCACAGCGAGAGACGGCAGAGAGACAGTCGAATATATATATATATATATATATAGATAATTATTATTTATAAAGGTTATTAAAGCACCGTAATCCATGGAAAGACGGATGTAAGAGGCTTAATTATAGCGGTATCGGGTTCTAACGAGGACGACGACGCTGAAGATGCACCATCGAGTGGATCGCGTTTGAACTTGGGTGGAATCGACGAGCGACCTTGATTGCCAATGACGCGACCTTGATGACCTGCTTGGAATAATCTTGACCGTGGTATCGACCAGTTCTGCGACGTTAAATCGACGCGAAGCGCGAGCGAGGGTAAAATTTGCACGGTAATTGGTAAGAAGGTTGCCAATAGGAGGGAGCAAGCGGTTTGGTAGCAGCTGTTTCTATCGATTCGATGAAAGTTCGATCGGTATTCCGCACGTGCGGAAGGAACGACATGGCGTGTTTCGGCAAGGAATCGTTAATCCGAATCGTTCGTTAACTAAATAACTACACCGCGTGAATCGCGATTGGAATTGTTCTCATCCCGAGTCGCCTTATCTGGAAGTCTGTCAGGGAATCTAGTTAAAACTCTGTAGAAACTGAAATTTAAATTAAACCAATCATCGTTCTTGCCTGGACGTTAAACGGGGTTTAAAGTTCCGCTGGAGTTTCAGATGGGACGCAAAAGCAGGGCTAAGAATGCGATATTCTTGTCGGTCCGGATGCCGAAGGAATTTCGAGGTTAGATGGAAGGAGAAGAAGAAAGATAGAGGGAAGAGTTAGCGGGAGGATATGGTAGAACGGGCAGCGTGCCAATGGAGCTCGAAACCTCTCATTGATCGCCTGCCTCCGCCGCTCTCATCTTTTCTCCTCTCTTTCTCTCCTCTCCTCTCCTCTTTTCGTTCTCTTGCGAAAGTTTGAAGCTTCTCCTGCTCGCTCTCACGCCCTCGCGTTCCTACGTGTATACGTACATGGGCAAGAACGGCTGGGCAACGTGCCAGCACACACTGATGTAATTAACACCCCAGCCTGATTCTGACTACTACCTCTCTCTCTCTCTCTCTCTTCTTCGCTTTTCTTCATTTCTCGCCGTATGTCTCGTCCTACCTGCATACCGCTCTCTGTGCTTTTGCACCCCGAGGGAAAGAGAAGCAACGCGTTCTCTTTCGTCTTGCTTCCTCGCTGCGATATTTACAATCCCGAACGATCCGCTCGATCTTTGGCAATCGGATTCTCATCCGACGCGTCTAAGCCGGATCCGAGAAGAAGACGCGTGGCTGGGAAGCCGAGAAAGGGCGAGAAGAGATGTCGGTGACCAAGGAAAAGGAAAATTGCTCCTACGGCGATCTATCTAGCGCTTCGCCTCTCGGAGCCTCGCCGAGTCCGTGAAGCTTCGCTAATACTCGTTCTCGGAATTAATTATCCAGACTAACGACCTGCGGGCTACCGCTATCCTCCTTTGTTCCTTTCCCGGCCTCGGTAGACCGTTTCAAAAATCGCAGCCTTCTTTTTCCTGCCGGTGGCACCGCGCGATGTCTTCTTCGTTCTCGCATCCGTGCAACCTGCTTCGATAGAGTCGGTGAAAAAGAAGGAAGGAGAGAGAGGTTGATTTCTCTGTTGGCAGGTAAGACCGCGGAGAATATCCGCGGTAACGAATGCGCGACAGCGTCCGCGGAATCGAAAGTTGTGGCAACAAAGGAGGAGTCGCTTTTAAAGTCGGCAAACGAATGTAGCCGAGCTTATTACGACGCAAGTATGAATACGGAGGAGACGTGGTCGACAATGAGCTAACAGCCAGCAGCAGCGCCGAGTCTCTCGATTCCCGGAGGCGTCTGCCGTTTCTCCGGACTGGCGGGACAAGTCGAAGAGAGTCGGAGAGACCGGCGCGAGACCGGCGCGAGACCGGCACGAGACGGTAGCAACCGACCTGGGGCCAGTAACCGCTAAACTAGGCGTCTAATAGTTCCTCTCGTCCAGCCACGAACAATAGCCTGTGGTGAACGCCATCAGCTTCCTACGACCCCTTCAGGAATAATACCATTTTCCGCGGTCACCCGGTACGCCGTACACCCGCAACTATAAATTTTCTTCCGCCGATATCTCCGCGCAACGCGTACGTGCTCGTAGGTGCAACGCTCCCGAGGATTCCTCGGCGAGATCCTCGTGGAAATTCGGCTCGGAGGGAGAAAAAGTGGCAAGTCGACTAGAGCAACCCTAACCGCGTTTCCACTCGCGTTAATTACCGTAGCGCGTACCGTTAACCTTGTTTCCCTGGAAACTACGCGAGCGTACGCGTTATCGACGAGTTTGACAAAGAACGGAGGACAAGGGGGGAAGAGGGAAGCTGCTGGAACGCGATATTAGAATAATTATCGCGCGAGGCAAACTGACAAACGAAGACGGGAGGAGGGATCTTGTTGCAGCGAACCTCGTCCGAGTGTGCAGGAGATCTGAAACCGCGGTAGCTCTGTGCCAAAGTTAAGGCTAGTATACTCGCGAGATATATACGTATCTCTATCCGCAGCTAGTAAATACTAACTATCTAACTAACTGTGCCACCCTGGTCGAACTCCCGAGGAATCTCTCTTGTTCCCGACGACTTATCCCTCTCCGCGTGTCCTTCCTCTTCCGTAACGCGTGTTCCGCGTGAAATATCGAAATAGCCGCTTCCTGGCACGTGTTTCTCCACGGTGTACCGACCGGGCGAATTTGTCCAACCGTTCCGCTCGCGGTTTCCACGAATTTTCCCCGAAATTTATAGCCAGTCGATGCGCGATACCGTGATCACCCTTGCCTCTCGATTAGCGGTTTTCCCTTTTCGCGCCGATCATTTCTCCGACCGCCATTTCCGCTTCGCGGTCGTCGCGTTATCGTTAACGTTCTCGGCCGATGCCAATGGCCAACGGTAGTTGAAAATTCCCCTGCGAAACAGCCCAGGCGTTTCCGCTTTTTTCCCCACCCCTCCACCGTCCTGATAATTCCCGATAACTTTTACGATTGTTTTGTTCGGCCAACTATTTTCGCGCGAGGTGCGTGGTGGAGCGCGCGCGCGCGCGCGCGCGCGAAAAGCTCCGCTTAAAATCGTGCAAAACTTTTTGTCAACTGGGATTTAATTAAATTAAATTGCGCGTTCTATTCAACCGCTGGCAACGAAAGTGGCTGGGCCAGGGCAAGGGGGCAGGGACGGAAAGGGGAGGGAGAAAGAAAACGCGTCGTAGGACCCCGAGGGACGTGTGCGACGCGTGTTTTTCCTTTTTAGGTCCGCCGGTTAGCTTCGTTACTTCCTGACCTTTTCCGTAGCCAGTAGGCAAACAATCCGGAAACTACTTCCATTTCGTTCAGTTTGGATAAAACGTCCTTTACCTCGCGAGGATTCCGATGCTTACCGCTAATTCATCGCCTGCAACCGGGAAAACCTTTAATTATTCCCCGGTTTCGCCAGCGTTCCTGCTCCGCGATATTCCTTTCGTTATTTTTTAGTCGGCCGCCTGTATAGACAGACCTAAAACGGCAGATAATCGAGAGAAAAATTCTCTTTACGGGGATAGGAACGCGTCCTCGGCGTTGCTCGCGTAAAATTGTTTCTCGCTCGCTCGCGACGCGGAGGATTAAACGGAGCGTTAATACGAGTCGAAGGGCGCGAATCGGCGAATCGTGGAAAAGTAATAAAACGAATTATTTATGGCCGATGGGAAGTACGTATTCGATTTTAGTCGCGCTAATTGCGCGGTACGCATTTGTCACCGGAGCACTGCCGATATGACCGATAAATCGCGAGGTGGCGGAAACCGCGACATTGGCGGAATTATCTGTCGGTGATTTCCACGGATCCGTCGGAAATCCGTCAGAAGCATCGCGGCGCGTTAAGCGTCAAACGCGCTACTTAGAGGCACGGACGGATAATTCTACGCGGGTTGGCAATCAGACGCAGTGGATAAGAACAATTAGGAAATATTCGTCAGTCGGGAAATCAGGCGAATCGTTGTTTCGCACGGGGATCGAACAAAGCCTCCTTTGTCGCGTTTATTTCGAAACGTTATTTAGTAAGCGCGCAATTTCAACGCGGCTCTCGTAACGATCGTACGCCGTTCCTCCCGAAAGCTAGAAACGAACACGCTCCCGGGGATCGTCATCCGTGTAATTTTCCGTCGGATAAATAAAAAGTAGGTTCTTCCGTATCGGTTTTCCGAAAACGACCACATCGGTTTTATTGTCCCTCTGCGACGGAACGCGTTCCTTCTCCTCGCTGTTTCCCTCGCTTCGCCAACACTTTTCGTTGACTTTTCGTTGACTTTTCCGACCCTGCTCGTTGCTTCGGAGGTATGGAAATAAAATCATTATCGGCAAAGGTGGCGATTAGAAAAACGCAGCAGCGACTATCCGTGAAACGACAAGCGCGAAACGAAATGGCGACGTGTTTATCCGGCTGTCGGAGAGGTTTGCTTTCATCGCGATAGCGCGTCTGCCGCGATGAAAACGTGCCGATTCGATCGGATCGATCCCCTGATAAGGGATTCCAACCTCGTTCCCTTTATTGCGCGCTCTCGGATTCCGTACAATTAATTCAGGGAGCTACCCTACGATCCGGCGGCTTACAGCGAGAAGCATTCTTCTGGTAGAGGCGAAGATGAAAGCGACGGGGCGAGGTGTAGGTGGAAATAAGAATACCGGGAAGGGCGAGCTGGCTTGACTTCTCCGCAGGTGAACCGCTCTCTCGGTCTCTCGCCTAGGATTAATCTATCGAACAAATGGAATCCTGCTGTTTCGAAGAGGAGAGAAAGGAGAAGTCGATAAACCTAATGAAAGAAGCGGCGGACGGCTTGGTAAATGTTTAAGCAGCTCGAAGAGGGTCACGGCAGAAAAATTCAATCGAAAGCCGGTCGAATAAACTCGATGTAATTCCCGAAAACGCGATCCATCGCGTCTGTTTATTCTCACGGATGGTAGCGAGAGGGATCGAACGGCGCGAATCATATCCGACGGGATTTTTCGGCACGATTTTCCCGAGTTTTCCCGGAGAGATAATGGCAACGGCGATTAAACCTTCTAACGAGTTTATTTACTTACGCGGAGTTTTTTCGTCGGGAAAACTTGGACGCGGAAACGTGGTTCGGCAAGTTTCAAAGGCAAAAGGAACAAGGTAAATTTAGGTGGATGTTGCGAAGGAAACGTTGCCGGATTCATCCGTGAAACAAGCTTTATCCGTTCGACCGAGAAATCTGAGAAAAGGGAAAGAGAAAAGTTTGCGACGACGCTCTGTTTTCTATGACACGAATTTAGACTTTGTTTCTCCACGTCTCGTCTCGAGTCTGCCTTCCGAAATCTCTTATTCCACGAGAAATCGTTATTTTCTTACGAGATAAATGTACAATTTCGATGTGTCTCGTAACTCGATTACGTTACGAGGTTCGGTTCGGGGAAACTGGAAAAACACGAGGTGAAAGGAGTACGGCGAAAATGGATAATTGTCTCCGGTTGTTAACAAAGTGGAAAAACGTAGCGGGAAGGTGGGAGGGGAAGAAAAAATGGAAAAGAGTTTGCGGGAAGTTGGAAGGGAAAAGATGAGACGGTTCAACGCGGGAAGACAAGAAAACTTTCTTTCTTTCTTTCTTTCTTCCGAGATGGAAATTAATTATTTGTTAGAGATAAATCGAAAGCTTTTCGAGTCCTCGGAAATTTAACTCTTTCTTCAACGGGTGAAGTTTGGCTAGGGATAAAGACAATTTTAAGCCGAAGAAAATTACGCCGTTGATCGAGGCTGAAGCGACCGGTGAGCGGAGCGAGGAGGGGAGGGGAAAGGAAAGGAAAGGAAAGGACGCGAACGAGAGGGTGGAAAGACAATGACGGATAAGAGGGATGCATCGGAGAAGGTAGACGGGGAGAAAAAAGAATAGCTCCTTTTCATGGATTTAAGCGGTTTCGCGACTCGCCAGGCTGCTTGGAACAACGCGAATCTAACCAGCTGCGCTTTTCCCAACACCGAGTCGACTCGATCTTTCTTTTGGTCCGGGCGACTGCTTTTACGCGCCAGTCGAGCCGGAATCTGCTCGCTTTTGTCTGCCGTTGCCGCGGCGCAACGACGTTGAATTTCCGACAGGAAGCAGCTCTCCGCTTCGTTACGCGCCCTCCGCCCCGGGCTATTCCTTGACGAAATAATTTTAGATAAAGTCGTTCGACGACACGCGAAAGACACGGGAAACGTTGCTTTTACCCCCTGCTTACCTTCTCTCGCCCGGCTACCAACCTTTATCCAATTCTCTCACGCGAGAAGTCCTCGCGGCCGCGAAATTATCGCTGTCTCGCGAAATTTACCAACGATTTTTCGACGATTCGCCGGATCCCTCGAGGGAATCCGCCGTTTCTTCCGTTGGCCCGGCAAAAGGAAGCATTCTAGCCTAGGATGGATACTGGCGCGTGTCCGGACGTACGTCTGGCCGTACTTGAGAATCTCTCGGGGAAACCCGCGGATCGTTTCGCTGACTCTGGCCTTCTCCCTGCTTTTTCCTTACCGATCCCCTCCTAAACTTCCTCCGCTTTCCATCCTTCCCTCCGCGGAGTATCGCGCTCGTGACCCTTTGATTCCTCGAATCGAGTACCTTCGTTACACGCTACCGCTACCTTTATATCCCTCATCCGTCTCGCTCCGTACCTATTAGATATCCTATCCGCCTGGCGATCGGAAAACCTTTCGACGAATTTCCAACACGGTTGTTTATTTATCCGATCGAGTACGCTGTTTCCTTTCGTTTCGCTTCGTTTCGTCTCTCTTCTCTCTTCTCTCGGGGGCAGAGGGAGATGGAGAGAGAGAGAGAGAGGGTTTTTGCCGGGAAGAGAGAAAGCGGAAAGGATGGCGAAGCGTTAGGTAAAAAGGTGGAAGGTGGAAGGGCGGAGGCGGACGCGGTGAAAATCGGGTTTCTTAACCGGTGGATGGAAGAGAAAAGTTAGCGTGTACCGGGAGTCGTAACGCTAACTTGGGTATCGGAAGCCTGTAATGCTCGTATGCGGCCTAACGAACCGTTTCGACGCTTATCGCCGACGAGCCAACTTCTCCAGCCAGCCGAACGAAATAGAGGAATAAAACGCGGGGACCAGGTAAAACGAACCGGTAGAAGCCGGTGTGCCGGCGGGAGAAGAACTTTCCCAGTTTTTCCCTTCAGCCGAGTCATCGCGGCACACCGATGGGAATGAAATACTTCCAAGTGTTTCGAATTTACGATGGAAAATGTTCATTAAGTCGAACGCACCACGACTCGGCCAACTTCCTCGTCCAACTTGCCTCCGTCGAGAGATTTAAAAGTTGGGAAAATTGTCGATATCTCGACAGGCTTATGAACTAGGAGAAAAAGGAAGAGGAGCGGCGGCAAGACGGGACAAGAAAAAGCCGCGGCGTTAGAATTTGCCCGAAAGTCGGGGAGAGAAAAAAGAGAAGGAAGAAAAGGAAGAAAGGAAGGGACGAGTCGGTGGATCGATCGAGTTTACGATTCCCTTCTGTTTCCGACGGTTGCTTGTTCGTCGAACGAGAGAACCATTGGGAAAATCGAGGCTATACCCTTAATTACTCTGCCGTTTCTACGCGTACTTTTCGGGAAAATTGATTTATCCCCTTTCGGCGGTGCACTCTGGATTTCGCGCGGTCGATTCTCCGAACAATGAGCCGTAATAGTCATTTAAGACCGTGGCAATCGAATTTTAGTTCTCTGCCGGCGTAGAATCGCTAGATTCTGGCAACGGTGGGCGGTCGGTGTTGGGATTGGCATTTTTCGAGATCGATAGCCCATCGATCCCCGTTATAAACGTTTATCCGGTGGAACAGGAAGCCTGATTCGAGCCGGTGGAATTGTTTAAAGTCGGGGTGGAAAGGGCGAAGAGAAAGGAGCCGCGGGAGAAGGGAGGTGCGCAGGCAAACCTTTCCGGCTTTCGTTTTTTCGGCCGCGCACTCTCGCGGCGCAGGGATTTTCCCCGCATCGAAATGATTTATCGCGGAGATCGCGTTGGAAGATCGAATCCGCGCGGCCCGGTTACGCCAACAGAAAACAAAGAAAAGGCCGCGCATACGCGAACCGGGGTGGAAAAAAAAAAAGAAAAAAAAAGGAACGGGTCCGCGATGAAAATTTTCAACGGTAAAATTCTACCGCCGATTTGAATCGAAAACCGAGCGTGACGTGCACCCTTTGTTCACGACTGTTGTCCAAAACAAAACGCTAGGAAAGTCTCCGCGATTTATCGCTTCGATGCGTGTATTTTATTCCCGCGTGAGGCATAAAAATATAGGAAAATTGTATTTCACCGGTTTGCGTGCTTACGATCTACGCGCCTCCGCCTGTGTGTACCCGTGTGTACGCATACGCAAACTAGGTATTTTTTTTCAAGTTTCGGTTACCCGATATCGGACGTCATATTTATTTTACCGCGATGGTAATTCAATTGCGAGTAATCGACGCGTTATTTGCGGCGCCATACGGACGTATTCCATTAACTTTCTACCTGAATCGATGATTCGAGGTACGCAGTTGGTTGCTCCGCGATAAACCGCGAATTTTGCCTGCTCTGCCTTATTTTTCCAAACCGGCTCGTCCTCCGGTTGTCTCGCCATCGATTCCCTTCGATCGCGTGTAAATATTAACGATCCAGCCTGGGAAGGGAAAACAACGCGCCAAGGGTAAAACCGCGTGCGCGAAATCGGGCAAACGCGCGTATCGGAAGACTTATCGAAAGATTTATCGTAACGATTCGTTAAGCGAGGAATCCTCGCGTGAATATCCGAGAAATATTCCCTCGGATGAAGCGCGCGCGCGTTAATCAACCTTAACGGTACTCTACGTCGAGTGAATGGTTGACGGTGTAATCGACAGGAATCGGCGCGATCGGATTTCGTTCGTTTTAATTTCTATCTTGAAATTTGCATTCGCCACGCATCGCGATAGATCGCGAAATCGTTACGGACGATTATTTCATCGTTAGCGAGTTATACTCGAGGGTAAACGCTCGGAATACGAAGCGGATCGATCGATTCTCTTTGGGAGAATCGCGATCTCGTGGAAGAGGAGGAAGGTTAAT
This sequence comes from Euglossa dilemma, assembly GCA_002201625.1. Taxonomy (NCBI): domain Eukaryota; kingdom Metazoa; phylum Arthropoda; class Insecta; order Hymenoptera; family Apidae; genus Euglossa; species Euglossa dilemma. The sequence continues at coordinate 590,525 of NIJG01000161.1, forward strand.
GACGGTCACGTCGTGTGTATAGAAAACGAAGAACTTTTTTTATTATGTTCGTTGTGTCGCGAGACTTCGTGATGTCGTGTCTGCATTTACAAATCGTGTCGCAAGTCTCATCCATTCGATTCTATCTCTCTCACGCACATTCGCACACGCTCATCTCGCTCCGCCGTTTCTTCGCTCTCGCTTCCTCCCTCCCTTTTGTCCTTTTTTTCCTCCCTCTTACGTACACTCGCACATACGCACGCACACGCACACGCACACGCGCTTTTTCTCTCCTCTCGACGCGTTCTATACTGTACAATCGGCTCGAAGAGGACAAGAAATGAATTTTTACTCGGATACCTTGCTGGTTGAAATCTCGTAAAAGTGGAGTTGGATCGTTGGCGGGACTGGTCGCGAGAGAGATCGTTGGAAAAGATTTTCCTTGTTCCGATTCGAAACCGACGGTTTCCTACTTTCGACGCACTCGACCTCGGCGAGTGTCGCTTTCGCTAGCCAAAGTGGCCAAAAATCTCTAGGATCCTTCTCTCGGGGCCGATTTCCTCCCCATTTCCATCCACGCTTTTCCTTTGTCGTATCTCTACCGGCTGTAAGTGCGATATGTACCAACGGATAGTAACTTANTCTATATTTATAATACTTTTTCGTTCGAATGTTATCGTTCTTGTCGTCGAGCAACGTGGGCGCGTAGCACGCCCGTTACACGAGCGGGTACATGCCGATATACATATACGCTCGACGAATGTGCGCAACCTCGTCATTCGAATAATCTCTTTCATCGATTTCCCGCGTTTCTATAAATTACCGTATATAATTACCTAGATAAATTTAAGAGACGAAAGCCCCGGTTGAATCGATTCGACGATTCAGCGGCTCGATGGTGGCTGGATCGTAGCTCGATCGTGCCTCGAGTGGGCCAATATCCACGCGTTCTTTAAATATACTATACTCGTTATTTGCTCGATTCGGCCGGGTCTTCCCGATTATGCACTTTCACGGTATACTTTTCGAGGACTGTCGATAAAAATGTTAAAAAATCGAGTCGCTGGTGGATCGGCGGGCACGAGCTGACCTTCCGTCGGAATAATGCGAAATTGTACAATTTAAATGCAGAGATTGAGCGAACGTTCGCGAGAGGCGGTCCGGAATTGCCGGATAGCCTCGGAACTTTGCAAAAACCACGCCGCGCCGACGAGTATCCGATTTTGCCGAGTTTTCGCCGCTGCCGCGGCAGTTTGCCCGCCGTCTTGGATCGCCAAGCCGAATGCGCCGTTTGATAATTGTATAATTGCCTTTTCGCTCGGTTTTACGATTTGCCCCGTCGGAGGAACCGGGCGGGAACACCGGGCAACGGAAGAACGCGTTATTTAACGAGCAAACTGTTCTGCTCGAGTTGGCCGATTAATTTCGAGCAGTCGGACGCGCGTTGCTCACGGAAGCGAATTTGAAAAATGCAATTTCCCGGGCGGACTAAGCTGCCATAAAAAATCGTCCATTCCGGAATATGCATTTCACTGCTCAGGCATCCAGCCAGCGTCGCACCTGCGGATGCATCTTATAGGAGCAATTTAATCAGATCCCTCTGATCCTTAACCCAGCTGCGCTCGGTTGGCTGGCCAATTCGAGGAAGGAGGAACGCGAACACCGGAACCGAAGGGGCTGGAGGGAAAAGTAGAAGAAAGCAGCTGGGTTCCGTGAGCAAACTTATCTCTAACCCTCGCCACACCGTACGTTAACCTCTATTAATCTCGCGCTTAAAGTTAAGAATAATCGTCGATCGTAGACTAGTATACTTTGCGATTAGTGGCGTCGGTTAATCCGCGAATCCTTCGGCGCCAACTCTTCCGCTGCATTTTCATCCGGAGTAACGCTTAGCCGTTTCGCGAGTAATCGAAATAAACGGGAGAGAGAGAGAGAGAGAGAGAGAGAGAGAGAGAGAGAGAGAGAGAAAGGGAAAGAAAACGCCAAACACCGGAATTTGCAGATCGTCGCGAGCGGAATTTCCTCGATGTTTCGCGGAATACCGAGGAATCGGAGGAGAGGAACGGGTCTCTGCCGGTGCCTCTCGGTTATCCGGACAGTCCGGATCCGAGGGGATAAATAAGAGAACGGGAGAGCGAAAGGGCTTTACGCGGAAAATCGTTTGGCCGCGTTCGCGTTGGCGCGTTTGGAAGGAATTTCGTTTTCGGTCGTAAACCGGAAAGGAAAGGAGTAAAGGCGCGCGGCGTTAAAGGAGGCTCGGCCGGGAAGCAAGGGAAATAAAAGCGGCGGAACAGCGGGAAAGGGGGTAAGGCGATAAGAGTGGAGACAAAGAGGGTAACGGAGTTACGGGTGGGAAAAAAGGCAGGATTAAAGAAGAAGACGGCGAGAGGAGGAGAGAGTGGCGAAGGGGAAAGAAAGGAGCGGCGAAGAGGCGGATCGTAGGTTGGCGCTGGGCCCAGACCGTGGGGAAGAAGGTTCATTTGTCTTGGGCGAAACGTAGCCCGTGTTTCGACTCGATTCAAGACCCCCGGTATCGTCCTTTTCCGCTCCGAAACAATACTCGAGCCTTCGAAAATCTCGGAACACGTAATAGCTGCCCTCCAAAACCACCACTTCCGCGGGATATTTACTCCTTTTCCCTCCGCTTCCTCCTCTCGGCTTCTTCTCCAGCCGAAGAGACGCGCGTGTTCGTCGATCCGGAGGGAAGAGATGGCCGGGCAGCTTTTGTCCGAGCTTTTCAATGTTTCATGAGAACCGAAGGACTGGGAAGAAAGCGGTTTTCATTATCGCGTCCACTGCGCCCTGTCTCGCTGTTTCCGAGTTACGACCACGCGTAAATTATTCCATTCTCCGTCCTTTTCTCGATGCGATTCCGGCAGATATCGGAGGTGTAACCCCCGCCCGGTTTTCCCGATATTCCCCACCTCGGGCTTCCATCCAACCACCCGTAACAGCTTCGAAATTCTCCTTCTTCCAGTCGCGTCAATTCCGTTATTCCCGACTATTCCGCGGTTTCCGCTTTTAGCGCGCCCTGGCATTTCCTTTTATATCGCGCCATTTTTCCCCGATTTCACCCTTGTATTCGAAAGTTGGAAATAGCCTGGCCGTTTACGGCTCGATTTTAAGCACGGTTACGGTACCTTTCCGCGTTGTTCGCGCCTCCTATCGTAAATTATCAACAACCATCGACTCTTTCGCACGCGTGCTCCATTATCGCGGAGCGGACGACCGCGACGAGGGAAGATATGAAAATTCCGAAACGCTCGCGATCGTTTCCCAATCTAATCCTCCGTCCGTTCATCCTCCGAGTTTGTTTGCCGAATATTTCAAACGGTCGACGAATCGAGGAGGACGCGAAGCGTATCGAAGGTCGGTTCGCCAGTTATCGCGAGTTATCGCGATACACGCGTGGTAAACTGGTTTGCGGGTGAGAAGAATAAAAAGTTGCTCGGTGAAACGTAACGATTAATTCGCGCGATTAAACGCGGTGCGCGCGTTGATTTTCCGCTGTTTTTTCCCCGATGGACGCCATTTCTCGCGGCGCGGAGAGGCAGAGCGACGCGCGCGAGGCGACCGATAAAACCATACGATTTCCCAGCAACCCGATTAATTCTCGCCAATCACCGTTTTGCCACGGGCTCTCGGTAAATCTCCGAGGCGATCTTTTCCGAAAACGAACAACGACTCGCCGCGACGCTTCGCCTTTCGCTCGCTTCCTCTTCGTAAACGTCGCGGCGAAATCGCAACTCGCGGATTCCGAGGCTGGCCGTGTGCCGTTGTCACTCGAGTTACAGCGCCGCTATTTTCCCCGCGTTTTTCCCATCTTCCCTCTTCTTCCGCTGCCTTTTTTCCTTCCATTCAGTTTTATTTCCCTCGGCTTCTTTCGCCCTCCGGTGCGACAGCTTTCCGAGCTTATCTACGTGCCACTCGTTTGCTCCAGTTCTCCGGCAACCTCGCGGCTACCTTCTTCTTTCTCCCAACTCGCTCTCGCTCTCTCTCTCTCTCTCTCTCTCTCTCTCTCTCTCTGGTTTAGTTTTTTCCTTCGTCTTGCCGTTTACGGTCTCGTTGCCGATCGGACGAAAGGGCAAAGCGCTGGCGACTCGAGCGACTCGCGGAGTGGCTAATCGCGGGATTATCCAATTTAAGGGATACCTGGAATTTATCGAAGCGAGGAGAGGAGCTTTTTCTTCCGGTCGGCTCGGTCAACGAAAACTCGGCTCGCTTCCGTTCTCTTCCGTTCCCTTCGATCAGCCCCGGGCAACTTAAACGAGTCGGCGCGTTCCCCCCTCCCCCCAGCCGAAAGCGGAAGTTTCTCTGGAAAGTTGCGCGAGAAATTAAAGCCGGAAGCGTGGAAATATAATTATACGGGGAAAAAGTAACAAACGGCCTCTAACGAGCCTGCGCCCGGCCTCGGCGATCCAGGAATCTCGGCTACCACCGGGCTTGCATTCCCAGCGCTTTTGTTTCGTCCACCCTTCCAGCATTGATCTTCCACGCCGAGATAATTAAGGGACAAAAGGTAGAAGAAAGTTCTCGCGCTTCAAAGAGCGCCGTCGCTCTATTAGCCGGCACAGGGTTTTTCCGCGATAAGCGCGTCGCGTTTTAAGGCCTGATCCGGGAGAAAAACAGGTCTCTCGAACGGGAACGGATTTCACGGTTCTCGAGGCGAAGCCAGGCTGAAATAGGGAAATTTCCCCGCCGGCGGAGAGAGAAGAAAGGGAAGGAAAAAACGATCGGCAAAGCGTTCTCGCGGCTAATTACGGAAACGCGTGGAGAACGCGCGAAGAACGCGCGCAGACGGTTTACAGGTGTAAGCGCGAACGCGATATTGGCGGCATTCGAAGCGATTAGCGGGCGAAAGGAGCGTGAACCTCGGTGGCCGGGTGGTGGATAACGTCGAGGCGCGAGCGTCGTGACGCGGAGCTACGGTTTTCTCTTCCTTCTCCATCGGTTTCTCGACTGCGGCAAAGTGGTGGAACGGCTCGAAGGAATCTCGACGAGGACTAGCAGTCGTCTTGAGTGGTAGAGGTGTGTAAAAGGGCTGCCACACGCTCGGAAAAGTCCCCGGACGTTGCTCTGGTGCACTGAAACAGAGAATCGTACGGTCGTTTAACGAAATTTCCTGGATTAATAATCGGACGGCGAAGGCGGAGTAGAGGAAAGCGGTTCGATCTCGAGGAGTCGGTATCGCGAAACTTTTCAGACGGGTGTTTCGATTCCGCCTCGATACGGTCCACCTTTTCCGCTGTATTCGAATGAAAAAAGTTGAAGGAATCTCGGAGGACCGTGGCAAGTTGGTCTGGTAGGTCGCGGAGACGGAGAAGGTCGAGAGGAGAGGAGAGGCGAGGCCGCGTCACAGGGGTGTATTGTTTAAACGATCCATCGGTTCGGAAAAATCCCCGACAGGGTAAAGCAGCGACGTCGGCGTCGGCGTCGGCGTCGGCGTCGGCGGTAGTGGTAGAGAGGAACCCTTCGGGCCGGCAATGAAAACTTGAAAAGTTGGTGCTTTTTCATTTTCAGCAACGGCTCGGCGTCGCTGAAAGCGCAGACGATGCTGATTTCCCAGCGGGTATCGTCCATCTATAAATCTATACCCCGAGGTTGTTTAGTCGGAGCGCCGGCTCGGCTATGTGTGTGCACGCGTACCCGGCAACTCCGGCACCCTGTATTTTTCATTCCACTCACCCGTCCACCCTCTCTCCTATCCTCTCTCCTATCCTCTCTCCTATCCTCTTTTCTGCCCGCGCCTCTTCTCCCTGACACCCGAAAGGAAACTTTTATCTCGCGAAACTTTATTTCTTCCGGCCTCGATCGGCGAACCGAGAAAACAAAGATTACGCTCCCCGGCCGTTCCTCCGGCGAGTTTACCCGTTCGAGAAGGTCGCCGTGGCTTTCGTCCTCGAGGGCAAGCGTTAACGAACGGGTAGAAATGACGGGGGGTAACGAGGTACGTAGCTGGAGATGGTGGCGATGACGAGTTATGGGTAAAAAGAGGCCATTTCGGCTCTTCACCGCGTAATTTCGTTACACGGAGATTCCCGGTGAAAACCTCGCGCCGAATGTGCAGCCGGAGAGGATAAGTAGTGGCGTAAAAACACGAAAGTTTTTAATTAACTTTTTCCAGCCTCGGGTTTCCCCCGCGCCACAGCGGGGCTTCCGGAAATACGCGCACGCGTTGCCACGGAGTTAATGCAGCGTGTAATTGAAACAGCGAACAATGAAAGTCCGGTGCTAATCGACGATCGAAAAATGACAAGTTGCGGTCCATTTAATCGAAGTTTGGACCGCAACGCGTTTCCCGCCACGGCCGTGCCGCCGATGATCGAACAAAGGCACCTTTCCGCGTCCGCGTTCGCGTTTACGCTTCTATTCGCGTTGCAATCCGAGTTACGGATTCGTCCGTTCCTCGACCCGGTTACGAAGCTAACGTCGCGCTTCTCGAGCGAATATTTCGAGTTCCGCGCGGAGCAGAGGGATCGCAAGGACTAACGAGGAATAGGGAAAGAGGTTGCAGGTTTTTAAACCATTTTCCTCGACTAGCGGACTTGACGCGGCCCGTTCAGGGTTACCACGGTCTCCAACTATCCCGGACCCTAGGGATATTTGTTTAAGCCTCCGCGTTCACGATCATTTCCCCGAGAGAATCGCTTTTCGAACGTTTTGCTCGTTCGCAGTTCGTGCCGGCGGAATCGTTCGAATCACCGTTTACGATTTTCCTCGGTACACGAGCAGCGAACCTCCCGTGCAATTTGTCGTCGCATGGGATAACCCCGAGTCGCGGGAAACGTCCAGGGAAACGTCCAGGGAAACGTCCAGGGAGCCGGTCGAATTGTACAATTTTTTCCCTCGCGCTCTATCTTTAATCCCGGGCTGGACGGCCGGTGAAACGGGAACGCGGCGATATAAATCGGGTAATTTTTGCAGACGTAATTTTTTAGCATTACTTCTGGCCGTATTCTGAGGTTTTTTCAGGGACGGATGATCCTGAAACACGAGGCAAGCGGCGATTTTATATTCGCGTTTGCCTTGGTCCACCGGGGTGCAATTAACTATCCGGCTAACGCTACGGTATTAATGCAAGCGGAGGGACGATCCCCGCGACGCGGAGCGCCGCGGAGCGCCGCGGAGCGTCCGGGTATCGCGTTATTCCCGGGAAAATGTCGAGACGGGAAAATCGTAAAAGCGGGAAAAAGTGGATTTTCTTGGAGCCGCGTGGTGGTTCATCGAGTGGCGTGGTAGCGCGAGAAGGATGCCACAGAAAATTGAACCTTCTTGCTCGGTCTGCGCGATATTTGCTAAATTAAATTAAACAGCGAAACCGTTTTTTATCCGACTGTGGACGGAAAGCTTGTCAAATATTTATTCAGCCGGCTTTGCGAAGCCGCGAACGTAAAAAATTTACTCGCTAATAAAACAGCTGGCGGAAGGTAAAACTCGATTCAATTTTCTCGAAGAGAGACCGCGGGAGAGAAGGGAGTTTGGCGGGAAGGAAGACGGAGCGAAAGAAACGAAGCGGCGGCCGGTCGCCGGGAATATCGCGAAACGATGAAAACGTAGGATGAAAAATTGCGAATAAAAAGGGAAAGTCCGTGGGAAGGTGGCGGAAGGGGCTCTATTTTTCTCTCCTTCACCCTACCTTCTTTATTTTCGCCCACCTTCGCTTTCTCGTTTTTTCGTTTTCTCGTTTTCTCGTTTCGAGGACAATTACGCTAATGCTTTCGCCGTTCTCGTCTTTCGGGTCTGAAAGTTGGGTAGGTAGCAAGAGTCGCAACGGGTATTGTCACGGCGGTAACTCGAAGCCAAAAACAAATGGAAATGTCGCCGGGCCGGGGATAAGCAAACGCGACCGTCGGACCGTTCGTAAGCATTCTCGAGGATCCGAATCGAGATGAAAATTTCAGCGCGATCGGCGCTCTCTCCGAAAGTCTCCGAGTTTCGCGGTGGTTCGGCTCGCGCCGTCGCTGATCCGCGCTTTGTACGCTCGCGTTTGTTTGCGTAACACCTTATGCGAACGAAAACTGGAAAGCAAGGCGTAAACGTTCGTTGGGCAGCGGGCAATTGCATCCGCGCTGGTCGGTAAATTTGATCTAACTCTGCGCCCGTGTACCTAGTAACCGTTTCGTTAGGCAATGATTACCGATAGTAAACGCGGTTACGAGGCAGGCAAACGATAGTCAAACAGTATCGGCTTTAGTTCATATTCGTACAATTGTTACTCGGACCGCAGCGAGTTTTATTACAAGACAAATACTCGTTAAACGATTAATGCGAACGAGTTCGTACGGCTATGCGTGACGCGAGCGTTCCCGTTCTCCTCCCGTGTTTGCCTGACCGATTTTCCAATCCCTTTACCGTGAAAATGCTTTCCGATGTAACGAGCCAGAGCTATACAGGGATTTGCGGTTGTACCTTTGCGTTCTTCCCCATCCGGACACCGGTATCTCGCTAAACGTTCCACCGCCGTTTTAAGATACAGTTATCCCTTCGCTACGAAAGAATCCGTTGGCGCGGAAAATTTTGGAAAGTTTCGTTGCTGGAGCTCTTCGATTCGCGACTGCGAGCGAGCGAGTCCATCGTTAAAATGAGTATTTACACTCTGGAGAAATCTCGCGACCGATCCCCGGTCCTCGGGGAGCGTCGCGAAGAGAGAATGGCGGCGCCAGTCTCTTGACATTTTCCACCGAACGTACAATGCTAGCCTGTCGCGCGAAAACGCCGTTTGGATCGCGACTACGACCGAACAAATATCCGATAGGAGCCGGGAGAAAATTCTCTACCTCTAATTCCTTTGCTTCGAATTTCACGCACGGTTCAGCCCCTTACGCGCGCTCCTTGCCCGTGTAACGTTCGGCTGCAAACGGTCTCGATGATTTATTAACCGAGCCAGAAACCTCGTTTCCCGATTCGGAGTGTCCGGATGGAAAGGAGGAAAGAGGTCGGGAAAGAAGGCCAGTCCGTGGTCTCGGTGGCTTTTCAACCTGTCTCGAGCCCTCGATTAGGTTCGGGTGTCTCACTCGGTCGGACTCGTTAGCTCCGCTAGTCGAAGGTCCGAGTGGTTCGGAGATCCGGAACTCGTCGACTTTTGGCCGAGAGAGGGAGGGAGGGAGAGAGAGAGAGATAAGGTTAAAGGGGATCGCGGATGGCAGACGAGTGTCCCACTTTCCACCTGGTATTAATGCGTCTCGGTCGACACCGAGAGCGTTTAAAGTCGAGTCCTCTTAAGATTCTTAATCCGAAGGAAGCCTCTTATTGCAGCGAGGAACGGATCGTGAAACACGAAGATTACGCGGCTATCCGGCGAGGTCGAAGAACGACGTCTTCGAATAACATCTTGAAATCCCCTTCGGCTCCTTCTCGGCGAGCCGGCGGAAACGTCGATCCAGGTACACCGGTACTCCCGGCAAATCCCCTTCCCGCTACCTCGGATAATCCAAAACACTGGCATATTACTTTCCGAATATACCGTATCTCGCGATATCCCGCGATATCCCGCGATATCCCGGAAATCGCGTCATCGATGCGACTAACCTCGTTTCGAGGGGCTAAAGAAGCTGCTCCGCGCGTTCCCTTTGACCGTGGAACCAGCCAGCGCGGAGAAGAAAAGCCTGCGAACGAAAAGTTGCCTTTCGCCAGTCGGAGAGAGCGATCTCTCGGCGATTGCTCGGCCGTGCATGGAAAACACGCGTAAATGGCAGCTTGAAGTTACGGCGTAGCCGGAGCAAACGCCAGGCGAAGTGGAACAAAGCGGAACAAAGTGGAGCAAAGCCGAACCGGGCGGCGAGATGCTGCTGCTAGGCGAGCAGAGGGAAATTGTTGCCGGCCTGCTGGAAGATTCGTTATTCAGCAGGTTAGAGGGTGACGAGAGGAGGAGCGAGGACCCGTTCGAGGCGGCTGAGAGGAAGGAGACGAAGAAGCACGAGGCGAGGCTAGCGAAGAAAGAATTATCAATTAAAATTACGCGACACGCTTCTTCGGAGAGTATTGTTCGGCGAGCTCTGGCCGGAACTGCAAACGGGGACAATGCAGGGCGGCTTTCGACTACTCCACGAGAAGCCGTCGTCCGCGAATGAAAAAGCACGACCGTTGGAGTATCGTCGGGCGTTTACGATGAAACGGTAAATAAGAGAAATAGACGCGGGTCTTTTTGCCGGAAAAATTTCATCCAACTTCTCGAACGAGCAGAAGAGGTTTCCGCGGCGATCGGCCAAGCGAAACAACCAGCAGGCGGTCGCTCGGCTAACCGGAAGCGAGACAATTAAAACCGTTCAATTTTCTCCTCTCCTTTCGAATGCGCCAACTTTCCCGATTTCATAGTTTCCCCCGTGACGTCGTATATTTCCCACGGAACGGTAATCCCACTCGGAAGGGTAATATCGCGGCGGATGGCGTGCCGCTAGCAGGATCGCCCGCAGGAAAGAAAAGCAAAGTTGTTACCATCGATCTTGGGGATTCATTATTCACCGAGTTGGCGGAAGGCAGAAGTCGAGAGGAAAAAAGAAGCGACTCGAGTGAGGAGGG
>NIJG01000161.1:601037-618157 GCA_002201625.1 Euglossa dilemma
GGGGGGGGGGAAGGTCGAAGATCTCGTAGCCCCGATATCACCGACAAATAATTACCGGCGGATAGGCAGACAGTGACGTCAGCAGTTGCCACGCGTCTAAATCAACCAGCCCCTGTGTTCCTCTTATCGGCCTCGCCGATGCTCCGCTTCGATTAACGTCTTGGCGCTTCGACTCGACGCCGCGCGTCGCCGCGAGTTACGCCACTCGGAAAACTTACCTGCGACTCCGCGACTCTCAATCCCGACCGAAACCCCTTCCACTTGCAGCTCCACCGATGTCGCGGTGAAACGTTATTCCTCGGAATTCTCTGGAATTTTGGAAAATCTCCGACGTCTGCCGAGGTCTCGTCAGAAACGTCCCGATCGATCGTTTCTCGGCTTAACGACTCCGGCCAAACTGTCCGCGTTTCCTCTCCGCGATCGTAGATGAACGCGCGATAAAGGAGGAAAGGTAACGCGGTTCGCGGACTGCCGCCAGTCGACAGAGATCCGAGTAATGGAATACCCGTCGATGCGTAATCCGAGCTACGAGCTTGGACGAGGCGACGAAAAGGTGACCGAAATGGGACCGAAGGCCGGCGAAAATGGATAAGGGCGAGCCGTTCTCAAAGGCAATTAATTCGAATGTCTAATAAGGACGAAGGAAGTGCAACGTATGCCGGTATCCGCAACATGGTTAAGGCGTAACTGATACCAATTAAATCCTGAACGAGCACCGAGGCTGGCCGGTTGTGTACCTTATGTGCCTGGGAGGATCGACCAGAGTGTATCCCGTGCTTGTAACACGAGACGGACGAGCCTCAAGCATATCCACGACAACTACAACAGGAACAACAACATCGGCATCGGCATCAGCATCAACAACGCCCAGCCCAAACCCCGACTGTCCAACTCCGAAACACGCTCCGACACCAGACTCGTTCCAAGGAGTACCGAGCTTTTCTCCTAATCCGACCACGATTTCTCCACCCCTTCCTCCTTCCGCCGCCGATCTTCTCGAAACACGCGAGGCCAACAGCCACCTGCCACGCCGTTCGCGCGTTCTCGAGTTTACTTTTCTTACCGGTCACTTACGACGTCACCTCGTAGTCAGGCCAGCTTAACGTTCTGCCATTTGCATACGCGCTGTCCAACGAACGTTGGGCGAGTAAAAAGGAGAAGGTGTCGGCGACTCGATTTCCGCGGTATCGATCCGGGGTGAGGTCCCGATAGGTGATGAGTCGCGTTACGTAATTCAGAGACGTCTTAATTATTCAGGGGAAGCGGCGAAGAAGCCAAGCAGCCTCTATCGGATCGCAATCGGAAAACGAAACTCTATTCCGGCTGGCGGAGCGCCGGCTAATACACCGGAGAATCCGCTCCATTTCCACCTCCAATTATTTATGGAAAGCAGAAGGGAGGATTTAAGTGTCCCCGGTGTGCCTTGCCCATTATCATTTAAACTAGAGCCTGAAAGGGTCTCGGTTATTCCAGACCGAATGGCCTCCGTCTTCCAGCAGCGTGTTACGCCAACGACCGACCAGACGCGATACCGGGCAATTTCGTCAGCCGAGCGCGGAGAAAGAACGACGCGCTGTTTCGAAAATTTTCCGAACGTTATTCCACGGATAGCGGAATGACCGAACGCGTTGGCCAGCGCGAAGGGAAGGAAGAGAAAAGGGGAAAAATGGAAAGAGGCACTTAGCTTCGGAAGCGGGAGGACGAAGGAAGGAAAGAGGGAGCATCTGCGATCTAATCACGACTTAGCCGAGACGAAAGGAAGCGAGGCGCGAGCTAGAGAAATAGAGAAAGGGCGGAAAGGGGCGGAAAGGGGAGCAAGGCGAGGGAAGAAACCTTTGGAATCAATATGCGCGGCGAATCAGCAGGATGGACTTGCCTCCGGTCTATTGGAGAAAGTAGCAGGGACTGGGAGATCATGGTTGAAAGCGACGCGGTGCCGGGTGATGGGCTTTTCAACGGAGCCTCCGCCGACACCAGAGACGGAGATGTCGCGCTCGAGGGGTCGACCGTCTAACCGGAATTCGATTCCTCGATCGAGACGCCGCCGAACACCCGTAGAATCCACAAGCGAGATCTTCTCTCCGACTCGCGGTGCAGTTCGTCCCGGCAACCGCACCGGCAACCGCACCAGCCAACTTAAATTCTCCTTTCTCCTACCACGCGTCGCGACGCCGTGATTCAGGCCGGACTCGGGCCATCCCCTGAATTTTCGCGTCGCGCCCTTCTTCCTACTCTTTCTTCCCTTCCCTTCCCTTCCCTTCCCTTCCCTACCCTTCCACCGCGCCGCAACCCCGAGTCTCTCTCTCGAGGTCATCGGAATTTACCCAGCCAGAGATCCAGCCTCGTATTCCCGTTCCTCGCTCCTCCCAATTTTCAATGCCACCAATTTACCACGGTAATTCGAGTGCACTTTCGGCTCGTCGAATCGTTCTCTCCGGTTGCCCCGAAACCGTTCCTCTCGATAACGAAGAACGGAAAGAAACGTAGTCGCCCGTCGCGTCCGATCGGACGTGCTTTTTATCCCTAATTCTTATTTCCTTCCCTTTTTCTTTCATCGTTACTCGTACGGGGCCCGCGGAATAAGATTTTCCAAACGAAAAGGAGAATAGGAAAGAATTTTCGAGCGTACGAAGAGGGAAGTCTGGCTAGAAATAGAATTTTGCGCACAGACGCGAAAGACGATTTATCAGTGGGGCGGTGCGGGCGTAATGCGCCTTTACGAAGAGAAAGAACGGTGTTTCGCGAAAGGACTACCGGTTCGGGAATACGCGGTGGAAAGTGGGAAAAATTATTCGCAAATTGCGACGTTACTCGAGAAAATTCCAAAGATTTCTTCCCGATCTCGCGTATCGTTTGGAAATTGTTCGACAGCCGAAAGGTCGGGAAAACGTTTTCTATTCTCTTCGTGACAGCTATTAGCCGGAGTACCGTCTTAACGAACGAATTATTAAACCGTTATTCGGTAAAGGAAAAAGGGGAAAGCTGGGGAACCGTCGCTGCATTCCCGACTGCGAGGACAAAAACTAAATTAGATTTCCCGTGAAACGTTTCTCTCTTGGTCGCTGTCTCGTTCTGCCGCGATGCTCGACCAGCAAGACGAACGAATTCGAAGAAAAAGCCCGGTGATCCCGGGAAATTTAATTTCATTAAGTTGCACGGCGATTTGCCGATGGTTACCGAACGAGAATTATTAACTCGCCAGATTGAGAAAAGTAAAGGGCGGTCGATTTAATTACCGCGAAAAAAGGAGTCGGCCCGCGACCATTGATCTCCAGCTGGAAGGCACCATCTGTGGTGTGTAATTGGAATTCGAACGAACCAATTCCGAAATCCATCGATTCTGCCGGGAAAAAAGGTTGCCGAGCCAATTAGCGTATCGAAGATATTTAACTATCTCGATCACGCTGCAACTGCCTCGCGTTATCTCGCGGCGAAATTCCCCGAAGCCGAGCAGATGCTTGGAAATTTCGCGAAATTTCTCAACGCGTGGTGCATCTTCTTCGGTGACGTCTCGCGAAATTCCCGGCAATTTCGCGAATCTCGCGCAGCCGAGGAACCTCGATATTGCAGAGTCGGTGCCGGGGGGCGCCGGGGGGACGTCGGCGTGTTCGGCTGTGCCATTTTTCCGGCAAATAACAGCGAACGGGGGGAACGGTTGATGTAATTTGGCACGCAGCAATCAGCGGGTTTACAACTACGATACAAAGATAAGCCCTGTTATTCGAATCGGTGGAAAATCCGCTGATACAACGACCAACGGTTCGGGCAATTGAATTAATTCCGGTAACAAGAAGGCTGCTAACGATTATTACAAAGCTCCCTTTCCACCGGCCAGCCGTTTTATCTGCTCGTTGAGCTTGATTGGTTCCTCGCTGCCGATGTCTGATCGAAGAACCGTGTACAAGAAATATCCCCGTTCAAACCCAAACCCCGGGAATCGGTATGCAGATTTCACCGGCTCGCAACGAGCGTTGATTCCGTCTGGTCGCGCGTTTATCGCCAGGCGGAGAATTCGCGAGATAAATCGGAAAAATCTGTCGGAAAGGCGATAATAATTTCTTTGGTCGTTTGAACCGCGTTAGCTGCACGGCGGGGCTTCGTGTCCCCCCGGTTGTGGAATTAATTTCACCGAGGGGACTAGCGGGAAACGGGAACGATCAACGGTAACGGCCACCTTCTCTCCCTTTCGTTCGGTCGCAGCTAAACCGCGATACAAAGGTTCGAATTAAGGAAACCAGCTTCCGGAGCAACTCTCCGACACGAACCTTCCCGACAACCGGGACTATTCGAGTTTCGAAAAATTACCTTTCATTCGGATCTCTGCGTCTTTTGGATCGTTGGTGAATTTCCAGCTTGATTTTCTTCCTCTGGTCGCTCTAATCCCGGCGACCAGCCAAAGTCTATACGCGCCCGAAGCGTCCGCGGCGTTTCGCAGGATTGTCTACTGTTCTACTATTCGATGAATGCTAATCGAGGGAAACGGTGGCTGGTCGCGAGTCGCGAAAGTTAATTCGTCTGGTCGAAAACGTTTCTCCTCGAGTTATTTTCGCTTTCTTACGCGCTCGCGGAAACCTGCAGCGGAACTTGCAGCTTCGTACCTCCACCGCGGTAAATATTTCGTCGCCGCGAAGAGAGAGAGAGAGAGAGAGAGAGAGAGAGGAGAGAGAGAGGAGAGAGAGAGATGGGTGGTGAAAAGCGGTAATAGTTTGGAGTGCCGGGGTTAACGAAGCATTAACGTCGGGGATCCGGCCGGCCGGCAGACGTCTATCGAGGGAACGACTGGCTATTGTTAAGAGTCGCGGTTGGTTTCTTCTCGGTTCGGACCGCGAACCAGAGGATTAACAGGCGGCAGCCTTTGCCGGGCCATCGAAGCGGCAGAATTATTTAATCGGTGCTCGGAGATGGAGTTTAAGCCGTACCGGTTGCTCGCACAATTTTTCGATGGAATTATACGCTCGTTTAACGCTCGGCTACTCGACTCTCCGCCGTCCGAGAATTATATCTAGTCGAACATCTTGCTCGAACGAGCTCTTCCCTCGATCTCTCCGAGTCGACCTCCTAAATTCTAACCACCGTGCTCGGCCACCGCATCCCGTTGCATTAAAATCGAATAAGGTCAGCGCGAAACGTTGTACCACGTCGACGCGGCGGAACGACTTTCCGGCGACTCGACGTTTCCTTCCTCCGGGATAATAGTTTCGGTTCGTGTTCACCGGAGAAAGGGCGAAGGAAAAATAGCGCGGGCGACGGAAGGAAGACAATGGAAGGCGATCAAAAGCGTCCCTGGGAAGCCGAGGGAAAATTACGAGGCCACGCGTGGCTCCTTACCACCCGGAACCTTCCTTCTTCTTTACTTCCTCCTACGCCGCGTAAAAATCAAGCCGCGAAAAAACGCACCCGCGGGATCGATCCCTGATAAAGAAGGACTAGGACGGAACCGGCTTCCCGCTTCCATCTTCCTCCCGCGGTCTTTCATCCCGGAGATATCGACACGGGACGACGGTGTGTCGTCTTTTCCGAAAGCAACGACCACAGGACGGAAATCGCGAGATCGATCCGACGACGTCTCTCGTTCGCCGCGCTGCGAAATTTAGGTTTCCAGGTTGGTCCACGAAGAAACCAGGTTGTTCCTCTGGCGTTGCGAGCGATAACTCTGTCCCGTGTTCCTCGCGTTAAACGTTGCCAGGCGACTTAGGAAACGCTTCGGGATACCTTCTCTCCGTTCTTCCCGGAATTCTTTCATGGAAATGCTTTAAACTGCCGGCCCGCTCCGGCGACGAGACGAGAGTGCTCCAAGTCGATATCTTCCTCGGCGTGGTTGCACCCGTCCGTTCCGTCCAAACGATACGCGATTCTAGCCAGTTGTTGCTGCTTTTACCGCCGTTTCCTTCTCCCTTCGCCCTTATCCCGCCGCTCTCCTCGCCACCGCCAAAGATCTCGCTGAATTATGTATGACCGATGGTAAAAGTTCCACTCTCACCGAAGAGATTGGCGAAATTTCGACGGGAAGTAGTTGGATCGAAGAGGATTGATTTTGTTTCGAAAGTACGGCGGCTCGAAGGAGAAGGAAAACACCGCGGTCGAAATCGCGATTTTATTTAGAGGGTGATTCGAGTTCTTCCACTCGTGAGACGCGGCAATCTTTAAGATCCTCCTTTCTTCTTCTTCTTCTTCTTCTTTTTCTTCATCTTCCCTCCTACCTTCTCTCCTATGTTGCTCGACCTTTCGCGACGTCGGCATCGATCGAGAACGGTCGACGCTCGAAAGGGGAAATCGCAAAGGCCTTTCATCCCACCGCTACGAATAAGGAGTACCGATTTAACCGGGTAAACACGCGGTTAAACGACAGTCGGCGAAACAAGGAGGAATCTGGAGGAAGCCGGAGGAACAGTTGCCGATGTAGAGGATGCAGATTCTTTGAAACTATTCCGGCCGCCTCGTGGTACATTTTCCCACGGACAGCGACCGCGAATAATAAATCCACCGAGAAGGCTTTATAAATTTTCGCTAGCCGCACAGCTCCCGAGATTTCAAGGTCACCTTGTGCTTTCCTCGCTGCAATTCCACGCAGTTTGTTACGCGTATTAGGACCTTGAACGACTATCAAAGATCAAAGTATCGTTCACCCCGAAATGCGCTATTCGTTCGCGCGAAATGGATATACAGTTTCGTTAAAGAAAACCAAGGTTTCTTCGAATTGCAGAAAACTCGATTGCACTCTTTAACGCAAGATCGATGCTTTCGCCTAACATTACCAATCATCGTTTGGCTGATATCTTTGGTTTGTTGCAGAAGACGACAAATGGAGGAACCACCCCGGCTCACGGGAGCTCTAGAACGAACGATCTGAATGCAACAGCGGGAGAAGAAAAAGGTGGAGGAGGAGGAGGAGAAAACTGTGGCTGGCAGGACACCTGGACGAAGGGCTATAAGAATTTGCAAATGCGATCGATAAGTTTGGCTGTGTCGTATTTCTTAATTAGTCTGGCGCGTTTATCGCGTGGAAACGCAGCGCGACGTGAAAGATGGCGGGGTTCTTTTTACGACGGGCTTAGTTCCTCGAGAGCGGGGCAACCTATTTTCGCGGAAACTTGTTTAATAAAAAAGTTTCGCGGTGAGGTATGCCGGCGCAGTCGTTCGGTCGAGAAAGGCCGCGGAGACTTCTCGTAATCCGCGACGTCGGGCTTTAATTATGTAAATTCTGATTTTGATATCGCCGACGAGTGCGGAGGAATTAAAGAACCACGGAAAGGATATTCCTTTCGCGAGCTTTCGCGAGAAGCCGCGCCGCCGCTTAGCTCGACTGCCTGCGTTGCCGGTGTCTCGCCTTTGCTTCGGTTACACCACACCTTCCCGAACTCGCGATTTCCCCAACTTTCCCAACTATTCGCGAGCTTCGTTTTACAGTTTTCAACGCTGGTAAAAGGAGAAACGTTGGCGTAATATCGAGCACCCGTAAATAAAAGGAGAAACGGCAAACATGAAACGCGAATAGCGTAAAGCTCGAGTATCGACTACTCTCGAGATTCCGGTATTTCGATTCTTCTCGCGGGAACAAACTTGCCTTCGTCTCGAGGAGTAACAATGAAATTACGGTTAACGTTTCAGTGGTTCAGGAAGGGAAAGATTGTCTGGTTGGCGGAGGACAGAGGAGTGTCAGGGTCGGGCGAACGATTCGCTACTGGTTCGATGGAAATACTCGAATTATTCTCGCGGATGCGACCGACGTGGATAGCTAAGAATTTCTGACGAGCCAGCCAATAATGGAAACGTCGAATTGGAGTGTCACTCCGTCGCGGGAATCATTTACACGGAGGGAGAAGCAAGAGGCGATGAAGTTGCAGGATGTACATCGGGGACATCGAATGCCACTTGTTCTCGCTATCCATCCTCTCTCTCTCTCTCTCTCGCTCCCTTCTTCCCTTTCTCTGCAGGCGTCTCGTCACCGAGGACAATGCGATACTTCTCCTTTCAGACCAGTTCCGTGGCTGTACAGTCGTTATCCGCGGCACAATGCCCATTCAGTTGCGTCGCTTTACCGGCATGAAAACGTAGCGACCGATCGAGGAATGGCCTGGCATCGCTCGGCTATCGAACCGGATCGCCGCGGCGATCGAAAAGGATCCGAGAACAAAACTCGCCGTTCGCTTTCCTTCCCTTTCGTTCCCATCTCGCGAAATCTCGCCGGTTGACCGACAGACCTGCCCATTTTTCCCCGTCGCTGTTCCGAGGAGAGACCGTTCTCCCGAGTGGAGAAGACGTCGTTTCGAGTATGCACCTCGGTCCGCAGGAAATTACGCCGGATCGAAGGTCCGAACGAGATCGCTTTCCGCGTGCTAGAGAAAAACCCGGTCTAACCCAAACCGACGAATGAAAAGCAATTACGCGGGTAGTTTTCTTAAGCACTCGCGTTTCTTGGGCCCTCGCCCGGAGGACCCCTTTCAACGAATAGCCCGCCAACCTTCTATATCCTTTCCCCATATTTTCCACTTTCTTCCCGGGACATTCACCCTGCTTTTCTCCCGGACTAAGCACGCGGCAAACAAAGCAGGTATCTCGCTTCGGGTTTCCGGCTTCTTCGGATAAACTTCAGACTCGCGGCATCGAAGACATCGTTGGATCAGCAGCGCCAACTTCCTAATCTTTATAAATTGCCGCGCGAGTCTCGCAACGTACCCGTTTCCCGTTCAGATATTCGTGTTCTCGGAATTAACGCCGGTGTCCGTTTAGCAAGCTGCTTCTCCTCGCGAGTTTCCAGCAAACTGGCTAAATTTCCCGTCGCGAAATCGATGCCAGAGGTAGAAGACGGGTGGTGGTGTCGTTAAAACCTTCTCCGAAACGTTTGAATCTCGCGACGCTTTCGGCGTTGAGAACGTAAATTAATAAAGGAAGGAAAGTTTTCGGACGAGAGGATCTCGTGGACGGACTATCGAGGAAATAAAACTCGCCCCTGGAAGCCGAGGTCCTCCGCGGTCAGCTGGACGGAGGTAGCCGAAACTCGCGACAATTCCGCGGTGAAATTCCAGCGACTGTCGCGTGAAAGGAGGGAAAGAAAAAAGAAAGACGCGGCAGTTTGGCCGGAAAGCCGCGCGATGCACTCTGCAACTTTGCGACGATGCAGAAATTTGAAAAGTTCTCGGGTCTGGATGATTTCCAGAGATACCCCTTTCCTGTCCCTTTTCTGCCCCTTTTCTGTCCCTTTGCTGGTTCCCCCCGTCCCCGGGGACGTAAACGGGAAAGAGAGGTAAAAATTGTCTGGCGACCTCGAGAATATCGAGTATACGAGGGAAACAGCGGCCGGCGATCGTAACCGCGCGATATAAAAATATTTTCATGCCGTATTAGCGAGGCATTTGTCCCGGAGAGGAATCAGGGTCGCGTGTACGCCGAGGATTTATACGCGGCTGGAACGCGAAGGGGAAACGCGGGAAATGACAGGTTACGAGTCGAGTGATGGTTGCGTTCCACAAGGGCGTATTCTCCACGGCCAGGAATTAAAACGCAAAGACTGAAACGCGAGAAAAGCGCGAGTACCGTAGCAAAACCTCGTCGTATTCCGTCGCGTATCACGACGTTCCTTCCTCGGCTTTACGCCCCTTTTTACGAGCCTGGATCTATCTAGACGACGCGTTCAACCGTATTCCACCTGTTTCTCCGTTCGCTCTTGAACCGCTCTCGATACGCCGGAGATTCACCGAAAAACGGGTCGCATCGATGCTTCTTACGGCGGTGTAAGGCCTAATCGACGCGAACGGAAAGTTTAAAGCTCCGGTCGAGCTGGCTGGCCCCGTTATCAGCCGCATCCTCGTAAAAGAATCGCGACGCTAACGCGGTGCTTTGGACTTAACGATCGCCGTACGTCGGTATCGCGGTGAATCGTATCCTCGCGTTTACGAGCCGGCGTTTAACCCGCGGCTTAATCCGACAGCGAGTTTCCTTAATTTTTATACCACCGCGGTGCGGTGCGGTGCGGGCAGGTCGGGAATACGGATGGGAGATGGACGAGCCCTCGCTTCATTTCCCCTCGTTTATCCGAGGAGTAGCGGGCCGAAGAGAAGCTTAATGGTAGAGCTAATAATCGAAGAGGGAGGGGAAGGTCTAACGCGGGTTCCTTAAGGAGCAGACGAAATTAGCGATAAGGGAGATAGAGTATAAGCGGTAAGCCACGAGAAGCCTGGAAAGGATCGAGAGGGTCGAAGGGTCGTGTAAGTGGTCTAAACTCCGAAACCGCTTCTATTAGCACTCAGGGCTAGCGTTCCCATGGCGTCCCGTGCGCAAAGTCGTCCCGCGAACGGGTAAACAGGCGCGACGCTACGACGTCGGTCGGTTACATTATCGGCACGCGAATTATCGCCGCGCCTGTGTTTTTTCCCTTTGGTTATCCGTATCGGAGAAAGAAAGGGAGAAGGTGAGAAAAGCGACGAAAGAGAAAACGTCGCGTCGCGGCTAACTCGCAGCCGTGATTTCAGGAATCTCAGGAAAATCAGGAAAAAATGAAACAGGAAGATCTGAAATTCCCCCCTAGCCTTTAAATATTCAAACGAATTCCGCTACGGCTACCGGAGAAATACATAGATACGAGTAAATAGGGGAACCGCGCTGTTTGTTATCCCGAAGGCGCGAGAGGGAACGGAAATTGCGTGGTAACGCGGGAAGAAATTTACTAGCCTTTGGTACGTTGTACGTACCGGTGGAACAGACGGGGAAATGGGCGATAATTGACCGATCCAGATGCCGGAGGTGATTCTCCGCGGATGGCGAAATTGACACGAGGGAGAATGATCGCGGTGGAAATTGTCCTTTCCGAAGGTCCCGTGGCTAGAAACGGAGAGAGGGGGAGAGAGAGAGACTTTCTCTGCAGGAAGCAACCGGCAGAAGCCATTAAAGCGAACGGAGAACGCCGCGGAGCTAATGCGTGGTGAATTAGTGCATCGGCGATACCGTAAGTCTCGACTGCCGTGTCCGGTGATTCGTTCTGATTAAAATCTAATTATGAATCACCGACCGCGGCCCGCCGCTATTTATCACCGTCTTCTCCGCGTTATTGTTTCTCCGCGTTCGTTTGCCCCGAACGCGACGAAACTCGTCGCAACTCGAGGAAACTCGACGAAGCTCGAGGAAACTCGAGGAAACTCTGAGAGCTCGAGGCGACGATTTAATCGAAACGGCCAAGAAGAAAGGGACCGTGGTGGTGGTGGTCCGATACGAAACGTATTCTCGGAAGAATGGTGCCGATATCGCGATTTTCACGGTTCGCGGCGATTCCACGCGATTCTCGTGGATTTATCTCGGTGACTGGCACGCGCGAGATGGAACGGAGCGGCGTTATCCAAAGACGAGGTGAGCGGCAGTTTCAAATTTTTTATCGGGGAAATTATGCCGGTGACGGGAGGAGTCGCGGGGACGTCGGTTGGGCGCTTATTGGTTTCATAAATTCGATAATGCGGCGGAGTCTGCCGGCGACAGGTTCCGTGTACGCGGCTTAATGGAATCTTAAAGTTTAAGAGAATTTTCCGCGGGTCGTCGTTGTCGTCTTGGTCGTGGTGGTGGTGATCGTCGTCGTCGTCGTCGTCGTCGTGGTGGCGTCAACCGTATCTGAGGCAGACAAGCGAATAGTCAACTGATATACGAGAAAGCGTTTCCGCGAGAGAAGCCGGAGCGCGGAGGAGTCGATGAGCGGCAGACCCGGAGAAAGAAGGGGAGGAAGAGGAGGGGAAAGAGGAATCACGCATTTATTTTCGCGGCACGCGGAAGAAAGGGGAAATCTTTCCGGGTTGGTGAATGGGACTGGGAGCAGCGGCGAGAGGATCGCTAGCTTTCCGAGGAAATATATATCCGGCAGATATAGGCTGGATTCTGTTAAATCTACTGGAATTAAACGTTGAAGGGCACTTAAGGAGAGGGAAACACGGCGGGCGTTTATAGGGAACCTCGTCACGGTTAAAGACACGATTTATTTCGACGTTTCCTTCGGCAACTTTTCCGCGCTTCTCCGATCCGCTATTTAATACCATTCTTCGAAACGCCCACGGTGCTTTATCGCTCTTCTTTCTCGACGTCTGTCGGAGATCTCGCGGATATCGCTTCTCTTCGGTATTTCCCGTCCGGCGAATATTCCTCCTCTCGGTGAAGAGACGTTCGCGGGATTGGCGGGACATGGACGCGTGGTAAAACCGCGAAGCGGAAGAGGACGAGAGAACAAAACGAAAAGGAATTCTCGACGGCGCACGGAGGTACGACGTGCCGTTGGAATTATTTGCCGATAAATTTCCCCGTGTAACGAATTTGCGTTGGCGCCGCGTACGACTGTTTCCAAATTAACGAACCGCCAACTGTTCGCCCCGAATCTTGGTCCTGCGATCGACCGATCGATCGGTCGACGGTCGCTAGACGCGCTGGCACCGTTCGAGAGGAAGCAGTTTCTTCGAGTTTCCACAGGACAGACAGAGTAGTTAACCACAGCGAGCTCCGATGCCGTTTTAAACAACGGATGGTCGAGCGGATTTCGTACGCGACGCGTACTCGCGCGGTGCGCCGATCCTCCACTGGAAAAAGTCCCAGAGGCGAACTTCGTTTGCCGCGTTTATTCCAACTCCGGGAAATATACTGTTTGCATGCAAACAGAGCAAGCGTTTGCACACCTCGACAATGCCATCCCGACTCGGCTGTGCCACTTTCCTCCGCGCCATCGCCTATCGAACTCCGCCTCGCTCCCAAACTTTCCCACCTTTCCCACCTTTCCTCCTCTACGTCCACCAAAATATCATGCAAATTTCCTTCATTTAAAACTACGCGTGCTCGTGTCGCGACACGTTCGAAGTAGAAATCGATATTTCGCGAATCGAGTCGCGTCGAGAGAGAGGGAGAGGGAAAGAGAGAAAAACCGGCTCACGTGGTATTTATTTTTCAACGAAGATACGCAAAACCGGATGGTCGGAAGCGCGGCGCGGCTGGAAAAACGCGAGGCCACTTGCAAGCTCGGTGAATTAGCTGCGAAAGCGATCGATTCCCTCGTTGCCGAAACAATTCGCGCGAGCGTGTACCCACGCGAAAACGGTTTTAAACCGAGTCGTCATCGATCGAGATGGCCTTTTGTTGGTCGTTCGACGTCGCGTCGCCTCGCGCCGCGACGGCTGTCGACTCGGGAATCGTTGATATTTCCCCCGCGTTTCGGTCAATCGCTTCCTGCACGTCCTCCCACGCTCGTCGAACGAACGCTGGACCTCGGAATACGCGAGGTCCATCCGTTATGACACGTGTCCGGAGAAGTCTCTGGACGGGAACTCGCGTATTCGCCGAAATCCGTTTCGTCTACTCCTCCATTTTAAACACCCACGGACTCGACCTCCTTCGAGATTTCCGTTTCTTCCTCCTCCACCTCCCTTTTACGTCTCGCCCCTTTATTCTACGCTTCTCCTTTTCCAACTGTCGCTTCTGTATCGCTAGATTTGTCAGCGTCGAACCGCGTCGCGCATAATTTCGAAAGTTATCGAGGAGGCGAACGGAAGAGAAAAACGTGGCGCGCTGTGCCAAGTTTTGGTAATTCGATGGCTGGCGCGATCGCAATCACCTCGACTCGGGCTTTGGATCCGGATCCATTAGCCGGCATCGCGAGCCATCGCGATCCACGGACCCACGCGCCGGTCCGTTAACCGTTTTCGCGTTCGGATGGTTTTCAGATTCTTCGGGAATTATTATCGCGGAATAACGGAACTCGTAAACACCGGTGAAAGCGGAGTAATTTCCGGTGGTTGCGCGCGTTATATTCAAAGCGTATGATCGACGGGTATCGCTGGCCAATTCGTTTCGGAATTCTCGTTACAATTTCCGCGATAATGCGCCGCTGGAAATGGAACGGAATCGAGATATTTTGTACATCGAATTAGACCGCGTAGACGCGCTAGATATTTTACCGCGGCATGCCCACCGTTTCCCCCCGTCCATCGTGAAATTCTCCGAAAAATTCACTCGATCGACGAAATATTTAATCGCCGGTGTGACAGTAATGTCCGAGCAAGACGTATCCCCGTGAGTTTAATTAAATTCGAATCTATCTCGTTGCGCGAGAATTTCATCGAACGCGAAAAGCGGCGCGGAAAATTCTGCCTGGCGATCGACGCCGCTCTCGGCATTCGTCGATACGCGCCGGGAGAGAGAGAGAATAAATAAGTCAAATAAACCGATGCCTCTCATCGTGCTCGTGAAATCGGACCAGCCTAAAAATACGAGCGCTTTAAATTTCGAGACACTAACTCGAGGGGCAGAGGGAGAGAGACGCAACGCGATTTAGAATCGCGGAGATGGCTGACGATGCCTGGCGACAGCTGAAAGTGCTTTAAAACTTTGCAGATATGGGATGAAATTTGTTAGCCGTATATCGGTAACGAGTGGCGGCTGGCGGATTAAGTGGAGACTTTTGCCGGTTTTTCGTCGGGTGCGAAACGCGATCGCGAGCGCGAGGTTGGGTTGGATGGAGGCCGCGGCTCGATGCGATAATTTTCGAGTGGACCGAGGATAAGTACGCTGGTGTACGGAGGAAGGAAACGGCGTATCTGGCGCTTATCGCGAAATTTATCGGACGGTTGGCGATCGGTCGCGCATCTGTAGGAATAATCGCGAGACGCATGGATAACGGGGAGGAACGGCTGCCTCGAGGGATTATCGGGGAATTTTCAGGCACGAAGCAGGGATGATGGACGGAGACGCGAGTTAGGGGGAAAAAAGGAGGGCGGTGTTTGGTCGGTTTATGTCCCGGCGATAAATCTTTCACCGGGAAGCGAAAGGCGAAGGAGCCGCGCAGCCGGTGAAAGGTCATCGCTTAAGATTATTGCGGCTTTAACGGCCGGCCATCAAACCGCGGACAATTCGACGAGATACGCTCTCGCGGATACGTTACGGAAAGCAATTCCCCCGATTAAATCCCGTGGAAATTGAATCTTGCTACGCGAGAACGTTCCGCCGCCCTTTACGGTTTCTTTCCGCCGCGCGGGAATCGCGTTAAACCGATCGTTCGATCGGAAAGAGGCAGGGGAAAAGAAAGGGGAAAAGAAAGGGAAAGAGAAAGGGAAACGGAAGGGGACACGCCTGAAAGATTGGCCGAAAATATCTGGATCTCGATTACCGAGACTCGGATTTAAGCAGCTGGCCAGGCTACCGATTAGTCCGTGGCATCCGAGTTTTACGATAGTTTGCCCGAAGAAACTCGCGCAATTTCCGCTCGAAGCCACTTCGACTCTGTGCTGGAACGCAAGGCGAAAGTAAGAAACGGCCATTAAGGGCGTGTTAAGTGCTTTGTAACAGGATTAAAATGTATACGCTCGGCGGGAGGATGAGGATGGCGCGCGACGCTAGCGGAAAATGGCCGGCGATGGTGCTTGGCGCCAGCCGAACGCACGGCTGACCTTTCGAATCCGTTAAGTGCTTCCTAACTCGATTTCGAATTCCCGCCACTAGCTCGATCCTTCTGCCGCCTCGAACTCTTTCCAATCGGTCCGCCAGCGCCGCGACGCTCCACGCTTCTTACCTTTCCACGAGCTGTCGCAATTACCACCCTTCTGGTTACCTTCGGCATTAGCGCCGATCTTCCGCTTTCGTCGATTCCCCGACACTCGGCAACCCGGTTAACCGGTCGTTGCGCCATCGAAATTCCGCTCGGACGCAGTTTTACGCTGAAACTAATCAGCGATACGGTATCGTCGGCAGAAGCATCGATCGACGGACCCCTTCCGAGGCTATATATTCCCCGGTGTTTCCCCCCGTCTATCGCGAATTCGGTTTACGTGGCACGCTGTCGCCTGGCAAGTTTATCGTTGCATCCGATACCCACCGACTTATCCGACTTATCTCCGCGACGAGACGAGACGAGACGAGACGAGACGCGACGCGACGGCGCGGCGCGAGATTCCGGCAGGAATCGGATAATAATTAGTCGCTGCTTGCCAGAGCGGGATCGTCGATTAAGGCCGAGAGGCGTCGTCGTTTCTTCCAATTACCGAGCATCGCTCCAGAGTCGCTATAACGCTCGGCTTCTCTTCGATCTAGCCAGACGAGCGTCCTAATCGGTCCAAGCGTCCACGCTCTGACCGTCCGAACGTTCCGACATTTCGAAAATTTCCTCGAATTACCACTCGATCGACGGCTAGCTGGTTCGTCCGAGTTCCGCTCGCGGAGGAGAGGAAAATGGAGGGAAAATGAAGGGAAATGGAACGGAGGAGGATAAAAGAGAGAAAGGCGGGAGTTTGTCGGGGGCGGGAAGGGGAAGGAGAAGGCGGTGGAATAGGAATTCGGTGATCTGCATAATGCTGCTCGCGGCGCGGTCCGCTCTGGCCGTGTCGCTAACAAACTTGCGCTTCGCCAACTGTTGCTGAACAGTCGGATATAATTTCGCCGCGATTCCGGCCAAGAGTTAACCCCTATCCGCGTTTCAGCAAGACGCAGCGCTCGTTTGATCATCGAATAATTACCGGCGAGCTTTCGACCGAGACGAATCGCCGAGTCGGTTCATCGAGGCGACTGGCTCTTATTTAACTCGCTCCTTCTCCTCGGGCTCGATCCAACTTCCCCGGGAAATATTCCGCGTATTACGCGCGCGGTTTCCATCCAGTCGGACTCCCTTTCGTCCTCTCCCTCGTCCATGCAACTTGGCGAAAGTTTTCCGCGCCCCCGTCCTTGTTCCACGAAAGGAATGTCGCTCCTAGTAGTCCCCGCAGCGACGAATCGTCGCATCGTGTAAACCGTTCGCTCTAATTTAGCATAGATTTCGCTCGTAAAGCGAAGGTAAGCCGCGTTTGCATCGGTAATCGGCGCGCGAAGTTTGGGAAACCGCGGCACCGTGCTTCTTTTCCGCGCGAAAAGTGGCCCGAACGCGCGGCGCACACCGCGAATAAACGCCTCTTTCCACGGATACTCGTAAGGAGAGATACATCAGCTTGTGTCAAATAGCCGCGATATTAAAGCGAGCGGGATGAAAGCGCAAGAGGGGTACGCGTATTGTCCACGGTGTCAGAGATAAATGACAACGAATGCTCGGCGCGTGTCGGGGATTATAATGGGTCTGCGTTTGGCATCCATAGAAACGAGTCTGCTTCGCGCGAATATTTAAAAGAAAAAAAAAAAAAAAA
>NIJG01000161.1:618163-644799 GCA_002201625.1 Euglossa dilemma
AAAAAAAAAAAAAAAAAGAAGAAAAATAAAAATAGGGGAAAAGAGGGAAAAAGAGGAAGAGAGGGTGGTGAAAGATGACGCGGGAATTAACGAGACCGTGAAACAAGATAGTTCGTGACGCCGACGACGATGCACCTTGCACGATGCACATTGATAAAAATTTCATCGCGATCGAGTAGCCTGGTCCGTATCGACATCGAGATCTTTCGTTAGCCACCGACCCACCCTCGGAATTCCTCGAAACTTGTTGAAATTCGTGGACATTCGTAGACGGTAATGACCCGAGCTGCTTTTTCGAGCTACCAGCCGGAAGAATCTCCGAATCGTCCAGAGTCCTCCGAGCATGCCGACCCTCCAAACGAAGGAAATATTTGCGACGCAAAGATTCCTCTCGTTCGTCAAACGTTTTAAGCGTCGACAAAGTTTATTGGCAAACGGAACGGGGGGAAAGAGAGAGAGAGAGAGAGAGGAGGAGGAGGAGGAGGAACTCGTGTTTCGCGCGACTTTGCTCGGAACGAAGTAAAATTAGGAGGAACGAAGCAAACGCGAGATCGCGGCAAGGCGGAGCGAAACGGGTTAATTAAAATCTGTCTGAAAATTCCGATGATAAATTCGTGCTTTCCGGAGCGTATGCCCGGAAAGAGGACTCCGATATAAATTTCGATTTAAGGGACGCGGTCTGGCCGCTTTTAATAACGGCCGAGTCGTGGCTGCAACTTTCCTAATTACTCCAACCGGACTACGGCTTCTTGGCCCTTCTTACGCAAAGAACCGACGCGCTCCTTAGACAACGGCTCGTGTCTTCAATGCCATTTCCTACCGACTTTCGCGTTTCGTCCTTCCTCCGCGCCAAACTCCGCTCAGAAATCCAGCCACTCTTCTCTCTACGCGAGAGAAGTTCTCAGCCAATGGCGAACAACCAGACAAATTCGCGAAGAATCCGAGCGACGCGTCGCGACGTAATGGGGTGAATTAGTCGAGAGGGTAGGAAGAACCGCAAGTAACGCGAGTACATCCGTTTGCCAGAGGGACCGAATCTCGTAACGAATCGGTCCTCGTTTCCCAGGCGAAATCGATTCGACCGGGTAGACGCGGAGGAACCGTTCCATCCTCGCACCAGAGACAGGGCGTATTCGTTTATTTACCACGAATCCTGGACCCGGAGAGTCCGACTAGAGTCCGAGGAGCGAAGCGAAAGCTTTTACTCGGTCGTGAGACGTGGTTTTTGCCGAGAAACGAGAAGAGAAGAGAAGAAAAGAGAAGAAAAGAGTGACCCTCGGACCTAACGCGCTCGATGCGCCTTGACCTAAGCCTTTTTACCTCCTTTCACCCTGCGGATAAACTCTCTTTGCCGGTTAAATCACGCGAATCCGAGGGACGCGCGAGCCCGGCCGTGTTCCACTCCGGACAAAGCATCCTCGCGATGAAACTCCGCTCGGCGATGTCACGGTTTTATCCTTGTTTACCTGATTTACGTCGGGTCTGATCGCGTCACGGGAAAAAAAACGCGAACCGATGCTCGGATCAGGCGCCTCGGCTGAAACGAGATTACGCTTCGGTTTCGTTTCAAATTCGCCTGGACGCGAGACGACATAAAGACGTTCGAGGAAGATGTCGGTAGAGGCTGATCGCGACGGCCGAGCGTGGAAAGTCAAACAGGAACCTTTATAAATGCGGGTATGTACGCTCGGGCTCGTAAAAGTCCTCGTAAAACTTTCGTTTTTACGGCCGACGCGGTAGTCCGGAGTTCTTTCAGTCCCGAGGCGTCATCCACGTCGACGTACACCTTTCTTTCGACCACGAGCTTCAACTTTCGCGCCAATTCCCGCTCCGGATCGAGTCGCTCCTACTCCAGGACGATCCAATGGCGCGAATTCTTCTTTTTTGCCTGTGATTCCGGATGGAGGAAAATGCCGAGAGGGCGAAGATACGGCGGAGGAAAGTGGTTCTCGGAAAGGCGTAATAACGCGACACCCGCGACAAGTTTATCGGACGTTGGTCCAAGTAACGAGTCGGAGCGCGTTATTATGCCCGGTAGAGGTAAGCTCGGGCATCGCGCGAAATTCCGATGAACGGTGAACGAGCGTGGCGTTACGGCGCCGGGGATCCAGGCGAAACCGGAAATGCGTTTATCGACGCGCGGCAGCCACTCGAGGAAAATGATCGTTGGACGGCGGGACAATGATAATTCCGGTGGACCGCGTTGACTGGCAGGGAATAAAACGAAAGCCTGTCTTCCCGCCTTCCTGCCCGCCAGCCCGCCATTATGCTCCCGTCGATCGAGTGGAAATTAATGGCAACGACGATAATTGCCTCGATAAACGTACCGGGCCCACAATAAAATCCTCGTTACGACCCGGTAACGGCTATTCCGCCGAGAAAAGAGCATTCCGTTTACAATGAAATTTTATGCGCGATCAATTCCGATCGCGTTTCCCGGTGTACAACGAAACGGCGAGCCGCGCCGCCACGCGCTTACCGACTAACCCCTTGGAAATTGCAGACGCGTAACTCGAACGCGGTAAACGGACAATCCGAATTCAGATTCGGTTCTCTCCAACGTGCAAGCTCGCGATTATCGAAACGCTCGCGTGAAACCGCGTGGAACCGTGTCGTAAGCCGAAGGAGCGTTCCTTTCACCTTCGATATTCCACCGATCGTTTCCTACGCGACGAGAAAACAACGGTGTAGAGACGGTGGGAAAGGAGGGACGCGTTGTCGGTATCGAGGATCCGCTATAAATGAAGCGTAAATTCCGTTTTTGCACAGTGATAATTGGGAATGGCGGAGATGGACGGAGACAGAGAGGATCGAAGAAAGGGAAAACGGGATGGGTCCGGCGAGCGGGTTATTCCGCGCGGAGCGCACGCCGCGAGTTTTTGCATTTCGATCACGTAACCGTGCGCCATTATTAACGGGGACCGGTTCGAATGCGTGTAATAACGCCGGGATCGATCCGCGCCGCGAATTTGTTATTTCATTAATGCGTATTTATTCCGGCCAATCGAGAATATCAATTATCTTCTCGAATGTCTGTCGCGCGTTGCGTTATCGTTGAAATTTCGCCGGCGCGTAGGAGCGCGCTAGAAAGTTGTTTGCCGCGAAATCGGGAGCATCCCGTTATCGTCGTTCGGTCCGACGATAAATACCATTGGCGGAATTTCTTCCGCGCTCTGGGAACTAGTCGCAGGCGCGGAAATATTTCCCGATAAAAATAAACGAGGCCGCTTTGGAAACTAGCGCCCTATCCTCGGTATAATACACCGGCACACCCTGGTAAATTACGCACTCGGGCCAGAGTGGAGCGCCGTTCTCCCCGAGTACTTGTCTCGCGCTGCTGAATAACGCGTTAACGCGGAAACGCGATACACACCCGTTCCCTCCATCGACTCTCTCATCGTCCCAATCTCGCAACGGCAACCCGTATTCGCGAAATTCCACCATCTCCTTTCCCCGCGCGCCTTCTCTCCGACCTTTCTCCCACCTTTCTGCCGAAAAAATCCGCCAAATCCGCCTTAACGAAGATCGTGTTGGACGCGTGGCGGGCAAATAATTCGGGCATCGACGAATCGAATACGATTAACCCGCCGATAACCCGATGGAAACACGGATAAAGGCGGCGCGGACAGGAGGAAGGAATGGCGCGAAGGAAATCGGGTAACGATCGATCGGTCTCCTTCTTTCTTCTTCCTCGGTGCCGCGAATTTTTCCGGACCTGGACCTGCCGCGTCTCTCGCCGGAGACGCAGCCAACCACCGAACAAGTTTTCCCACGAGCTTTCGGGTCGCGCGTCGAGATCGATAAGTGCCAACCGATGTAGATGCATCTGACGTATGCATCCGAGTGCAACGCGAGACGCCTCTCTCCTTCCGCCTTTTCCCAATCTTTTCCCTCCGTTTGCCCCGATTTCCTCGCGCCTCTGGTCCTCGATGCCTCTTTAACGCCGCGGAACGCGCCGAGTCGCGACCACGCTAAATCGGTTCTCCGGCATTGCGGAGAAAACGCGATACCTTTACGACGCCGATGAATTTTCTTATTCGTATTCGTACCATATTCGTACCAAGATACATAGGTCTATTTCGGTCCGGCTCTGACCCGATTTCATCTCCGGCTGCTTCTTTCGCTCCTTCGCGTCAGAATCTTAAATATCTTGGCTCGATGTGCGGCCGGATTCGTTCCTCCGCCGTCGGAATTTCATCTTGACCTTTGTCACTCGTCCCTCGGCCTTTCGAGTGGAAAATTCACGGAAAAGTAGCGCGTCGGTATCGCGGCGAATACCGAGGCCATCGATCTCGGCGGTCGCGGTAAAAGGGTTAAAAGGGGTGAAAAGGATAAAAGTCGGAGCGCGCGACGCGGCTGGTCGCGGGTCGTGGCGGGTCGTGGCGGAGCGTCGCGATGCGGAACGCGGTCGATGGAGGGGCGGGAATCGTTTGGGGCAGGAACGCGCGAGGCAGCATCGAACGATTCTAGGAAGTTGCCGGTTGCGCGACAAATTCATTAGGGAAAGTGGCGCGTACCGATTAATTAATTAAGCAAAGCCGTTCGCATTGACCCGTGTGCGCCCAGTTGCCGCAACGTTGCGTTAATCAATATTTTAATGCAGCTACGAGGAAACAGTCGCCGCAAATATGCGTCCGTTTTAATGCATCGCCAGTCGGAGAGAATTATGTCGTAACCGAAGCCGATTTGCGTTATAAATTTCCCGTTGATTGCCGCGCGCCAGTTTCGCCCTTCCTCCGCCACCCCTTGCCGCCCTTCTATTAGGAACCGTACGATAATGCTCTCGTAAAACGACAAACCGGCTACGGCGATCGAATTCGCCGCGTCCGCGTCGCTCCGCGTCGCTCCGCGTCGCTGCTCGTAGCTCCGCTCGCCGGAAACCATCGGCCGGCCATTTCGCTCGTCTAAATTATTTCCCGCGAGGCGAACCGCCAACGCCAAGTAACCAATTCGCGTATAAATCCTAGCGTTATTGCCCTCGCTATTTATCTTTCCGCGCGGTTTATCGGCCATTTTTATTCCCCGGTTTTATCGATGATTTTTATCCCGGATTTTTACCGCCGATTCGAGACGGATGGGAGATGCCAAAAATTATCCAGCTCCGGTCGATTGCTCGTTAAGCGGGACCGGTTTACCGCGAGATCGCGGTTCCGGAAAGGGTGGTTCTCGCGAACGGATGGAAGATAAAAGAGGTCGGACTGGAGCGGCGCTGAGACGCGAGTGGAAGTCAAACAGCGGAACGCTGAAAGGACTCGATAGAAGAATCGACTCGGCACCCTACTCCCCCGATAGCTCTAGGTACCGCCGCAACTCCCAAACTACCAACGCCTCCACGTATCGCCGTTATTCCATTCTCACGAATTTTCCACCAGTTTAATCAACGACCATACGATCGCGAAGCAGAAGCGCGAAAACGGGGAAATGGAAAGGGTGGGAAAGTTGAGGGACTAATACGAGTAAGTGGCGGCACGTCTAACGATCGTTGTTGGTTGAACGAGGAAAAACTCGGAAGCTCGCAGTGGTTGTCCTCCGAGGGAATGATAAATTTTCAAGCGGATAATAAATTCCCGCGACTGGCAAGCTCTTCCTTCGTCTTTGTATCTTAACCAGGTCATCGTCATTTTTCAAAAGTTCTCATCTCGGCCATCTCTCCCGTCAGCCGTTCTCCAACGGACGTAATAATCTTTATGTAATAAGCTTCGCGCCGGATCTTTTCGTTTCAATTATCCCGGTGACGTCGGGGAGAATGCGACACGGCGACAGTGGAAGCTCGGCGAAAGGGGCGCGAGACGAGTTTCGAAAGAACCGACGAGAGGAATGGCCGGGCGAAATTCGATTTCCGGGAAACGCTTTCGGAAAGTTGGCTTTGATGGCCGAAATGCGAGTTCCTCGAGCGACGACGATTCGTCGGGAGGATCGGAGAGAAAGGAGTGGCTGGTCCACGCGTTGCTACGAAAGACACCGGTGCCGGACCCTCCAGCTACCATTCTCATCCTCATTTTCCTCCGATCGAATGAATCCGTGAGCTCCGGTCGCGACGATAAGACGAAAGTTTAGATTAAACCGTGAATATTTAAGGGCCAGGAAGCCGTGCGGAGCGTAGTTGCGCGTGTATCCGGAAGGTTCGGTCAAGCCGGACCAAAGCTAGCCGAACAAGATGCCACGGCTAGTCGGATCGGCCTGCTCGACACGGCCACGGATTATGCAGGCTTGTTTTACGGATTAACCAGCTCCAGACTACGCCACCGACATCGCCAAACTCCTCCCAGACACCGTACGTTATTTCTCCCGAAGAAATACCACCCGGTACTTGACGCGCGTCGTCTACGTTTAAACGAAAATATCGCGAGAACACTGCCGGAAACGCGACCAACGATCTAACGTCGCACTTTCGAATAGTACCCGATGTTTTCTAAAAAAAAAAATTTTTTTTAAAGTTGTAAATCGACCGAGTAATAAATTAAAAAAAACTTCCGCTATCTGTCTCTGGTAATCGAAATAGTTTTCACTCGCCTGTTATAGCTGTTTGTACACAGTTATCGGGTAGAAAAAAAATTAGGCGAGCCGATACTTTGTGGATGCGCCTAGGCTCGATGGAGGAGCAGCAGTGCTCCTCGTAGCGGAAATTCCGCGAGATTCTCAAAGGCGTCTTCTCGGACCGGATGGCTTTGTTCTCCGCGCTTTATTTCCTATCCGAAATTAGATATTATCCGGCGCGTGCGTGTGGCCACGAACACGTAAATGGGCCGCACACGCGCGTGCGTTATTGCGCGGTCGTGTGTGTTATTGCGCTTTGTTATCAGATACGGAAACGACGCTCGTGACATTTCAATTTCATGCGACATAAAATACCCCGCGACCGCATTTACTGCTTACACCCGCCGCCATCGTCCCGGCCCGCCCCGGCGGATCAGCAAACTCGGCTTTCGCTCTTATTATCCGTTTCGTTAAACAGGACTATCGACCAAGGGCTGAAAGGAGGGCAGAATTCGGGAAGAATCCCAAGAGAAATTCGTAAACGCCGAAACGTTGTTCAATGGGTTTCCGTGGTGTAGTGGTTATCACATCCGCCTAACACGCGGAAGGTCCCCGGTTCGATCCCGGGCGGAAACAGTTGTTTTTTTTCTTCAGAAACTTCGTCCTCCTCGAGGAATCCGGATCTCTCTCTCTCTCTCTCGGTAGTACTTCCTATATCGAAACGAGGAATTTTTCTATTTAATCCGTTTTATAATTCAGCGATAAAACATTCGCGAGGAACTCTAGAAAGTCAGAGTCTTCACTTGCGAACTTAACGGTGATAGGTGGTAGGTTTCTGTAGTTTAGGCTACTACTACTACTTCCCGAGTATCGTCTGTTACAAATTGCAATTTTGGTAAAGTCGTATAACGTCGAGACACACTTGGAGTTGGAGAAAAGTTAGACCAACGCCGAGTGGGAGTTTTAACGGCGACTGTCAGTTGGAAAAATGGAGCACGAGCGACGGTGTAGCTCAGACTCTATCGCTCATTTCTCGCGTCTGCGAACGAGGAGATGTAGCGGAGACAGCTAGGAAAGCGCAACAACGCGATTAATCGAGAATCGGCGATCGCGTAAATCGGAGCGGAGCGACCGCAAGGAATCGGTGTCCGATTGGAATTCGGAAATGACGGAGCGCGTTATCCGGTTCGCGAGCGAGCGTTCTACTTCTCGCGGCGATAAGATTCGGCGGGTGAAGAGCGGACGATAACCCGAAAGAATCGGAAGAGGATTTGGAAGCACGGCGAAGATCCGCGAGGAAGAATCGAGCGAGTGGTGGAAAGGGAAAGAGTTGGCTGGTGCACCGTGAACAGATGACTCCACCGCGGAGAGGATTCCGTGCTGGGAAGTTCTAATACCGGTGCTGGGAATAGAAAAGAACGCAGCCCTAGGTCTCGCCGCGTCTTCCGCGACTTCTTCTCTTTTACTTGGCCCCGCTGCTCCGAGTTTTACGACTGTCCCGCTACCCTTTTTCCACCGCTCGCGTGCCTCTCTTCTCTCCTCTCCTCTCCGACGGTCGGGCGCCTTTGTCGCTGCTCGTGCGCCGTAATAGCAGAAAACGCTCGACTCTGCCCTCGCGGATAGTCTCGACCGAATTAACGCGATCGTAACGAGGGAACAGAGACCGGATATTCTTCTTTTTCTCTTCCTCCTTTCCTCTTTGCTCCCCTCTGCACTCGCCCTTTGCCAAAGTGCTCTTCTTCGTTGTTCCCCGGGATATCTCTGCTTTCGTGACCGAGCGGTTTCGTTGATTAACCGTTCCCGTTCTTTTCCACGCCTCGTCCATGTGATTCTCGTTCGCGACATTAGCTCGGTTCGAGACGGAAAGCGGAACGATAAGCCGACCACGCTGGATACAGCGAGTTAATCGGTGCGATTCGAGAAAGAGGACGAAGAGCGATCGCTGGAATTCGGACGGGTCTACTTAAACCTGGCGGCGACCCAAGCGACCGCTCGAGAATGCCTCTACACCTCCCGTTTTAACTTTCTCTCTAATCTGTAATATCCATTAGGCGGTGCTCGTACAGTTTACTTCGACCAACGCGAATTCGTCATCGAAATTGCTCTATCGTCCTTTGTTCCCGGAAAACGCGCGTTTCTGCAAATACGCGGGATTTTTGGCGAAACCTTCTTCGCTCTAATAGCAATATGTTTTTAATGTAAAGTCGTTAAAAAATAATCGTTTCAAATTATCCCGTAATACGTAACTCGGCTTTCAGGTTTTTTCGAGACACGGTAGTGCGAAGCGAATAGCGCGACTAGGGCGCACGTCCGGCTCTCTAACTCCTATCCTTTATGAATCATTTTTGAAAAACGATACCAAGCAAAGAGCTACGCGCCAAGATTAAGATATTTCCTATCTATTTCGGTATACCCTTTAAACGGGTGACGTAAGTTTCTCGAGTTATCCGCGCGATCCGCGGATGTGAACTCATCTGCACGACCGAAGGACCTTTTAAGCAAACGTTCTTACATAAGAGAGAGAGAGAGAGAGATGGGGGAGGCGGCTTGACCCGGGCCGTTAACGCAAATGAATTTAAGTGCGAATAACCGAGGACGCAAATAGTTACTTTTGAATTTAAAGCGACTCGTCGTTTTCCTTCCTCTCCCCCTCTCTCTCTCTCTCTCTCTCTCTCTCTGCTCTTCTTCTCTCCGAGAGGGAGAGACAGCTCGTCGACGCGGTCCTCGAGCATATTTGTCTTCCGACTCGTCGACCGAGGCAGAAGCGTCGAGAACTCGCCGAAGATTTTCCCTTTTCCGGTTTTCCAGCGCGGCGCGTCATCGGGCTCGCGCTCGCGCCTCTCCTCTCCTCTCCTCTCCTCCTCTCCTCCTCTCGACCAGACGCGAATGTGACGGAAAGGAAACGTCGGCAGAGATCCTCCCAGTCTTCTTTAATTACCCACTTTGCTTTCTTTC
This sequence comes from Euglossa dilemma, assembly GCA_002201625.1. NCBI lineage: Eukaryota > Metazoa > Arthropoda > Insecta > Hymenoptera > Apidae > Euglossa > Euglossa dilemma. Next base: position 627,596 of record NIJG01000161.1, read on the forward strand.
ACCGCGATACTCTCGAGTGGCTTAGCCTCCGTAATTACTGACGACGCGCGCGCGCCGCGACGCGCCCCCGACTTGGCGCCTCAAAGACACTCGCGAGAACCGTCGAGTGTGTATAGCCGCGATAAAAGCGTCTTCTCGCGCGTCCCGAACGGAAACGCGTCCGCGGCCGGTCGATGCGCTCGCTTTTACCGTAAATAGCAAGCGTATTCTTCGCGGCACCCGCGGGACACGCTCGCGGCCCGGAAAAAATCACCGGCGCTTTATCACCGGGGTGGAGCAGTTTTGGGTTAAGAAGCTTTCTCGGCTCTCCTTTTCCCGCCGGCGCGGAGAAGGGGGAGAAATCGCGTTACATATTTTCCAAAGAAAGCTCCGGAAGAGGCGGGACGACAGGGAAAAACGATCGCGCATCGCGGTTCTCTCTATAACTCTGATCGATCGCGATCGCAATCGCGAGGATTACGAGCGTCGTTCGTCGGGCTTCCACGCGCGACAGTCCGCTCGCGGATCCAGCGGACAATTTTCTCCTCGCGATCTCCTGTTCATCGCCGGGTTTCACGCGTTCCCGAGGTCTACGCTCTGGAAAGGGACGACCGAGCTGCTGGCGGAATCGGCGCTATCGCAATTTCCACTTGGCTGCAAGCTCTCGCCGCCTCGTCGACGCGATAGGCCGGGAAAAGGTAGAACGGTCGGCGTTGAGGGAAATTTTCGGAAATTTTGAAACACCTATTCGTTGGGAAACTCGGTGTTGTTAGACCGCGAGAACGAGTCGTGGAAGAACTGTAGTCGCGGCGAGTATCGATGACTGAATGGGAGAGCGGTGAGAGGCGTCGGGGACGGGGACGGGGAAGAAAGGGAAAAGGTCGTGGGTAGAGGAGGGTGGAAAGAGGGAGAAAGGTAGCGCGAAGCGTGCTTAACGCGCCGTTATCGCATTACGTTTTGAAAGTGGCACCGCGAATGCTAAAGGCGCGCGGAAACACACGGATGCGACTGAGAGGGGTTGCGAGGGTGGAGATAACGCTCCGTCGTGAATAACAGGTGAACAAGGAGGGTAGGTGGGTCGATAAAAAGATTCTCCGCGGGTCGTCTCGTAGCAGCGACCCACTCGCACCAACCCTGGCGATAGGTAACGCGCAGCCGGCCCGGTGGAGAAATTAAACTTTGGTAGAAAATGGTCGGGAATAAAAATTGGGAGGAACGCGGAGACCGCGTGGACCGCGTTGCGACCGCTAGGACTTTTAGCCGATTCGAAAACGAGGTGTCGTTCGATCGAGTCGCGGCAGCCGGTTTTCGATCGAACCGAACGGGAAAGGGAGGAAAAGGGAGGGAAACTCGATAGCTGGACCGCGAGTGGCTAAATTTGAAAAACGGCTTCTTGTCCGAGCGATAAAAACGAAAGGCGGGGCATGGGGAAAGAGCGGTTGTATCGAGGGCAGACGTAAAAGCCGAGTTTTCTCGTAATATCGTGCTATTTTCGAAAGATCAAAACTCCACGGTAAATTCTCGTGTATCGGTCCGTCGATCAGACATCGGCATATTTAGAGTTATTTCCAACGGTTAGCCGGTCGCGCTGTAAATACGCTCGAGGGTTGAACGAGGAGGAACGCGAGTTGGACTTATCGCAACGAAACGGACGCGAAATCTCGAGTTTCCTCGCCGTTTCCTCGGCGTAGCCGGAGTTGTCATCGGCGACCAGAGTGGCGTAATTATTCGGTGCGGCGGGAATAAAAGGAATATCAACTCGGGAAACTAAACGGTGTTTCGAAATGAAAAGATGGTTATTCGGCGATTAAGAAGTTTAATTAAAGCGTGATATATTGCGGAAATTGAACAGTACGGTAGAGGGTAATAAAACTCGTGGCGCAACTCCGAGGGAGTGGTCGCGTTAAAGTTGCGTGGCAGTGAACGCGTTAATAAGCTATTAAATAGTCTCGGCGCAGTCACTTTGCAAGGTTGCATATCTCGGTAACGTAATCGAATACTCGGATCGCTGGTTCGTTCCGTTGCTTTTCCCTTTCGACGGAATTTCGTAGCTCGCGAGCGGCGCCGCTTCACCGGCTCTTAAGGGCTGGCGCAGTTTTCCCTTTAAATCCCGAAATTTCTCCCGTTGCCGGATACGCGGCTGAGCTTTCGAAGGAAGTCGTTAACGATCCTTGAGCCGTCGGCTAGCTGTGTACCTGGAAAACTGGGACAAACGTTTTCGTTGCCAAGCGATGGCTGCTGTCGCGATAAACCCGACGCGTTAGAACGCGAGTCGCGTATCTCGCGAGCGATCCTCGCGTCTGGGATCGCGGAGGGAAAAGGAGGAGGAAAGGGCAAGTTTGCCGAATTCCACCGGACGGGACCTCCTAATTGTTCGGAGTGGTCCATTTCGGAATGGAAGGCGACCCGTCGAGACGTCTAAACGGTAGCTTTCGACTGTCAAAAGAAGAGGGTAGGCAGGGTTGGGGAAGGGAAAAAGTTGGAAGAAGCGGCTCTTAAGGAGAGGAAAGTTTACGGCGATGCCGAGTCCAGCCGGAGAGACGGTTACAAACGAGAGTTTTTAACGTTCGGAACGCGTTACGCGGCGAGCCGGGAAAATACGGATATCGTTTTAATACCGTTCCGGTGGTCGCTGCGAGGCAATTGGCTCACCTCCGGTTCAAAGAGAAAGTGACTGGCAATAAAGGAACGATTAGGGTTTTTGCGTGAAAGCTGTCGCGCGTTTGCGATTCGGACGTGACGTTTCTAACGACGAGCAGCCCGGAATTCACGAGGCTCGATTGGCTGGCACAGCGGACAGCGAGTATACTCGGCCGAACAAGATAAATGGCAGATAAAAAGGAAGATTTCCTGGGAAAGCTCTCTCCGACGGAATGGAAGCCGATCAACCGACTTCCTCGTTCCTCTTCCACGGTCACCTTCTCGCTCCGGTAAGCTTCGCTCCGCTTTTACGCCCGTCGATAAACACCGATTGCGTCCTTCTCCGTTAAACCGTTCCTCCGAGCTTTCCTTCCTCCCGCTTTTTTTTTNTTTTTTTTTTTTTTTTTTTTTTTTCTAGACGTTTTTACACCGGCGCTCGATGGTTGGATCGTTGGATCGTTGGACCGTGTCGCTGCGCGTCCTCTCGTTCGCGACGTCCGTCTCCGAAAGGGTTCTTTTCCTCCTCGTTCGCAAACGTTCCAGATAATCGATGGACGGATGGACGGATCGGTGAATCGAGAGACGAGAAGAGGAACGAGAAGACGAGAGATGTAGGCGGTCGGACCATTGCGTGACCGCAACCACTTCTGGCAGGCTAGCAGTGGCGCGCAATATGATCAAAGCCGGCGCTAGTGCTCTACCATTTCGTGCGGGTGAAATTGGCTAGGAATCGCGCGACGATTTGCGTCACGACGCCCGCACTTTGTACGCGCGTACAAGATATCTAATCCACGGCTGGTAATCGAGAGAGTTCGTCAACCGCGATAACGCGCTCCGATTATAGCCCGCCGCGGCGCAGGGAGCAATCGCGTTTACGCGTTACCGAACGAAATTATCCACCGGTCGATTCTTCCGCTGCCGCGCTCTCGCGTGTCCTGCAGGAGGCGGTTAATAAACCTTCGCGGCTTTCGAGGAAATTACCGTAGAACTGGCGGATCACGGTGAAACGGCGCGATCGAGCCGAGGCGGCCGACCCTTCCAGACTATCTGCAACGAGACGCGCGATAAAGGCCGGCGCGGAGGAAAAGGAAGAGGAAAGAAGATGATTTCCCGCGGACGATCGATCATTCGCGGCGAAACGGACGGTCGTCGCTTGGAGGAGAATGACTGGACGGCGCGCGAACAGGTTTAATCGCGAGCAGACCGCTTTCATCGTCGCGTGATCCCGGTCACTTGGCCTACCTCTAATGCGTCGCCGTTTAATAACCCTTCTGCTTTTCGTCGGATTTCCACGCGATCGCGACGAAAGGTTGCACGCGCGCGAAGAATCGCGATCGACGGCAAAGGCCGATTAAACGTTCACGCCGGCGATTTCCGCGAGGAGAGAGAGGGCTCGACGGGCTCGTTAGGGAAAAAGGGGCTGGCATCGTCCAGTGGTCCTTGTTAGCTTGTATAAATGTCGGAACGGGGAACCACGGTATGAAACGATTTGCTCGTTTAGCTGGGCGAAATGGAATCAACGTCAGTACGCATCGATATATCGCGAGGGGATGGCAGCCAGGCAGCCGAGGGAGCTCGGTTTGTCTCGTTGCATGCTCTGCATAAATGTGCAGCGATGCACGCGAGAGAAACTCCACGCCTCGCGTATCGACACACCGACGCGCTTCACGAGCTAAATGAATTTTGGATTTCGCCTGCGTCACGCGTTCCAGTTGTTTATCATATATACACAGGCGTACTCGACCGGCGGCGTTGCTCGCCGCGATCGTCTATGCGCGCCGCAGCCGCCACTGCCAATCGCACATCCTCCTATTTTATCCAAACATCCAAACGGCGAGCGGATCGTTATCTCCCTATTGATCTCTGTTTTACAGCCTCCATCGCTCCAATCTCTCTCTCTGTCTCTCTCTCTCCCTTCTCGCGAGACGTTTCCTTTTCAAAGCCTATTCCTAATGTAAACGAATGAAACTAATTCTCCGGCGGTGGCCGCTGCCCGGCAGTTGCCATTACCGATCGCGTAGCCACCATTGCGGAGACCGATTGGTTCGCTCGGGCGATTTCCGATCCGCGCACAATCTCCTTCCGCGAGTGGCGAAAAAGCAAATGGATCGCGTCGTGAAACGAGTGGAGATAAATTATTTACCGAGGCTCGATTGCCGGGGTGAACGGTGGAAAACGTGGACGCTGCGGAAACCGAGGCCTGGAACGATTCGATTTGGTAATCGAGGAAATCCATTGGGCGAAAGGGAAACTAACGATTACGCTATCGACGCGTGTCCGACGACACGCGTTTGCGGCAGGTAAACGCGAGCGCGCGACACGTTCGCGCGGGAAAATAACGCGTCGGAACACGGTGTCGCGCCCTGCCCGACCGTATCCATCTCCACGACCAGTCGCGTAAATCCCTCCGTGTCCTGTAAACTTCCCACTCGTCGTTTATCATTTCCGTTTCGCTCCCTCTTCTCGCGTCCCTCCCCGCGCAAACGGCCGCGTAACCGAAACTCGAAAGAAGTCGCGACGCGTCGAATAGATCTTTCGAATCGGCGAAGGAGAGCGGTCGACGCGGCAAGCTAATTACAAATTCACGCGTCTCGTGCGTCTCGCGTTATCCCGACTCGAAATTGCGTTGCAGCGGTCGCGAGGAAAGAATGGTCGGAGGGAAGAAAAATACCGGAAGGGTAAGCAAACTCGATTATTTAAAAGCGAGGTGCTCGCAGACGCGATAAAAGAGAAGGGTGAAGGAGAGAGGCGTTCTTGCAGGAAACGCGATACACGTATACGCGAAGGCAGGACGCGTGACCATAAATCGCGAAACACCCGTAAATGCCAGGCTGCTTCATTTTTCACGCTCTCCGTTGTCTCCCGGGACTCGCGACGCGGAAATGGACGGGCGACGAGTCTTCCGCTCCGCCGCGTCCCGCGGATAAGCCGCGTTTCCGCCGATACTTCCAACTCGTCTGCCGATTTTTTCCCTTTCTCGATCCGCGGAAACGCGTTTCGGCAGCAGCCGGCAGAGAAAACGCTGTGTGGAACGGCGCGAGATCCGAGACGAGAAGAGGAGAGAACGGGTGAACAAAAGGGAGGGGTGGTGCGCGGATTAGAAGGGTGCAGGCTCGGAGACCGCGCGAGAGCCCGGCAGGCTCGCGCGTGTAATTTACATGCATAATTGTGGCCGACTTGGTTACGAAGCTGGCTGCTACCTAGCCTGTTGATCGCCCCACGATTCCCTCGTGCTCGCCCTGCTAATTAGTATTTGAAATAACGCGCGTGTCGGCGTTCGCTGTTTGCAACGCGGAGCCGGGTATATCGGCTGGCTGCATCGACACGCTGCCAACTCCGACGCGTGTTCAGCTCGCGCCGTGTCCGCCCTTTATTTCGGAAGATCGAGATCTCGTCCGAGGCCTGCAGCGGCTCGAGAACCGTCCAACAGTAAGAATTGCCAATACCGTGGTTGGAACCGGGAATGCACGACCGATTATCGTGCTACCGTCTTTATCGCGGATTCCTGCGATAGTTGCGCGGCGCGGAAGAATCTTGACGCGATTAAGACGGATGCGGCGGAATGCGAGGGCGAAACGAGACGGCGGAACGAATGGGAAATTGCGCGGCATCGAGGCCGATAACGCGGCGCGCGACCCCGCGGTCGTGCGTAGCGACGCGTCGCGACGCGGCTAATTAATCGAGGCTGGCGCGCGCCTTTCGTCCGCGTCGGGCGTCACACCCTGTGGAAATTGCTCGGGGCAAGTCTGCCGGGTAGTCACGCGGACGGGCGAAATTTTGATAACGATCGAGCCGGAATGCGGAAGGCAATCGCGATTAAGCGCACGCGTCGACGAGTCGCAGTTTAATATACAGCGTTTCACTATCGTCGTTACCTCGAGTTGCCCCGCGATACGCTCTTTCGTCCTCGGATAAGCGACACTCGGGGAACAGAGGAGACTCGTCCGAGGGAAATGGCAGGAACGCCAGCGACTGATCTGCGCGACTCGTCTCCGCGATGAAAATTCCACGGGGTTTGGTGAGAATCGGCGGAAGGAAAGAGGCGGTAGCAGCGGGAGTAGGCAGAAGAGGAGGTCAGTCGGAGGCAGAAGCTCTGGTAATTAATGGGAGTTAACTCGAGCAGCGGGCTAGTCGACGTCAGGTGCACCGGTGCGAAGCGGAGCGCGAGACGCCAGATCGTTCCGGCTCCCAACGATACGAGCTGACTTTTCCAATCGCTCACCGTTCCATCGGATTTCGCGCTGCAGATTTTACGAGGATGAGTCGCCGATTGCCGAAACGACCGGGGCGAGGGGGTGGAAAAAAAAAAAAGAGGACGGCGAGCGAGACTTTTAAAAGCCGTTGGACGCCTGGATCCGGAACGGGATTGGAGTTTGCGACGGAATATCTCATAGACGCGTCCATTTCGGATGGACCCCGTTTGCCACCGCGTTCCCAGCGACGATGGGATTTTCGGTTCGGCTCGGTTCGGCTCGGTTTCGCTGTCCACGGGGGCAAAACTGCCGAGCAAACAGCTCGGAATGATTGCCACTGACGCGGTAATCAGGGTTATCCGAATGTTTCGCCGCAAACCAAAAACAAACGAACGGAACGAGTAGGCTTGGCAAACAGCGGACGTTTCGTCGACCGATGATCCGATCCAGCGATTTTTCCCTCCCCTCGCGTCAGCGCTCTCCTACAGAGAGCCGCGAGAGAGAGAGAGAGAGAGAGAGAGCCGCGGGTTCGTCACCCTTGCGGTCGTTCCACCGCATTACCCGGTTACCAGGTTAAGTCTATCAATTCCTTTCGTTTCTAGCGGTTGGCCGTTTGGTCGAAAATCCTCTGGCCATGCTCTCGGACTGTCCATTAAACCACCCGATATCCCCGCACACCTATGAATTCCGATCGTTGCATCGCGGCGAAACCATTCGGCTATTACTTCGTAGCCCGTGTCCATGCCCGCCAACTTTCAACCGAGCAAACCCACCGCTCGATCCACCCGATAATTAACTCCACCTCGGGTTTTTTCCACCAACCCTGTGCATATCGACGCGTACATCCGTCGAGGGGTCTGTCTCCGACGACGCCGACTGGCTCCGTGAGTAATTCGCGGATGTATCCGCGTCGCGGCGCGATACTTGGCGAAATTTTCTTTGCCCCGGGAGCTTTGACGCGCTGCGCTGGGGCGAATAATCGAGCGAAAAGCTAATTCGAGAAGCGGCACGCGTTTGTTCCTCCGACGGAATTGTAGACGCAAATTCGCGAGTCCCCTCGAAGCGGCAATTATTCCCGTCGCCATGCGTATTTCCGCCAGCCCGGAACAGGTTCGAACGCCAACAGGACGCCGTGTCTTCTTCAAACGCAGAGGGAACTTGCTAACGAGAAAATTACACGAGCAACCGAAATTTCCAGCGGCCGAAATGAAAAACGAAGAATCGAGACTTTCGATTCCTACGAATTCGCCTATCGTTCGCGCCCGTTACACGCTCCGGTGTTTTGCCTATGGCGGTTCTGGGGTAAGTGCCGTGGGATTCTCGGCGGTCCTCCTGCCAATAGGTGACTATTCGTCTTTAAACTTTCTCTGGCATTCTGCAAACAATCGTATCTCTTTTGCTATAGATAGAAAAACGACGGAGGGATCGAGAGGATTGCCAGTTGCAAACGTTCGACGCGATCTCGATCCTGGCCTCATCCAGGCGGCGTGTTTGGTCGTGGCTCTCGTTGATAAAGATAAAATCTGGCATGGAGCTGGCCCTGGCCGGAGTGTGCTTGCACGCTAGGAGCGAAACCGGTAATGGAGAAAATTAAGCGCCGCGAGGGGAAACAGTGTGCGGTGGTCAGACGGCCGGCAACTAGCAACCATAAACTGCAAGGCGATAACGCCGCTGCTGGTGGCGTATCGTGTGCATTGTACGCAATCACGAAACTCGCGGCGAATGCCTCTCGAGCGATACGTCACGCGACGTAAATAATCGTGCAGATGCTGCCGGACGCGTGGAAACGCGTGGCAACGCGTTGCAACGCCTGGCGAACGCGTAGAACGCGAATTGCTGCGATTGCTGGGACGCCGGAGCGTCGCTCCCAGCGAAAACCTAATTTCGCGAGGTCGCCGCGACGGGACAGACGGCTCCGCCTCGCGTTTAATTGAAACGTAATGCGAGAACGGGCAAAAACTCGAGCGCGAATTGAATTCGTGATCAGAGAATCAACTAAACTGTTCCGCTACGTTCTTCCGACCTCTTTCTTCGCCTCTCTCTCTCTCTCTCTCTCTCTCTCTCTCTCACTCTCTCTCTGTCGCTCTCGCTCGAGCTTTTTCGCCTTTTCTTTCCCCTTTTTCCATTCGACTGCCGGGCTGCCCGACGATTTAGTTTCGCCTTTCGTCCATATTTTAACCGCCGAACGTTTCTCCTCTTTCGCCCGCGTAATTGGTCGCTTTTCAACGGAAACAACCGAGAGCTCTCGTTATCGGCTAGGCAGGAATTTTTTTCGCGTTGTTTCGATATTTGCCGAAGATCGTCGCGACTCGAGTAACTCGTAATCGAAATCCTACCTGCGGCTCTGCCGAGACGCCGGTAAATTCGCGGAAAGCTCGTCCCGTTTCGATTTCCCAGGATCGTTGTTGGCCAGAGTTTACCGAGCGGAAGGGGGAAGAAGGGAGAAAGAGAAATATTCGCAGCGGAGTATCGCGTAACGTTTACATCTTCCGTGCGCTCGGCGCGAAAGATAAAATCCCTCGGCGGCGTTGTTGTTGCCCGGAGCCCGCGACAGCTCTGATTTATTAGAACGCGAAGGTAACAATTACCGCGACAACGCGGCAAACGAAAGAATAGCATCTTAGGAGGATGAGCGCGGGGGGGGGGAGAAATGGTGAAAAACGAGCGATCCTGCTGCTCGCTCTGGCGGTGCTCGATTTTCGGTTCGCCGGTGAATTAGAAAACGGCGAGAAGAAGGGTGGAAGAAGAACGGGAGGGTGGAAAAATGTCACCGCGTTCGTTGCAGGTTCGCGTGTCGGTCAGAGTTCGGAACAGCTTTGCGAAATCCGAGAATTAACGAAGCGCGTTGGAAAACGTTTCACTCATGGTCACGCGCGATAGTTGCACGGCCAACGGGAGAAATAATTCCAAGCGTTGCAATTTTCCCTCCGACCGGTGATTTCTTGGCGGAGAACGTTCATCGTCGCGCTCTATATATTTTTTCCCCGTTTTTCGGTTTTCCCCTCCTTTTTTCTTCCTTTTTCCCTTCTTTTTTCTCTCCTCTCCCCGGTTGAAAATAAACGATCTCGCGACAAAGGGAATTTCGTGTTTCGCGCGTTCGGCGGACGAGCAGAGGAAATTCCCGTCACGGAGCGAAAATACCGGAGCGCCTATAATCGCGAGAAACGTTCGAGCTGGATAATAAAGCGAGTTTCCAGGTTAAACGCGCAAAGGGAAAGAAACGTTTCCATCGTACTCTCTGGTTAGAGGAACGTTTTCTTACGGCAGAGATTTTCCCCGGCAGGAAACTGTTCCGGGGGAAAATTTACGAGCGAGCGTTACGCGATCACGGGTCTCGTCCGTGACCTTACACAATAGAACCGTGATTGTGCAACCCGTTCGTGACTTTCCGTATATCACCGTTGCCCCGGCGGAACTGCCCCGCTGCTCCGAGTGCCGCGCATAAGAAAAGGGAGACGAATCGAAAGTAACGGAGGGGAGTGGCGGATAAACGACGTTCGAGAGAAGGCGCTTCCGGTCAGCGCGAGGACGCTAAGTCGGTTAACGAGGATGTAGCGGAGAGAGAGAGTTAGGCGCGAACCGTGACCGCGTGGCGTCGTTTGAAAAATCGGCCTGGTGCGGGCAGAGATCGCGGTTGAGTAACGGCGTTTGCAAGCGAGCGACACGCGATCGGGGAAAATGGGACAAACATCAGAGGGACTAGGGTAGGTGCCATTAACGCGACATCGCTGCCACGGAGGTTTCCACGCGAGAGGAGAGCGACTCGACTCGACTCAAGGCGACCCGATTCCATTCCATTCGATACGCGATTCCACTCGGATCGAGCCGTCGTGCAAACCGAGTTTATAGCCCGTGGATCGATGGAAACACCGGTAACGCGGAAAATAGCCGATTTAACGGGCCGTGTGCGTGCGTGCGAGCGTGCGAGCGTGAGAGCGTGCGTGTGCGACGTTTCGAGCACGACTGTTCCCTCGGCAAAAACACGTAGAACGTTCTGTTTCCACCTGAAAATTGTCCCCGGACTGCCTCGCAGCGGCGTGCTTTTTTCGCGGACAAAACAACACATGGTAATCGAGCAAATGAAAACTCGCGGAGCGAAGGAAAGAAACGACTGGGGACGGAAGCGGGACAGGCTGAGTGGATATGGTTCCATTCGATCGCATTCGTCGCATCGCGCGCGCGTTCCAACGAGAAAAGGTGGGGAAGCAATGCCAAAAACAAAAAAAAAAACCAGGAAAAAGGAAGGGAAAAAATGGGAGGGAAAAAGAGGGAAAAAAAATAGGGAAAGGAGGGCGACGCTGGTGTTTCGCTGCCATTTCCATGGAAATCGAGCACTTCGAGAGCCAGCGGCAGCCGGAGGAAAAATTGGGAATTATCCAGGAGGGAAGATAACAACGCGGCAGTCGCGTGGGTCGATCGATCGCGATTTCCACTCGCCTACTACTCGCGCCGAGCTTTTATCGCGGTTCGATGCTACCTCTGCCGTGGAAAAACTTTCGCAAAGACGACGCGACGCTAACGTACCTCGGCACCGGCGTTTTGTTGTCCCAGATCGGAAAAGCTTTCAACGGCTTTTAACGAATTTTATTAATTTGGACGTTAACGCAGAGCCGAAGGAAAGGACCGCGGGCCGGTTACATCCCGGCTTTAGGGAAATCAGATTGCTGTTTCGGCCGCGTAACGAAATTCGCGGCAAAGTATCCGGAAAATGGAGAATGAATATCGGAAGGACGCACGCGTTTCCTTCCATCCGGCGGATGGATACGGGCCGCGATATTCCCGGGAGGAAAACTGAAATATCGCGACGAAATGCAGCTGGTGGTAAAAAATACGGCCGGATGAAAAATTTATCGAATTCTTTATTCGACGCGCGATCCGCATCCCGTAGATCCTATGATCCCGAGGTGGCAGGCACACCTCTCTCTCTCTCTCTCTCGGTCTGTCGAGCGCCGTACGAGCGCCGTACGGAAGCCGGAGCGTATCGCGAGTGGAAAGAAACGGAAGGAAAGGAGGGAATTGCTGGTAGAATTATAGTTTGGAAAAGTGGAGGGACTCGGGTGCGCCTTGGATTCGAGTTTGCGAGTTGGAGCGTAGCCACGACGGACGTCAAGGAGCGACGGGAAACAAAACGATACGCAGAATGGTGGCTGATTGAAACTTGGAAACACGAATTTACCTCTCGACCAAACTCCTCGCCAGCGAGCAACAATTAATTTACCATCCGAGTTGGTGGATAATGAGTTCGACGCTGTGTATACGGCCAGAAACAAGCGGATTAATTAACCGGATATCTTTAGCGCGTGTAAGCACCGCCACCCTCGCGGATGAAAACTTTCCCGATTCTTGCCACGCCATCTCCGTTTCGCGCCAGCGGTTTTTCCGATCCGCGCGCGTTACGGGGATCGGAGAGGAGGAGCGCGAGGTCTTTGCGAGATGGGGGAAAAAAGGGAGGAAAAGCGGGCGAGAACGGGTAAGAACGCGAAACGGAAGAGGGTTGGCGGAATGCGGCTGGTATGGAGGAGGTATGCGCGATTTAACGGAAAAAGATATACGCGAAACGGCATCGGCGAGACGCGAGGAAGGAATTCCAAGACAGGAAGATTATTCTCGGAGAAAACTGCGACACCGCGTCCTCTCTAACGTTATTGCTCTCCGAGCGAAAACATAAATTTCTTGCCGGGATATGATCGTCGGGAAAAGGTCGCTTTCGGCTTACCGTTCTCTCGATTCCTGGATAAATATTCGATCGCGATTGTGGCGAATCGGAAGAAACGGATAGGATCGGACGTGGCGTATCGGGGGTTGGAAGGAAAGGTCGGCGAGTATTTCGTACGCGCGGTTACCTACCGACGCTGACTCTAATAGGACGATAACGATGAATCACGAGTGGTATAAAAGGAATTAATAGGCGGTGGCTAGGGCCGGTGGCATTCGTTTGAATTACAAAGTTCCAACGTATCGGTATAACGTTGCTTAATAACGCGGAATGGCGAGAACAAGGGGCTGATAAATGACATCGCGGTAAATTAGCCTTTCAAAGGTTGGCCGAAATAAAGGTGTTGCGCGGGGAGCTGCAGGGCGGAAGCTGAACAACCTTTCGAAAGAGATTTCGAGTTGATTAGCGAGCAGGATCCTAATTAAGTAAGTTAACGCGATTAGCATGCAGCCGGCCGCAGCGTCCGTAAGTAGGAAGCCGGTTCGTTAGCCACTTTTCAAGTAACTCACCCCACCCTCTGCCGAATTTACGAATAACGTTCGCGTCGCGTAAATTTTCGCCGAAATTTTCAGCCCAACCGAATGCCCTCCGGGCGACCGCGAAAATTTCCCTCGCGTCTGTAGCGCGTCTAATTCGCGCGAATTAAACGTACACTTTTACGCGCGTTTAAAAGTGCTCCGTCAAAAGTACCTTTCCGAGGGAGAAATTTCCTGGCTAATTTCAACCGCCCCTGCTGCATAACGCACGGCCCGAGTGCCGCCTATTTCGATCCAGCCAAACGTTCCGAATTAGCATACGTTTAACCGTCCCGAAGGCCAGGGATCTTTCGAAAAATCGCCCCGACCAAACCGGGATATCCCGGAGAAAAGGCCCGCGCAGCCGATATCCCGTCAACTTGCTTTTCCCGCGTAACGAGACGTTACGGCGAATAACAAGTTTGAAATTTCCGTCGCTCCGCCGCGCTCGTGATACGCTCCGTTCCGGATTAAACAGATACCGAGGAAATTGCTCGGTTCCCGATCGGGACTATCTCGCGAAAGGAGAGGAAAGGGAAAATGGGCGGAAAAGACGAAAAAGAGGGAAAAGCGGAATCGTGTCGCGGACTATCGCGACATCCCGGAACGTTTTTCGTCGGTCAAAGCTCGAGGGACGTTTAATAACCCATAGCGAGGCGGAATAAATTGGAAGCGTAACTGCGTTACAGAACGCTCTCAAACAAATCGACAAAGCGAATTGTTTTTTTTTTCTTTTTTTTTTTTTTTTTTTTTTTTTTTTTTTTTATGGTAGCACGCACGCTTTCGAGCCACGCCAGGCCACCGTTGCTCCGGTCGCTATCTATCCGCTTCATCCGTCCAAATCGCTATCCGCCATCCCGGGAAAACCTCCTCCCGGTGTCATCGATTAACGTTTCCTTCGGCCAAGATAAACGAATGCGCGGTCGCTTTGATCGAGAACTTTCACCGCACCGGCGAGAAAGCAAATGTCGCCGTTGTATCTCCGATTCGCGATAACCGTTCAACCTAAACGCCCCGCGCGTATTTCATATCCGGTAATGAGACAGGAAAATAAAAATTCCCTTCGGCTCGCCAGCGATTCGAGAAATTCGATTAAGCGTTATTTTCCGTCTTCGGTTTTTCCCGTTAATTATGGCATTCCTTTGACGGAATTTCATCGAACGAAACGGAAGGGGGGAACGCGGAACGCTATAAAACGCGAGATAGGAACGAAACGCGTGACGATATATAATATTAGGTCGGGATTGCTAGCTATGAAACTCGGACCGAGCGTCATTTTACCCGCGACCTCGAGTCTCGCACGCGGAAAGCAATTTCGAAAACGTCGACGCAGTGATAAAAACCGATAGGTCGGCTGATAAAATAAAGAAGCCAGAGGGTGTTTAATTGGAACGGCGAGGAAAGACGGGGCGGAGCGGAAGCGGTGGCGTCCGTCGATGATGTGCACGCACCGGCCACCGGGATTATTCGAGGTCGCGCTATTAGGCAACGTGTTCCGCGGCGGAATGACGGATCCTCCACGGGATAACCAACTCGACGAAATAATCCGCGCGTGTAAGGTGTCGGGGAAAAAGCCAGCCGCGCTGTTCCGCGCTGTTCCTGGCTTTTGGACCGGCGCCAACCGCGCTTATTATTCCCTGCACTCGTTCCGTTTTAATTTCCAAGCCGGTACAACCGGTGACATTTGAAGTTCACTTAATATCGCGATAAACGCCCGTTCGTCGCTTCGTCGCGCGTCTCTACGATCCAGAACCAGACCAGTCGATGCACCCGCATATATTTAGGCCGTTCTTTCAACCGAGACCGAATCGATATGCTCCAACGATAAGCACACTCGGTCAGAAACACGTTTGTACGCGTGCACGCGAACAACTCTTCGTCCCGAGTTCGACGCTTAAAAACCGACATGTTTCCGACCGTTTGGTATTTATGTTCATTTTCCAGATATCCGGTAGCAGTGCGACGTCGATAGTTAAAGAGCAAAGAATATCAAATTTTCATAGAGCGAGAGAAAGCTGACCTGTGAATTTCGGGTCGCGACCTCTTCTAAATAGGTTAAGAGAAAGAGAGAGGCCGAGACCTGTTATTTTATGGCAGGGTGGCCGAGATTCTGCCGGACGCCGAAAACAGTTTTATTACCGGTGAGCCTTGGCCGTGAATTTAACGCGCATTAGCAGAGGACGCGAAACGGTCAGCGATTAGATGGCGGAACGATAGGACAGAGATTGGAAGGTAACGAAGCCACGCGCTCGTCGATTCTTTTGCGAGCCGAAGGAATTTCTCTCGAATTTCCATCGATTCTCGCGTTCAGACGCTCGGGCGAATTTCGTCGTAACGCGGAGAACTAGTTACTCCTAGGGATATTTCGAGCGGAAACGCTGGCCGGCGTTGGGTAATAAGAAACTAACGGGCGCACAGTTAGGCAGAGTTGGAGTTTATCGGACGAGTTGGAAAACGATTATGGCCGATTCGCGACGGCGGCTGGGAAAATTCCGATTGGCAAACGAAAGGGAGAAAGAATAGTTACCGGGCGCAACCGGTCGTGGTCGTTTCCAACCAGCCGGGACAAAAGCCGATGGATCATCTTTGCGCGACGATGGTCCGGATGGTCTGGGAACGGTGGTATCGAGAGTAATACTCGCGAGACGTCTCGCCGAGAGGGGCTGTTTTCGTTATTTCGGAAAATATCAACGGTTGCGCTCGACGAGAGGATCGTTTCTGGTTGTAAAGGAAATCGAGGCTGCCCGTCCATAGAACTCGTCGAGTTCGCATCGGCCAATTGCTTACCGATTCCGTTCATTTTCCGCTGCAATTTCATCCCTCGCTTGCAACGTGCCTACGTTTATCCTCGATACGCGCAACTTTCCGACAAGCTACTTCTGTATCGGAAAAACTCGGTTAAACGGGACTCGAAATCGTCACCGATACCGGAGTTTTATAATTGCTCGGCGGGACGGGTGGAACGGGCGGAGAACGGGTAACGATTACGCCGGGACGCTCGGCATCGATCCTCCGAGTGGAAGATTCCGCGAAGCAACGCGGAGGTATAAAATAATCAAGGAGATAAATAATTCGCGTGACTCACCGTTCGCCTAAGGACAGTCCTAATGGTCTCGACTTCTTGTCTCGTCGGCCAACGGGCATAGACCACCCCGCTGAGCAGCAGGACAAAAACGGTGATCCAGATCGTCCATGCCAGGACGTTCCTCGACTTGGCAAGAAGCTTCTGGGCGGTCCGCGTCGAGATCACTTCTTGCGGAGGGATCTCGAGCTTCTGCGCTTTCCTCAGAATATCCTGCAGCCGTCTCTTAGCCTGCTCTACATCCGGCACCCCCATTTTCTTGATTTTTATCGCGCCTCCGCCCCGTTTCTCCCTAGAGATGCTACCTGCAGGACCTCCTCTTCCCCGGCACCGCTCACGATCCAGGCGTTAACAAAAGCACGCTTGCAAGCGCGTCTCGTCCAGGCTCATCCTCGCGTCTAACGGCCAAGGCGTCGGTTCTCTGCAAAATTTCACACCCTTTTCACTAGCCCGCTAATTTCCTCTCCGCCTCCTTCCTTCCCTAAAGTCGTCCACGCGAACGTCCGCCCGAACAACGTTCTCGTCCGAAGGAACGGCGGATGAGCGATTTCGCGCGGAAAGACCTCGTGGTGGTCGGACGATAAGCGGTTACACGTGTGAAAAGTTGGCGGGAACGGTGGAAGAAGGAAGAGGGTGGAAACGGGGGTTAGAGCAGCGATCAGAGGGAAAACGAGTCGGCATTTAATTTCAGCCGAGGAAGTTCGCGCCAACGATCTCGCCGTACCCCTCTTCCTCCTCTCCACTCCCCTCCCGCCGCCGCTCACTCTTTCTCTCTCTCTCTCTCTCTCTCTCTCTCCCTCCCTCCCTCTCCCCCTCTAATCGATTCTGAAATTATTCCCGGCGCACCGCGGTAATTACCTAATAATTCCGGGATCGATCCACCGACGGCACAACGATGCAGCGGAAGCAGAGAGGGAGGCAGAGACTCAACCACCCCTTAATTTCTAGCCCGCGAAAGTTCGACCTACTTTCCGCACGGAGCCGGGATTACAAAAGGTTCGTTGGCGCGACAGACGCGGTAACGTTTCGCGCCGACTAATTATTCTCCTCTGAATTCGGCAGTGGGATTTTTAATTATC
>NIJG01000161.1:654982-665103 GCA_002201625.1 Euglossa dilemma
GGATTAGGTTCGAGACATTAAAGAGGAACCAGCAGGGCGAACCGTTTCCACCAGCCGTTGTTCAGCCGTTGTTCGCGCGGTTTTCTTTCCACATCGATCGCGTTTTCCATTTCCCGTTTCGCCAGTTTCGACGCAAGAAATCTCTACTTTTCGGTAAGAAGCGACAGGGTGAAAACTATTAAAGTCGGTTCCCATCGGCGAACGCTCGTTTGTCGTCGTTTGTCGCGGCCGCTCGGCAAAGGGACGGCAAAGTAGGGGAAATCGGCGACGGGCAGAGTGGGTTACGGAGCGAGTGATTCGCAGAGAGGATCTTCGGGCCGCGGAAAAAAGCCTGTTCGCTTTCACGGACGATCCCCTGGTAAGAATTTAACTGTGATTCGATTGGAAAGTTTTCCGCGCGAGCACCGATTTCGTTTGTGCTTGTTCGCGGACGACGATGCGTCGGCGATGCGTCGGCGATGCGTCGACGACGCGTCGGCGACGAAAGTTCGCGAGATTTATCGCGGCACGCGGAACGTCGATACGAACAAGAATTTCCGATGGTTAACAGGGGATGAGATTGAATAGGAAAAGAAAGAAGGAAAAAAGAAAACGAATGGGTATAAAGGGGTGTGTTTTTCTCGAAAAAAGAAAATTGATTAAAATCGATGAAAATCGATGGAATAGAAATAGTGGCGAACAGCTATCGCGGTGGAGAAGAATCGGGATGAAATTGATTGAAACGATATACACCTCGAGCATCGTTTTTATCCGAATGAATGGAAAAACGATCGAAATCCGTTTTAAAGGAGCGCCACTCCGAAATAGCCTCACTCGACACATTTCGTCGGAGCAATCGAAAAATCGGCGTTTATCGGTCGGAGCCGGGCAGGCGTCGATATCACGGCAAAGTATGAACGGGTACGCACGGCGCCGCGGCGTTTCTACGCGCTGACGTTTACACGCTCACGGCGTCGCGTTAATTTCGCTAAATAGCTTGTCAGATGGAAAGGGAGAAAATCGATGTCTCGCTCGTTGCGACTTATCGCTCCGGCCACCATCGTTCCACGCGCGTCCTCGAATTATCGCCGGAGCAATTACAATCGGCGTTTGTAATTAGCCGGAAAACCGATGCACGCTTTAATCTCCTATATGTCACCGGCTGCCTTCGAAATCAGTTGGAAATCAGTTGGAAATCGCTCGTCCGCCTGCCGTTCAGTTTAAGTTTCCCACGTAACGTTTCCACCAGTCCCGTGCAAATTTTCCTTTCTCTTTTTCCTTCTTTTTCCACCTTTTCTCTTTTTCCTTTTTTTTTCCTTTCTTTTCCTTTCTTTTCTTTTTTCTTTTTTAATTTTGGAACGGCGAAACGTTCGAACGCGAATAGGTCGGGTTTAACGATAGAGAAGAATATCAAGGGAAAACGAGTAGCGGGTATTTGGCGCGAAACGGCGAATTTACTTGGAAAATCGGCAGGCCTACCATTCCGCGCACGGCTATTGCCCGCGTTCCGGTAATTTTCCAAGTGCGCGCTGAAAATTTAGCAGGGATATACCAAATCGTATCGCGTTATCGAGGATGCTCAATTAAGCGAGCGTACGCCCGGTTTGTATAAAGGGTGAATCCAGTAGGATCTAATGCTACCGTTTTCGAGGGTAATTTATGACCAGCTATTGTACTTTGAATGGGGCTGCCGTTATTATGGAGTGAGCCAGAGGGACAGGAACAAACGGGAAAGACGGAAAGAGGAGGAGAGATAGGAAGGCGAAACGCGAGGACAAAGAGGGGCGCGTGAGAGTCGAAGGAAGAGGGTAGAATCGGAGAAACGGTGAGAAACCGAGATCGATGAACCATCGAAGGAGGAGGATGCGAAGTAAAAAGAGAAGAGAAGTGCGGTGCGTGATTTTCTGTTGTGGAACGAAGGAGAAGACGGGGTGGAAAGGATAGGGGGAATGAAAGGTGGAAAGGAAAGAGGAAGAACAATTGCAAATAGCCCCGAGGCGTAGTAAACGGGCTGGTACTCGTAGCTGGCTGCTTTCTTCTGGTAACTTGGTAGCGTTGCATATTGTTTCCTATTCAACCGTTTCCCAGCCTCTGGCTTTTTCCACCTTTCTTCTCCCTCCGTTTCTCTTTTCCTCCTCTTCCCTTCGGACCCATATTCCGCCACGATGCGGCGGCCCTCGTCGCTTCCGCCTATGCATCTCGTTCCAGTCATCGCGCATACGTTAATCATTTTTCCTTATTCCCAAACATTCCGTGAAAGTCTTTCGGCCCTTCTATAGCCCCCTTCTAAAGGATCAACAGAATCGATTCTTTTTCCTCGAAAGTTCTTTATTCGAAAAAGAAGAGGAATCTCTTCGGGAAAATTGATGGAAAAGGTAGCTGCTCTTTTACCGGTTCGCCGCATTCTCTTCCGCGTGCATCGCGAATTCCCGCGTCGGAGAAACGTTACCATTATTCCCGAAAGGCAAGTTATCGTAATCTCTAGCACTGACGGAAATTGTCCGCGCAGACTATCTTTATACATTCATTTGGTAGGACAGAAAACGTATCGGTAGCCATAAGTTGCGCGTATATTTGTAAAAGCATCGAGCATTTCGCAGTAATGCTGGAGAATCGTAATATCAAGATTGTGAGCAGCATTCGTACTCTTTGCATACGACACTGAATGTACACGCGATATTCGTGCAGCGTACATAATACATATAACACGTTCCACTTTCCTTTGCGCACGTCATCCGAGACTACGCACCATTCCTCCGCTCTCGTTCGTTTCCTTCGCCGATGGAACACGTCCAGGTATTCGCAACGACGCCTCTACTCCTCCTTTTCCGCCATCTTAATATTACTTCCGCGAAAACAGGCGAATTCTTCGCGACGTTGCCTCGTCCTTGTCCTCTGCTCCCACCTTTTCCGCCACTATTTAAACAAACGTCGGTTCGATCGGGCCGCGATAATCGCGAATCTGCAACGCGGATAAATAGAAAATAAATAGAAAATAAATAAAGTTGACGCTCGCTTTTCATCCGCAGCCACGTACGATAGCAAACGCTTTCTCATAAGTGGCTGTTTCGATGGCTGGACCGTAAACTCGCCGCTATTCCAGGGAAATACGTATTTGCAACGATTCGCGTTGAAAACGGAACGCATAAAAAGTAAGATTACTAGCGCTAGCTTTATACGCCGCTCGAGAAATTACACTGTTTTCCACGCGAATTTCGATCTTTAATATCCATCGGGTAATTCTTGCAGAGTTTACTTTCCTCGGCACGAAACCGTAATCGAAATTGCTTCGTTACCCGTGCTTTTCGAAAATTGCCAGTTTTTCTGATAAAACGCGCAAATTTTTTACACGGTATCGTATCCTGTACGCTTTTCCGAAAAACAAACCATGGAACAAAATTGTCGAAAGAATTTTCGATAATAAGCGTATACGAGATTTTGCCGCTACAAAAAGTTTATGATTTATAAACTTTCTGCAAATTACAAGTACATTGTAACGCACATACGTTATTAGTTCAAGCAATAGCCAGTAAGTTACTAATTTTTTCACCATTATTATAAATTTACGACTCGAACAATTTGTTGTTAATAATAAATTTGATAATCTGTACGTTTTATAAACTATAACTATCCTGCCGATTCTTCCTACGGCTATTTCAGCAATTCGATCCCGAGTAGATCATCGTATAGATAAATAGGCTTGGCCTATACAATTCGTAGAGATGGCTACGCTTTTTCGAGCAGTCCAAGCTTTAGTTAACGACAACGCGGGATAATTAAGCCAATGATTAGCGGCGTTTGGTATCGTCGAAATCGACGCGTGCCGCGTGCAGTCCCGTATTTTAGGTATTTAACACGACTGACCACCATCCTTCAGAGAGTTATCGCGTTAATCCTGGAGTAATATTTTACTGGAAAATCTCGTGCTATTTTTCGTGGCAGTAACGTAGAGGATGACAAATGACACTGACTGCCAGCACGGTTAATTGTCGGCTTTGTAGTGTACCACGGTTATTACGTGCACGCTGCAGCTCCTACGCTCGCGACGTCGAGGATGCCGACGAGGATACAACCGGGGATGGCCACGACGCCGACGCCGACGCCGACGCCGTTGACGATTTTACTTTGGAATACAGGCTGTGCTATGATTATGGTTTACGTCTCTGTATTTCGAGATCCGATACATCCATTCTTCCGTATATTTCCGATATGAGTAATCTGAAAGAATACATTATGCAAGAAATATAGAACAACGCAAAAATCAGAAGAAGAAATTAAAACAAATGTTACAATAGTTGATACGGTTTCCATAGAATCAAAAGAATCGCTAGTTGCACCTCCTTTCTTCGGACTTTTAAATACTTTAAGTAAATATAAAAATAATAATAATCATCGTTTAATTCTATTCTAGCATACTTCTCCTTTTACTCGTTTTAATCGAACTCTTTCTTTTATCTGATAGTACTGGATATTTCTTCTTTAATCCCAAGTTGAATTTTTATTCCGATTTAGATTTCAAAATCAAGGATATTCCAATTCTCTTGCTCGTTCAACGTTACCATTGCTACAAATACTTACATATGTATATCGTATAACATATATTTTTTCGAAAATATCAGTTATTATATTTTTCCTAGTCAAATTTGTTTCTTTGCAAATGTAGTAAGATCGATCTTGTAATAGTTTAGATTTTCGTGGAATATCTAATTATTCGAGGATATATTAAACGATTAGGATAACGATGTTGTTATTCCTGTTTACAGACAAAGATGCTGCCACCTGTCGGCGATGCTTAAGCAGTTGCATGTTTACACATGCAAAGTAATGCAAGGAGACAAGACCGTGTAAAGTAGATAGTGGTGGAATCAAATTTTCAAAAGAAGATTTTATGATTCAAAAATATCTAAAAACGGACAAATGGCGTTCTACGATAACGAACATTGGCTTTTATCACACATCAGGGATAGTTTTTTATCAACCGACAACACAGGTACATGATAAATTCTGTTTAGGTTAAACGTTAAGAAAATACTTGGTATATCTTTAATAAACCTTAAACTTGCTACTTTCAAAAGGTCAATGCGAAATGGTGATGCTTGGAGAAGATATACCTAAACAATTAAAATCAAACGGTACGTTACAATGTTATCCTGGAATGGATGAAAGCGACGATGAAGATTTGGATGCTCTTGCAGAATCTTATGACATACAAATGGGTAATTTTTCCCCCCAAAAAAACAAACAACTATTATTCGTTTTTATAACAAATAATATCGTTTGAACTTGCAATTTCTTTAAATCTGCGATTTCAATATTAATACAGATATAGAATACAGTCATAGAGAACATACTAACACTGCCCAAAGGTTAGAGAAAATGGAGCTTGAAAGAGAAAAAGCTGCTAAAGTCAGTGTGAAATGGAAAAATGATTCTGTTGTACCGATTACTCAACAATCAGAGTTGTTTCAGAGGAAAGATTTCCGTAAAAAGACTAGCCAAGTTAAAAGATATTCCCTTCTGTCCGAACAACTTGAAAAATGTCCAAATGTACCACAAAATCCATTCATAGAATATGCTAAATTCGATGGTAGTGTATGTATCGATAAATCATGAAATTAAATGACGGCGACGTTTGACAATACTATTTATATAAATTTTATTACAGGCACAAGTAGATATTCCAGTACGGAAATACAGGATATTTATGTGTATGTTACCAAAAAAACAAAGAATGTATCCACTTCACGTAGTTGTACTTTCTACGGCAAAAGTATTAGAATTCATTGGATTAATCTGCTATAAATATGCGAATGAACATCCAGATCAGCCTTTAAAGTGTGAATTCCTTTTAAAAAATTGCTTGCATTTAATTAATCTTTTATCAATGAGGAATACATTGTTATTTTAATATTTCTAGGGATGATATCACAAGATATGGCTTATATTTTACCGAAGACGACGGAGAAGTCGATTGGGATTTACCCTGTTTAGATCCGAGGGAAACAATATCCAAATTTGAATTCACAACGTTAGGTCTTGCAGAAATGAAACCATGCGATAGGGCGCGGCATAATATGTTTAATTGGGTAGAATTAACGAACGAAGAAGATTTTCTAGAAGGTCAAAATGAAGAACAAGCAGAAGTTGCTGAAGATTTAGCCAAAATGGAGGGACATACAACTGCTATGGAAGCTCCATTATATCAATCATACAGGTACTTTTTACATATTCAAATTTATAAGATAACTTGCAGCTAATGCGTTACATTTTATACAGGGTATACATAATTAACAAAGTCAGGACGAAAACTGAAATATATTTAGGAATATCTGGTGAAAAAATTGAAATCAATCCAATAATAACAGGAAAAGGTGCAGGACGTTTTTGGAATAGACAAAGAGCTGTTAGTTATCAAATAGACAATATTGCCTGGTGTGAAATAACAGAAACAAAGGGATCAAAAACAATTTTTACATTAGTTTATACACCGCATTCTTCTACTTCTGAAAATATTTTCGGTTTGTTTAATTTATGCGTGCGTGTAATATATCGTGCGAATAATTTATCTGATAGAATAAGAAATATAATTTTTTCGCAGTTTCATCTGGACAGATGCATTCTCTGCATCAATCTGCGTCATTTAAAAATCACGAATTTGAAGCTGATTCAATGACAGCTGAAGAAATTGTCAGAAAAATAAATCATATATTGGAATTGCATAATAGTACATCGAGAAAAGAATATTTATCTCAGAAGGAAAGAAAAGCAGCAAGACGAAAAAGTTTTCATTTGCACAGATGACAGCTCTATTGGTTTTTAAATTCTATTTTAAATTATTTAAAGCATTAACTCTGTTAATGTGATAAAAATAGAAACAAATGTTTCCTTTCATACAAATATAATATTATTATCATTTTCATAGACATACACATAAATTTCTTATACAGAAGAAAAATATTTCTATTCTTGAGTCTTTAAACATGATATTATTTGTCCTGTTATTTATTTTTATTA
Organism: Euglossa dilemma; assembly: GCA_002201625.1. Lineage (NCBI taxonomy): Eukaryota > Metazoa > Arthropoda > Insecta > Hymenoptera > Apidae > Euglossa > Euglossa dilemma. Next base: position 661,976 of record NIJG01000161.1, read on the forward strand.
ATAGTACAAATAGATGTAAATGTAAAATATGAATTAATTTTATATAAAACTAAATATTTGTTTATTTCATTCGTATATAATTATATTGTTACTAATCGATATGAGATAAAACGCTTATGTATTTATGTATTATGACAATGAGTAATTTTGCTTTAAAAATTATTCGCAATGTCACGAATCTGATTTTTCAATAATATTGTCCGTAAGTTCACGTAGACTTCCTTCCATTTGCAAAATAAATTTTTCATTTAATTTGTAAGCTACATTATGTAACACTGATATTTTTACAACTATGTCTGATAGCTTTTTATAATTTTTATAAATGAATTGATAATTTGGTCGTTCTGCGATAAAGGCTTTTTCACGTTCTGTTAAAATATTTAAATCGATAGGTTGACCTTGATTTTCCAAACATGATTTTTGTTTTGCAAGATTCTTTCGCTGCGTCTTTCTTCGTTTTAACGTCTCGATCCACTCTTTTCTTTCATTTTTCAAATTAATTATATATTCTTCTAAATTGAAACTATTTTCTGGCGATATTTTAGGCACGCATCTTATTGCATCTCTATCACCAATCATCTCTCCATTTTCTGAAAATTGTGTACGTCCAATTATAAAATGTTAGTTTTAACATTAACATTAATTAAAAATACGTATGTAATTATTTTACAATTGAAAAACCTAAGAAAACGACATTAAAATTATTTACATGTTACGATATGAAATAAAATATATTAACTAACCTTCATCATTGTCAAACACAATTGTACGACTTTGAAAAACAGAAGATCGTCGTTTATGTACAGTATTTTTATCTTTTGAATCCTTGTCCGAATGTGAAGCATCTAATAAATGAAGATTATCCATTCTAACAATTAACCCTAATTTCTGTACAAAAACAAACACAGTTTACATTCAAACAAAGAGTTGATTCAATTTCAAATCAACCAATCACGTTGTGACGTTAAATTTGGTGCGATCATATGAAACCATACCAAAAATGATGTATAACGAGTATTTGTCATTTTCTTATTATAATTTTTAATTAAATGTATTCATGTTATAATGTACTAAACATAATTACATATTTCATTCAAAGGAATTTAAAAAATTAATTCCTTAGAAATTGGGAAATGAAATAAAATTTTTATTTTTTATTTAAAAACCCGAATAGGAGCATTTTATATTTCTCTAATGATTTTAATTTTTTTCCCCCGAAAATTTCAAATATCGCGTACATCGCATAAATTAAAAATTTGATATAACAACAAACAGATGTTAGGTTCTTTCATACTTTATTATAACAATTTTTTATTTCAGAGAAGAGTTTTGAGACACATTTCACGATATGGCGTGATAATGTGTATCTTCTTTTAATTGCTATGAGATAATTCAAAATGAAAAGTATCTCTTTAAATTGTACATACGGTAAAATTTTGAGAACCCTCCAGAAATTTCTACCGAGTATGCAGTCGAATAGTAGCTACATGCTATGTCGCAGTCAATCCTCATTCGTCGAAACGTGTTGTCCGGATCTAACGTGGAAACTTCGAGTTTTTACATTTGAACATTATTATTAAAGAAATAACTAAACACCGAATTTCTTTTTTCTTGCTGTTGAACAATTAAAAAATTTTACTTGTGATTATACTTAAAGAAAGCGATGTCGACAAAGGCTGATGAGGTAAGTAAAATAGATTTTTTTATTTATACAATCACTTTGTAATAAAATAATGGCCGAGATACTATTTAACATAAAATTATTATGCACGTAACTACGTAAATATAGATATGCAAGTTTTCGCGGAATGAATTATAGCTGTTTTACACAAAATTGAAGAAGGAAATTTTTATTAAGATATAACCTATAGGGAAGACAACCGTATTTTATTTTACAGCTGAAATTGGATATCGAAGATTTAAATAATTTACTTCTAAAAGCGAGTCGTCAAAGAAGCAAAGATGTTGTTAATCTTGAAATTAAGAAATTACAAATGGAGTTAATAAAATTAACAGAAGAGAATAAAACATCAGAAACAAGACCGACTAGTTCAGTATCCAATTCTCCCAAAAAATTTTACGAAGTTAAACTTTATAACTATGGTTGGGATCAAACAAGTACATTGGTAAAGTTGTATGTTACGTTAAAGAATGTACATCAACTGCCTAAAGAAGCTGTGTCTTGTAAATTTACCGAGAAGTCTTTAGATCTTCGCGTTGTTGGATTGGATAATAAAAACTATACTTTAGTAATTAACAATTTATGCGAAGATATTGATCCAAATAATAGCACTGTCAAAACCAAAATAGATACATTGATTATATCTTTGGCTAAAAAACAAGCTACGCATTGGTCACATGTAACAGGAGTAGAAAAAAGAATCAAAGAACTAAAAAAACCTTCAATTCTAGAAAGTGTCAAAGATGATAATTTGGGTTCAGATTTCATGAATTTAATGCACCATATATATGAAGAAGGAGATGATGAAGTAAAGCAGAGAATAGCCAAAATTTGGACAGAAGAACATGAGAAAAAATCATCAAGATTATAAATTCTTAATTTGTTCATTTCATGTTTATAAATACATAAACTTATTATGTTATAGATTATTAGTATACAACGCAAATCTAGAGATCTATCTATCTAAAGTAATAAGCATAAAAGTGCTAGGTATCTGTTTTGTATATGTTCAATTTAAACATTTATTGATTTTATAGAAAAAAAAATTATGTTTTCAAACTTATCTGGTTAATGTTTCCAAATCGATGTATTATCAATTGTACAAAAAGATTGTTTATTCTAATTATTAGCAATGTATGTATTTTATTATTTTTTTGCAATACTACCAATAACACTATACATTGATAATGTAATTTGAGATTATCTGTAAGAATATTTTTCTTCTGTTTATTATATGTTTATGTAGCATAGAGTAACTTATCTTATACTGTATACCATTAATTTTAACTGCCCATAATAAAAATTATATGAAAGAATACTTGAATTAGTTTATTTATTATTTTTATATTGACGATACAAAATTTATACGTTATTATGCGTAGAATTTTCTTACTTTTTTTTTTTTTTTTTTTTTTTTTTTTTTTTTTTTTTTTTTTTTTTTTTTTTT
>NIJG01000161.1:665351-679392 GCA_002201625.1 Euglossa dilemma
ACTTCAGCATGTATATGTAATTTTTTAAAGTATGTTTTAATATTCAAAAATTCTTTTAATTATAATTTAATAACAATAGTATTTTAGTCATTAAAAACATAAAAACATAATATAATCGATGCAATTCAGTATATAAATATAAGGTAACTACAAATATATATTAAAATTTGACTACTTATCAGGTATTAGTTTTATGGAGGTAATACAAACAAGTTGTATAATCTTTAACTTTGGTAGCTAATTATATATAAAATAAACAGTACATTGAAACGATGTTTTATCATTACGAATTGAGGTTATAACTCTTGAATTACAATAACAGTTACAAAGGTTTCATTTTTTGGTTAATTGACAATGCAAAATGAATTACAAAAATATATAGTAAGTGGGAAAAAATGAATATAACATGTATAAACTGAGTAAAATACGTAATAGTGAATATATAAAAATATGCATTAGTATAATATATATCAAATTGTACGTGAAACATAGAAAAGAACGTGTATGTCTCATATAGCGTAATTTGTTATTTAGAATTAATATTTATACAATCGTAAATCTATAAATAATTTCATTGTGTAATATTTTTAATTTAAAAGTACAAAAATTCAATACGATATGTAATTGTACAAGCAATAAATTTCTATGTAATTGCTTATTATAAAGAGAATTATATAATTAGCATTGTAATATGAAAAACTTTGCATATAACTATAATTAACATATATGAGGAAATAAGAATTAAAACATTTATAAATTCTCGCAAAATTATAATCTAATATCACACTCGTAAGGTTTCAATTGAACTTTTTCATTTGTGTCTTCTAGCAGAATTATTCAAATCACTTGTAGAGTGGAAATTATTATTTATATCTAAATATTCTTATCTTTATAGAAATTGTTTTATTATTTTATACATGTATAAAATTCATAAATTTTATATAAAGATGTATTGTGACTCACGTGTATTTATCATATTAAAAAAACGTTGATTTTTAGAAAATTTGTTAAAAAAGATAAGCTAATAGTATAAAACTATTATTGACATAAATATACAACATAAAATGTGAATATTATTAAAGTTGAAATGCAGATATAATTTCAGATTTAAAAATGAAATTAAAACAAGGAGATAAGCATGAATTGCAATTAATAGATATTGTATACTTCATAAAACATTAAAATATTCAAATTTATTGAAATAATGATAAATAAAATAGAAAAAACTAGTCTTTGGTTTACAAACTGAGACTTAGTTATAATCAAAATACGAACAATAAAATTTTTACTCAATTTACCATTAAATTTTAGGAAGTAACTGAAGTACTTGAAAACTGTACTTCATGATTAGTTGCATGAAAAACTTCCATCATAATATTTCGTGTTTTTTGCATTAAATGTTCAACATCATCTGTCTTTAATCCCTCTGTAGATATTGGAGGTAATGATGTTATAATAACCTGACCTTAAGATTATCAATTCACAGTTAATATTTGTTATTAATATTTTTATTTGGACAAATGTTAGTATTTATGCATGAATAAGACTTACCAGAGTCAAATCTCTTTTCTTCAGAGGACAAAAAATAATAAGAGGAAAATACAACTGGTAATATAGGTAATTGAGAGTTAATTGCAACATGAAAAGCACCCTTTTTAAATGGATGAATTTTACCAGTATTATGTCTAGTGCCTTCAGGGAATATCCATAATTTAATCTACATAAAAGATATGTAAAGATGAATATAAGCAACATTGAAAATTGCCTTTGGAATTCCTGTATTATGTAAGAGAAATTACCTTTTTAGCTTTAATATGATTTGTGGCAGTATTAATAACCGAACGAGCTTTCTCTGAATTCATTCTATCTATAAATATCAATCCACAAAACCAAGCAGCTAAACCAAATGGCCATGCATAAAAAATCTCTTTTTTTCCTACAACTGTACACTTTTCCATTATTGGCCATATTTGGAACATTCCCATTACGTCTAAAGAACTTTGATGATTTGCTACTATTATACAAGCTCTTTCTTGTTCTAAATGTTCTTTTCCCCTCAATTCCCAACGTACTCCCAAGAAGTTAGTAAAACAAGAACACACGGATGATGCTAATCTAAAATTATATTTCGTATGTTACTTACAATTAATAAAATGCTATCAGTTCGTATAATTAAGATATGATTTACTATGTTAGTAATAAAATTATTATTAAATGGTAGAGTATTTTATAATATTTAAAAGATATAGCATATAATTTTAATAAATTATTTCGGTTATTCTTTTGTTATACGTTATTTTTTATATATTATAAAATAAACATACATTAAAACGAAGAATGGTAAAAAAGAAAGAAAAAGAAAAAAAAAAGAAAAAACGATAAAAATAACGTATAAGTTAAATTGTATAATTATAATAAATTTGGAACTGATACGTAATTGTTTTAAATAATATTACACGTAAGTTCTAAATTTATTATATTAAATGTTATTTTATTAAAGAACGCATATCAGTAAACAAATTTTTCAAAGAAAAGTTTCTGTGTATCTTATATCTTAGTACATTTTGCGCATACGTTTAAACCTAAGTAACATTTTGATATAATCACTTTACATTTTACGTGACGCGTATTTCAATGACATTATAATATTGAAAATAAAGTTAAAATTTGCTTATTATTAAAATCTACATAACAGACAAAAAGAGATAATTTTTCAATTAACATTTTTTAATTTAACTGCCTTTACGTAATATTTGTAAAGTGAATTTTAAATTACCCTAACTATCATCACTGTATCGAAACTGCTGAATATACGCTATATCATCATCGTTCAATAAATGTCTTACAACGTACCGTTTTCGTAAAACATTAACCAAAATAAAAGTGTAAACAATAAAACATATTCGAAGTAAAAAAAAGAAAGAAAAAAAAAAAAAGAACAAAATAAACACAAAATGTTGGTAATGCGAACAAAGTTTATATTTACAAAAGTAGCATAATTACTAACACAAAGTTTTTTACATTCCGCGGTCGAAACATCATGATTGGGAGAAAAGCGATTGAACTTAACATCAAATATCCGTAGTAGAGAAAAAATTTGAAATAGTATCGAAAGGTCCTGCTCATTTCGTATAAGAATGGCAATATAAGAATAAAACCGATGAGGATCACTTCGAAACACGACGGAGCCATCTTTTATAGTGATAAAGGGCGGATTCTAACACGTAATATTTTCTATACACTGCATCAACGAAATTAGTATTACACTTCTTTACACGATCCTATAATCTCGTAAAGTTTCGAGTCAGTGTTATGGAGGCTGTTGAACTTTTATTCATTGATTACTGATTAACAGTTTCTTATTATTGTTCGTTCGCGCAACTTTATCGGGGCTACACATCACACATACACTTTATTCTCAATACTTCCCTATGCTGATATCTCGCTTCTAAGCCCACTTCTCCGCTCTGAATCAGTTAATTCACCCTCAATTTAAGTTCTGTCCTTAATTACTGACATTTTATTCGATGACGCTGTTACATATAAAAAAATGTTATATTACCACTAATAATACTATATAACCACCAATGTAACCTGCATTTATTATATGTTGTACTTTAATCCGGAAAATGTATCGTGCTAGAATATATATGATCGTCTATTTCACTATCATTTTTTTTCCCTACAGTCGCCTCTGTTTTACTATTCTTTCGCATCTTTTTCTTTTATTTACTTTTATTTAGAATCAATAATATACGCAAACCAAATGTTATTTTATTAACTATTCTATTAATTAATACTATGTATACGCATATATACATAAATATATATTATTATCATTTATATTACTATCGTATTGTCAACTTCAACATATTATTGTCTATTAACGTTTTTAATAAAAACATTATAATGAAAGTACATTTGTTATAAAGAATTTTAAACTTTCACTGACTTGGTCTAAATCGAGATTGTTCAAAACTTACAGTTGTAAACTGTATTAAGTTATATTAACCGCCAATAATATTACCTATCCTTGTAGCGAAACGTTAGGTAAAATTCTTGTATATTTTAACCACTAATTGTAGTATTAGCAAAATATTAAAGATAAGATTCCAAATACAATTTTTAATCGGCATCGTCAAATAACAGCAATTATATTTGTTTTTATTTTATTATTGTTCTAATTCAAAAAACTCCGTAACAGTGATTTGTAAATTTAAAATATACAAATCTATATTTTTTACCGTAAGTAATCCAAAATCAAATTATTTTTATAAGCTTGACATCATCTAGCTATGATATCATCGTGATATTTTATTATGTAACTCAAATTTAAACATTCATTAAAATATAATATTCGTGTATATAATAACTACACCAGGTTTTATCATATTAAAAGTTAAAACTATATATACTATATTGTGAGTTTCAAATCACTTTTTAATCATGTATATTATAATGTTTATCATTGTAACTGCTTTGTATATGGAAAATTTGTCATAAATTTTTCATACCGTTTAAATGTTCGATTATCGTATCGTATATCTTCATAATTCGATAGTTTGCGCGGCAAATGAAGAGGTATGTAGAGAGCTTTAAATTTTGCTGACTACCGTACGCATGTTTGGCGAATAGGTTAGTTTTTCGAACAATGGTATTCTGTTTAATCGAATAGCGATTTGATATTTTTCATCTTATAATTTAAATTAACATATTAAAATTGTAATAAAATAATTTGATATAATATACGTATTAACGAGTAGTGTTAAATTATTGATACGTCACTTATTGCATAATTTGTATACAATTTTCGGAATTTAATGTGCCGAAGGTATTAATGTACATGTATTTATTAAAAAATGAAAATAATAAAATATTATTATGAATTATTTAACTTATTTACAGGAGAAAATATTTATAATTGAATATTTTTAATAGAATTTTCTAACATGCAAGTAAATTTACAAAAACGCGAAAATATTCAAACTACGATATTATCGTTATTGCTTACACAAAAAGGAGGATTCACTCTGAAGCAGTTGAATAATGATTATTTTCAATTAGAGGGAGAGCATATACCATGGAAAGATTTGGGATATGTTTCTTTGTTAAATTTTTTACGTAGCATGCCAAACACAGTTAAAATAGAAAACAATAACGATACAATTATTGTGAAAGGTATTGCGTCTGCTAAATCTATGCATGTTAGTAAATTAGTAGTTGGTCAGAAAGATGTGAAACAAGTGCCTGGAAGAAAATCATATAAACCAAGTCATTATTTTCCTAACACTGCTCCTCCTAGAATCCATATATCAGCTGATATATTAAGTGAAATAGTCAGTTTAGTTAATAATAGTCCAAATGGGATAAATAAGGATAATATACTTCACAAAGTTCGTTCATCTATGCCTTTTGTAAACATTACTATGGATGACATAGAAAACCAGTTACACAAATTATCACATATGATTTTTCAAAGAAACAATAAAATTTACCCGATAAAAAACAAAGTTGAGGATTTGGATCGTTCAAAGAACAATAACAATATGTCTTACTTTGAGCCTACTGTGGTATCTAACGATCAACAGGTATGTAAACCATCAATTGAAACTATTGCTGGAGATGAAAATTTAGATGATATGTCAAATGTTGACGACGAGGAAAATATTTTTGAGTTTCCTTCTAATGAAACATTTTATTTCGATAATACAAAGTCAATTACAAAGACCAAGCCTATGTCTGATTTTATAGAGAAATCTATATCTAAATACCAAGATCAAATTGCAGAACATGTATCGATACCAAAGGTTCAATATGATAATAATATTAATCAAACTCAAGGGGAACTTGATAGTGATATAAAAAAAGATGAAGAACACCAAATGTATAATCAAGATGTTAAAATACTTATAAATGAAAGAATGAAATTTCGTTTAGAAAAACTTATACAGAATCACTTTGATGGAATCTGGTGTTCTGATTTACCAAACAAATATTTAGAAGAATATAAAGTTCCTTTAAATTATGTAGAACTTGGTTTTAATAGTGTTAGAGAATTTGCATCACAGTTACCTGAAATCTTTTGTTGCATTCAACCTTATAATACAGGAGACTTTATACTTTATTATGCAAAAGGAGAATTATCTTCAAATAAAATAAAAGAGAAATGTAAAGCAAATAATACTACAGAGTTTTACCAAATTTATGAAACAAATGATGAGGAAGTACTTCCAGTAACAGTGGTAAAAATCGTTTGTTTAAATTATACAAGAATTTTATTAATTATTAATAAAACTGTAATTTGATAATATTAAATTTTTAGTCACTTGATACGTGTAAGGGATTAATACCAGATAACGTAATGAATATTGGAGAAAGTGTAGGTTACATAAATGTTGCAAACTTGATGCAATATGTACAACCTTACATAGAAGTTGTTGTTGTAGAAGTATTTACACCCTCATTCTTTTGGATTCAACTCCATAAAAGACAAAAGATATTTAAAAAGTTTATGGAGGATTTACAGTATGTATAATTAACACAAGTGCCTCTTGTAATTATAATATAATAATTGCGATTCATAACATTTACATTTATAATTGGCTTTTATAGTAATTTCTACACAACGGGACACATGAAATATGTAATTCCACCAGTTGTGCTAGAAAAAGGTTTGAATTGTGCATGTATATATAACGGAATATGGCATAGAGGTATAATTAAGACTGTAAAACCAGATTTTCAAGTTACTGTAAGTACATACGATTGCTATATTAATTATATGTTATTTAATAATTGTACATATAACATCTAATACTACATTATTACATATTACATACATTTAAGAATTACACATATAACAATATGTATCATATACAATTATTGATAACAGATTATTATAGGTAATGTTTTATGACTATGGTACATTGAAAACGTATCCTCCAGAAGCAATATATTATTTGCATAGAATGTTCTCCAATTTACCAGCACAAGCAATACCATGTGGATTAATTAATGTACGTCCGTATCATGGATCTAAGTGGTCTCGTATCGCTACTCATAATTTTGCGATAAGAACATGTGAAATACCTTTAATTGCAATAATAGCATCAATTGATGCGGAGGTAAAATCATTAAATAATTTTAATTCACCGTATTAAAATTAACTTTTCTTTAAAATATGTATTAGTATCTTTGAAATTATTCTTTTGTTGATATAGGATAATTCAATGTTGGTAAGTTTGACTGACACATTGGAGGAAGAAGATGTACACATTAATGACTGGTTAGTCGAGCAAAAGTTAGCAGCCCATGGAAAAATGGTTTGTATGAAAAAACGAAATTTCCCATTTCAATATTATTTAAAGTATCAAGAACGTGTCAATCATAAAAAATTTAGCAATACTCACGAAATAGAAAGAAACGCTGAAAATAAAGCAGAATTGTATAATACAAATATTAACAAAAATTTATCTCACGCGAATGAGTTCAACCGAATAAACAATAACGGAAGAAGTAAAACATTACAATTTTTTGAATCTAATGATTCTGTTAAAAATGACCCTTTCAATGAAAGAATATCTAGGCCTGTTAAAAATTCTGCAAAAAAGTCTCAAGATAGAGTATCTTTGTGTCAGAAATTATTAAGTCTTAAACTAAAATATATTCACTCTACTGAAACTACTGGTGATAATAATTATGAAATTAATGACAGCATAGGAGAGAAAAAATTTGCACATAATAATACTGAATCTAATATTTCATTGACAGATATATCTGTTCACGATAGAACAAATAGTAAAGAGTCAAATAATATATGCAATACTTCAAAAGATGATAGAAATATTTCAAAACAGCAGGCTAATCATTTTGATATACAGAATTCAGAAGATGAATTGGGTAGCTGTAATATAAAAATTTCTACTATTGATGCACACAATGAAGTACATAAAACAGATTGGTCTGTTATTTGTAAAAATGCAATACAAGAAAAGAAATATAATATATCTCGCAAAACAATTTTTAAAAGACAAGATAATATACCGTCAGCTGAAAATTGTTTTTTGAAAGCAGTGTATAATAGTTCATATTCTGCTTTGTGTGATAAAGATATACATTGGTCATCGACGGGAAACATTAATAAAACGTCAGACGTATCTCCATTAATTTTAAAAAATATTGAAAGACGTAAAAGAGATATCACGGATAGTACGATAGTCGCTATACCCCAACAGATATTAGAGACATTAACAGACGAATCGTTTAATTTGTTTAAAAACGTTCAAGATATACGATATACTAATTCATCACAGAAAAGTAGTGATATTAGTACTGATAACATTGTATACACAAATAACAATGAAATATTTTATACTAAAAATTTGGAACAAAATTCACAGAATTATAAGGAAAATGAGTACATTTGTATGAAAATAATTGCTTCTAATCAAGAATTAAGAAAAATATTATTGTCAATGAAAGATAAATCAAGTAATGCTTTGAGTTTAGATTCGGACGATTTAAGCACATCAAATGAATCCATATCATTTCAGAATAATATTGATAATAATAATGATAAATATAAAAAGGATGTATATAAAAATGATACAGATATTGATAAGAATGTATTAAATGAATCTAATTCAGAAATTGATGTTCAAAGTCCTTCACACATTAGCGATATAAACGTGATAGATTTACATACACAGGAATCAGATAAATTTATAACCAGTGATGTGAAGGTATATGAGAAAGAAGCTTTGATAACTCCGACAAATAAAAAATTGGAATTAACTGAAAATTTGGAATCAATATTAGAACAGCACTCATCAGTGACACAAAATTCAGATTTGTTACAAAGTGTTGATTATACAGAAGAATCATTATTAAATGTAGAATTAATGAAAAATTCATTATTAAGCGAAGAAACTATACCGTCACGAGTTGAATCGGTTGAAAAATCGGTATCACCTTCTATGACTGAAACATCTCACATATCAGTTTTTAATGATATTGATATAGAAACTGATGAAGAAGAATGGGATGTACATGCATCATATGCTGATTTAAGTAATCTCTTTAAAGATAATTACCCTTTTAAGAAAAGTATTCAAAACCAAAAAGAATTTGATTCACGACTAGAAATAAAAGAAATGAATGATTTAAATCTAGTTGAAAATGCAAATCATGTAGATGTCTGTAAAAATAGAAAAGGTGATGCTCATGAAATCAGGTGCTCAGATGAAAAAGATGATAAAGGTGAAACTGAAAATTTAATAAACCCATGTACGAAATTTGAAACTCAGATGCCTGTAATAGATTCTGAAAAGAATTCAAATCCAAGTAATGAATATATGCCTAATTTAAATAGTACAAGTTCTTATCAATTACAAGGCAAAGGGAAGGCATTAGTAGAGATGTTAAGAAAAGTGAAATTATTGTAAATAGATTAACTTCAATTTTTTTATCCTTTCAATCTGTAAAATAAATTTTAAGTACATTTAAGTATTTCTTTTTAGATTTTTTTGAAAGTAGATTAAATAAATTTATAAAGTAATTTTTCTGTACATTATATATAATTATTGTTTTTATTATACAATGCTGCTTATTTTAACGTATTTTACAATGTGTTAGAGCAGATTATATTTGTTTTATTTTTTGGGAAAAATACGATCTTTATGTTATTATAAGTGTTGTATTACATTTGTTACTTACATAATAAAAATATTTAGATTAAAAACTAATTATGTGTATTTTATTCTATACTAATATATCATCATTTATATAACATCATTTATATAACAATCTTATAAAGTGGTCATTTTTCCCAAATTAATCTATCTAAGGATTATATACATATTCCTCTGTAAATATATATTCTAATATTATTTAGCATGTTCTTTCTTTTGTTTTAATTAGGAAGATAAAGTTGCTATGAATAATCTATTACATTATGTGGAAGAAAATTTAATATTTAGACCAGAGCAGTGTTACGAAGAGAATACTAGTGACGGTAATATACCCTTGATATCGCCGAAAAGTACCTTAAACGATAAGTACTTTCATTCTTCAGAATCTATTATATCCGATGGTCAAGAAATATTGCTAACGAAAAAGAATCTTCAAGATCAAATTATTCAGACTGATTCAATACCTTCTGTATTTACCTTTAATGAGAATAATACTAATCCATTTTTACAAGATGAACCTCCCAATGATATAACTCCTCAAGCATTCATGCAGTTGTGGAGAAAAAACTTGCAATTACAAATGCAAATAAATACAATACTTAATATACTTTATAAAGTAACAAATGATTCTGCAAAGAACGTAAATGATAATTTAACAAATGATCGAAGTATCTTAGATAAGTTAAAAGATGCACTCTTATTAAGTGGAAATAATTATAGAGAAGAAGATATTGTTACAAATACTGATTCAACGAATGTTGAATGTCCTTCAGAATGCCTTACATTTCCTGCAACAAATGAGCTACCAATAATTACTACCCTGCATAAGGGAGATCATGATTCAAATATTTGTATTAATCCCTTTCGAGATACCATCATTCACAATTTAGTTAGAAGTCCGAGTATAATGGATTATAATACTTTAATACCTGCAAATAATGATTTTGATACAGTAAATCAGTCCTTGTCAAATCAGACAATATTACGCACGCCTCCAGGTTTTGAAAAAATTCATAATAAATTTACGTTAGACTTACAAAATTATTTTACTCATAATGGTAATACTGATCTCCTGAAAACTACAGAAAGTTCTGTAAAAAATGAATTGATTTTAAAAGAAACAAATCCTTTTAAACTTAGTTTAGCAGATAAGTTACAGATACCTGATACTCATGAAAAAGATTACACAGATTTTAATGATTTCTTGTCTGCCCAACATAAAAGTCACGAATCGGTTATTGTATCTAATTTGATAGACTTTAAAAATGATGATTTTAAAGCTAATTATGCAGACCAAAATATGTTAAATAATTGTAAGAACACATTGTTTGAGCATTGTCAACATTTTGCTCCTGATATTTCAAATAACACAAATGATATTAAAAATGATTCATTTGCATTAAATACAAAATCTTCTAATAATAAGTGGAATATAGATAATGTTATAAACATACCACCCAAAATTATTATCAATGACGAATCAATGCAACAAAATGTCCACAAAAAAGAAATGGAAAAACATTGTTTTTCACCGTCAGAAGAAACCCTTATTGATGATAGTTTACACTTTATCGACGAATTATACAATAAATTCAATCAATTTTTGTTTATACAAAATAATGAGTTTGTTACATCAAGATATACTTCTAACTGTAAAACTGTAAATGGAAATTTTACTTTTTCTCCAAATTATAATGATAAACATTCATCTACCTTTCATACATTATGCAACTCGTCTCCAATAACGAAATTAAATGAAGTGCAATGCAATCAAACATCAGTGACAAATCCAGATCAATTAAACAGTGCATCTGTTAAATTATGGAATAAAACACCGAAAAATGCTACTCGATTAGAAAATTGCAGTACAATTTGTCCTGGTCCCGAAAATAACGAGGAAAAAGTAATATACAGTGAAGATCAACAAAGAAATACTTTACAAAATAACACTTCAGAAGAAGCAACAGATTTTGAAGTAAATACAGATAGCATAGGAACAAAGGATACATATTCAAAAATTAAATTTAAAACTATTAAGAAAGCCACAGACATTCCTAAATGTCCATTTTTAAATTATCAAGTATTCTTTCAAGTAGTTGGTATGTTTTATTGTATTTAATTAATTAATTATGTCTTTTGTGTTTCTTCCTTTGTAATTGATCAAAATAATTGCTTTGTTTCTTTTATAGAACTTCCTAAAGAGATAATGCATGTATTTCATTATCAAGGGGCAGGATGGTTGTTAATTAATGAAGTCATTAAAGTATTTACTGAGTTACAACCAACTCTGGACATGTTCGAGTTATTACATGCGTTAAATACAAATACTGAAATTACAGAAATTGATAGAGCTAAGAATTCAATAGTATTTATACAAACTAACAGGTAATGAATATAAATATCTTACTAAAACTAAAGTCTTTTATGTGACAAATATAAAAATTCATTCTAGTGTATTAGCAAAGGCAACATATAATGTAATATATGGTACTGATAAACTAAGTTTGACACCATTAAAATCAATTTTGAAAGTATTATATGAATTGAAAATTATTTCAGAAGTAGATATCATTAATATTTATCTGTATGAAAAATTTATACATAATTCAACTGCACACGTAATTTGGGTAAATATTGCAGTAATATTATTATATTAAAACACGTAACATCATGTATCTGTTACATATAATACCGATTTTTATCCTGTTTTAGTTAATTACTGATGCTTATAGGCATTTTAAATATCATATTGAAAATGAGCAATAGTTAAACAACATTAACTATACATCTTAATAATATGTACCTGTGACAGTTATATTAGTCATTAATTCAGACAAATGCTGTTTATTTATATTTGTATATTTTGTTAATGTAATGTAATGAATAATGTAATGAAGGATATTTTTATTTTAACACTCATTGCGTTATTAATTATTATGTGTAAAAATCGATATATGTATATTAATCATGTAAAAAGAATATTTTATTTTTATTTTTAATTATAAAATAAATAAATATAAAAGTTACTTGAGTAATGAAATATAATTTATTTTTTCCTTTAGATATAATATCTTTCTTAAATGTAATAATAAAGGCGTAATAAAGGTATCGAACAAACATTGAATTCAATTTAAGATTAAATAATTTAAGAATAGGAATAGCTGTGAAACTTTTCAGAAATTTTTTAAATAAAAATTCTACGTTTGCGCAAAGTGTCGAGCCAAAGCCAAAGAAAGATTTTTTCATAGTAAATTTTATATTGTAGGAATTGCGATGAAAGGCAACAGATGCGAAGATACAACGCTATGTAACGTTAACCATTAAATCAGGACTCCCAAGCTAAGTTTCGGAGCTTAGAGAGCTTCTCCAATTCCACGTGCATCACATCACAGATAATCAGTTTTCATCTGTTCTTAGGAGACGTTTCGTCAGTGACAATATACAGAGGTAGGGAGTAACGCTAGCTTCTTTCGAGCGTTGTCTCTTATGTGAACGACGATGTATACGAAACATATTGTAACGAATATACATATAGTCAGCCTTATGGTATCGTATTTTATTTCAAACGATATGCTTCCTACCGCTCTGTCTGGGTTCCCTCTCTCCAACTTTTATGTCAACCAATAGTGATGAAAGTTACATCACAATGTAGGATCGAACCTGGCAATTCTAGCACCCTCTAGCGTTAGTTCAGTTCAACTAAATTCAAGAAATTTAGAAGGATATCAGAATACTTTCACGAGTATTGTGCCGAAGTTTGTAATACGAATCGTGCCGAAGTGATACAAGTATCGTCAAACTACGTAGTTTTCTTGATTAAAATATAATGGCGAGTGAAGGCGAAGAAAAGTTCACTGGTATATTAAAATATTATAATAGTACCACTGATCGTGGTCGGTTCAACGTAAGTAACCTTAAAACTTGCTGTTCGTGATCTACAATTTTCTATCCGATATGTAAAAAGTTGCAAAGCAATTCAGAATGTAATTGCGTTATATTGTTCTTTTTATAGGTAGCTGTGTCGACGCTTGGTGGGCTAGCACTTTTAGGTGTATATCTGTATTTTAAACCAAAGAAAGAAGCTAAAAGAGCATAAAGAATTATTTCGATCAGTTATTACGTAAAGATGACTCCTCTACTGTTTCTTATGAAAGAAGAATTATCTAATAGTAACATATATGAAATAAAGCATTATTGTAAGCATTTCATTTTACTACTTTCATGCGTTGAACAATTGTATGGACATTTTTATTGTATATGTATGTACTTGAATGGATAAAAAGAATAAATACATTCTTCTAAATATATAAATAATTTAATGCCTAAATAAATTATAAATATAAAAATAAATA
>NIJG01000161.1:679831-796923 GCA_002201625.1 Euglossa dilemma
TAATCAAAGCAATTGTAGTTATATTTAATATCTATTAAAAATTAAAATTAATTTATTCATCGTATTTATCTATGTTATCGGTTGCTTGTTCACGTGTTCTTATTAATAGAACGTAAACGTGTATACGCGAAATTTATATTTGCGAAATAATATAAAAGAATTTAAAAAATCTATTTATAGTAAATGACTTCAGGTACATGTTTGTATTCTATTCTAAAGTACTAAGGTGTAGATCTAGAAAAAGGGAAAGACATAAAATGTGCGCGTATTTTACTAATTCAACATTTTTCAAGGAAGATCGTTTTATGATAAACACAAATATTAAGTATAATATATATGGAATTTTTTATCGTCTTTTATTAGTATAGTACACCTTAGTATCTTAGAATAATGCGAGTTACAGTAAACAAAACATTTTTATGTGTCAGTATTTCGATGAAGCATGTGTAAATATCTTGTTATAAATGATATTTCGAAAAATCTGAATTTTTTATGATCTAAATATATATTTATTTGTTTTAAATATAAAATCGAATGAAATTTTTTTTAATCAAATTTAAATATTATTTATGTACATTTGTTTAATCATTGCAAGGAGTTATAAAGAAATTTTTGTAATACTACATTTGTGTACAGATTTAATTTTTGTTTACAAATAAGTTCGGTATTTTTTTAGTGAGATTAAGAATAATACGAAGTTTTGATGATTTTTTTTGGTCGTTTCTCTTTTCGCAGCTTCTTTTAAAATAATGTCATATGCATATCATAGGCATGATCATTCATATACGAAGAAAGAGTTTCACTGTCGCATTACAACATATCAAAATAGTATAGTTCGCGTGTGTATTTACAATTTTCTAAAATTTTGGTGCATTATAATAATGAGGATAGTTTTTTCTTTTTTACAGGGAAATCATATTGTCTGGTTATATTAAATAATTCTGTACCTACATAAGGTGATCATTCGGCGCGTTTTATAAGTACGTGTAATATTAATTCACGTTAAATTCCTGCATCGACATATTTTTTTCTGCTTGTCTTTTAAATATCGTCATTTGTATTTTCTCAAATTTTATTATCACGTTCTTAGTTCACAATCATATTAAACTTTAGAGAATGATGATCTTACACGTTTCTCAAGAAATGTATAGTTAGTTTAATGATTAAATGTCTTGTATACAATATGTACATCGTGAAACAGTTATATATGTGTGCGCCCGCATATGTGTACGATAAAATGCATCGTATTTCCTTAATTTTAATAATTACTACATGACGCGAAAACTATAACGAAATAGTCGTTTTCCTATTATCGAATCTGTAATAGTTATTAAAACAAAGGTAACAAGATAGCACGCGAGACTTCAACCGAGAGATTATATTATGTTTAATATCATACAAAAATAAATTTAAAACGCTGTAGTTTTCCACTTTGAAAGTCAATTATCAATAAAGTCATACCTTTAAACTCGTTTAAATAAATTTGATTCGAATGATTTTGAGTGCTAAAAGATTATCTTATTTCATTTTATACGAAAAAAGTGTTTATAACTGTTTACAAATGACAGAATTGCACTATTGGAATTAGATTCGTAATTATTACAGTGCAGAATCTACGTCTTTCTTACTCCAGCCATTTTGCGTGCTGGATATTCTGGATATTTGACTGGGGCTTCTGACAGGACTCCTTGCAGGATAATAGACGCAAGGTCCTGGACTGGCAGGTCTTCCTGACATTTTCACGCTTTGTCTCGTACTACCATTTGTGAAATTGTTATTCCTATTGATAGTACTCGATCTGTTCAAGTAATAATGTCTTATAGAATTCTTTGGTTCTATATTGGTCATATTGGTAACGATCGATTCGTCGTAAGTTTGAAATTCTGGACTATCTCTACCAGGCCCGAATAACTTCGAACTGCAAAATAGCTTGAGAAATATCCTCTTGAACTTTCTGCCAAAGATGACGTAGATAATGAAATTGATGCTACTATTAATCGTCACGAGAAGATTGCCTGTCTGCACCAACCAAAGCGGCGGATCGTTGAGAAAAGTCTCATGAATGTTCGAAGCCAATGGTAATATATTACAGATTAGGAAAACTATCACAACGCAAAGTAACATCGTCGCTAGTCCAATTTCGCGTCTCTGATGCCGCGAAAGCTGTTGCAAATCTCTATTTGCTTTCCTCACCTGAAACAATAGTAATTTTGTTATGCAATAATAAAAATAGATTTCCGCTTATCTCGAAATGCGTGAAACTTTGCGCGAAACTGACATTTTCAATGAAATCATCAAAAGGCAGTGGAAAATGTAGAAGTAGAGGAAATGTTCTTGGGTAAATGGTGACCTATTTTGCTTACCCTTCGGTAGATGGCCGCGTTGAAGATGACCAAAGCAAGGAAAGGGAAAAGATAGCAAATAAAGAAATACATCCAGTGGACATAGATGGTGACGTATAAGTTGTTGCTTCTCAAATCCGCCGGGTATAGGCAGTAGACGGTAACGTTGTACTTCCAGTGAACCTCCGTGTAGTAATCTACCTCCCAAAACCTAAAGAGAGGACACGATAAATGTTTTCTTATATCTGCACCGTCGACACAGCTTAAGTCAAATGCGCGATAAGCCTACTCACTTCGGTAGATTGTAGATAAAGGAAAATATCACGATGACCAACACAGCTAATTGAGCTCGTCCGTATGTACAAAAAGACTTGGCTTTTAAGGGATGACAGACCGCGATATATCTCTCTAACGTCACGGTTAGAGTCAAATACACCGCTGCTATTTGTGCCATGCAAGATAATGGATATAAGAATCGGACTATCTTCGGATAAACGATGAACCTGTAGTTGAACAGCAATCTAGTGTACGCGTAAATTGCAGGTAAGCCATAAATCAATATCTGGAAATAAAAATTGAATCAAAATTTAGTCGCTTATTTTATCTCTTACCGCTCGTTGTTCAAATTCGTTCATTCGTTTAATATTAAAAAGAACTTAGAGCGCGATGAAAATACGTAACTATTCGAGTGTCTTAATATCGTATATACTCGTATATTATTACAGTTTGCGTATCGATTTCAAGAAATCTTTATCGAGAGTGATAAATTCCCGAGGATGAGGATAAATGTGCAAGAGAATGTTCACACGGGCTTGTTTTACTCGAGTTTACTGGAACGAACTACGTTTCTGCATCTTCATTCGACTAGACCAATAAATTAACAAAGGTTTGTTGTTGCGTGCATCGAGGTAACTTTGCTCCTAAGAGACCGGACGACAGTCATAAATTCGCGATGACGGAACGTTCGTATGTTCTATTGCACAAAGAATTCTGTATTTTCCACATGTGTGGCTTTCATCGTAAATGGCTGCAATTTACAACTCTAGTTTAGCTAGCCCTTTTAACATACACTCTCATATCTAGAAGATCATATCTAGATATATGAACAAGTTTCAAGTTCAGTGTTTAGAAAAATTTCCTCTCAAATATAAAAGTGTCTCTGCTCCTTCGCACGCTATAATCGATAAATATACTTACCGAAATGATAATTAACATAGTGTCGCATCTAGCTAAGCCAATTAACAAGTAGTTGATCGATGACTTCATTTGCGGTCTTGAGAGAATAATCATCGAGATCGTGTTACCTATTATTCCAAAAAGGCCAATCAAGTTTACTAACACGCCGTAAATGACAAAATCGAAGAGACCACTCGAATTGATTTCTTGTTTGCATTCGAGCGGTTTTCTCGCGCTTTCGTTGATCGATAAATTTCCCAATAATTGATCAGCATCGTAGTAACTGGTGCTGTTCAAAACTTCGAGGCTTGTTTCCATCGTTTTCAACTACTTTCGCTTTCCCTTTTCGTACGATTCTTCATCAATATTCTCCCTCGTCCTTCGTTTCAATTTCACGTTACCATTTCTTATTCTTTCTTAATATTAGTCTTTATCGCGTTTATACGTATCGTTTATACGTATCAATTCAATTGATTCCCCCTTTAATCGTTGCAGACTGGTTGTTTCCCGTCAGTGAAAAGTTTACTCAGGAATGAATTTATTTTCGTTACCATAAACGATTTAAACCTATGCGTGATTCAATTCTGCAGTACATGGTTTTATCGTTTCAAAGTTTCTCGAGAATTTTTCAATTCGTTTTATTACATTTCACTTCGACTCTCACTACCTTTTGACTTTGTGAGAGCCGAGAGCTGGTAGTTTTGGCAACATGTCGATGATTTTACCGAAATCGCTATCTTACTTCCTCTCGTTCCTTTAACTTTTCAAATACTACCAAGCTCGATGCAATTCGATTGGTCTCGAAGAAATCCTCGGAAAGTTTTCGTATGTACATCTGCAACGTGTTTTAATGATATCGCAACAATCGGTAATTCGTCTTTTTTTTCTTAGGGTTTATACGATTAGAAATCTGTAATCAGAAAATATAGGAAAATGTGATTTCTCAGACACATCTACTCGATGGTTTAGATTTGACATGTATCAATATACACTCGTAATATTATTCCGCGGAACGGATATAAAATTCTAATAAGTGCCGCTAGAGATCGGGAGTGTCGCCTTATGTTTCTATTCGAAAGACAATGCGGCTCGTATCGAAAGATGTATTCCGTGTTCGTTATAACGAAACATTCAAAAACGGCGCTTGAAGTGTTTGCTGTCGGACGATGATTGAATTGTCGGAAAGTATGCCGATCTGTTCCTACGCAAGAACAATATCTATATCGTGGAGCTGTAGTCGAAGTGTAGACATTAACTTCGACCTTATTCGGTAAACAGTACACACAGGGAAAGGAGGGTATGTATACGCGAACGATGTCTACCACCTGTGATATTCAGTGATTCCGTGACTTTCCAGCGATACGTTAACCGATAATAACTTTTTCACGTCCGCGGTGCAATATAACGCATGAACGTTAACAAAGTATGAAAATGTAACGAGAGTGAGAACGAAGCCGTGTTTTACGCCGAGAGAGTTTTAACGCTTGCTTGCCATTGTATACCGAGAAGGCCGATCGGATTAAGAAGCTGCGACGCTACTAGTCTCCGTAAGTCAGAAATCTTAGAAGTATTTATAAATAATATACACCACGAATATTTTTCCTTCGTGTAAACTATCACCGTGTAAAAATAGTAAAAAATGTAGGAAATTTCGCAAACGAATTAATCGTCGTATATTCGTTACTAAATATAATTTCATAGAGAATGTCGCTGTTAATTTGATCGAACGATCGCTTCGGTACCATGTACACTCTTTCAAGCACCCGTTTCGACCAATCGTTAATTCGTCCTTTCCTAATTTCCGCGTCGTTGATTTCGCACATCGATTCAACGCATCGACGTATCGTTGTTTTCAATGGAAGCTGTCAAATGCCGTTTAAATTCGAAAGCGTCGATCGCGATTCGTTTTAGACAATTTCCGCGCGGTATTTATTCCGATGCGTAGAATTAAGTCGCAACGATTGTCACGGAAACAAGCAAACTTTCTATCTTCGGTTAAAAGAAGAAGAAGAAAAAAGACAATAAATAAACAGAGAAGAGAACGGAAAAAGAGAGGCGAGGAAAGTTTTCGAAGCGAGAGTCGAAGCTATCTAAGAAATTTAACTTGGCAGTATTTTTCTCGCAAATGTGTTACACGAACGAAAGTTTCATTCGCAACGTTTACGTCCTTAATTAAACTTTTCAAGAGACAAGTGGCGCCATGAAGTTTCGGTTCTGGTGAACTTCTTATATCTTATTCCGGATAAACTATCTCCAACAGCGGATCGTTTAAATAATCGCGCTGGCAATTTCCGCGTTTGTAATTTGATACGTTTATCAATGATAGATCTATTTTT
Organism: Euglossa dilemma; assembly: GCA_002201625.1. Classification (NCBI taxonomy): domain Eukaryota; kingdom Metazoa; phylum Arthropoda; class Insecta; order Hymenoptera; family Apidae; genus Euglossa; species Euglossa dilemma. The sequence continues at coordinate 685,686 of NIJG01000161.1, forward strand.
CTTAATGACCGGATTTTTAATTTCTAGCTTTTAACAAGATTTCGCGATTCGCTTTATCCGGCAATAAGAATTGCGTTTAGACGATAGCGAGCAGAAATCGACATTTACGAGAAGGATAAAAAATAAAGAGAGTGTCGGTGGTGGAAAGTATACCGAGCGTTTGAAGTTTTATACGGTGATTCGTGAAACACGAAATAGACTAGAATTATTTCACTTTTATATGGAACTTTAATAGAAAATATTTCGGAATTGTTCGTCGAACACGGCGCATCGTTCCGCGGTGGATTGCAATGAGAATTTATTTGGATCATCGTCGTGGCGTTTTATCTATTTTACGGTAAATCGTGGTTGCTCATGCGAAATTGTCGGTAGCTCGTTCGAATGGAATTACATCGGAAATTTTTCACCGGCCCGCCGGTCTCTCGCGAAATTGCCCGAGAAGAAAACCTAGCCGCGACTCGATTTTCGAGGTATTTTCACGTTAACCGAGTTAAGTAACTATCGCGGTATTATCGTGACGCATAGCGGGTTCTTGCGAGAACATCACGCAGGGAATCATCATCTTCTATAAATATGCGTTAGACGTAGTCTCGTTTCCGAAGTAGCCAAATAATAGTGGAAAAGGTACTGGTTATCGTTTCTCTTCGTCTTACGCACGGATATCCGAAGAAATATTTTAACTAAATTCTAATTGCATGCAAATGCGATACTCGGGGACCAAGCAGGCATTAGCCGCGTCGCTTTAACGATGATTAAGGTTAACGACACTGTACGTGGTTGCGCGGATTAACGACTCAACGAAAACATTTCGTTGCGCGAAACCGAGTCCGCTGATTTTTCTACTCTCCATTTATTTCGTTCGCGACAGGAAATTAATAATCTACAGATATTCCTGCACGTTTGTGCGTTTGTATTTATAGATATCTCTGGGCGCATAAATCGAATTAGTTGCTCGATGCCGTAATACAGTCTCGTTGATATCGTTCACAGAAACAGGGAAATGGTTAGGGGGGGGGGGCGAAAGTTGGTAATTCTCGCGTAAAATCGTTTGAGGTACAGACACGATAACCTCGATGTAACAACGAGATCAATAGTTTCAACCGGAACGGCGGACCGAGGCCGCTATCGTGATTAACGATTCGGTTATGATTATGGGAAAAAGACTAATAAAGCCGTTAAGACGCCGCCGTCCTTAAATTATCACTTGCGAGCTTAATCTCGTTACAGTCATGGTTACAGTCGCGGACACCAAAGAACCGGAGATATTTCCTTTCGATTCGGAACGTTGTTCGAGCTTCCGTAATTAATTACTTCCACAAAACGCTATTATCGGCCATTTCGAAGCGTGAGCTTCGTCCTCGCTGTAACGTTTGCAAAGCGTAAAGGCGTTCGTCGATGAAGGATCTAGAAATTGGTCTCTCGGCGTAACGAAGTGAAATATCCTTCTTGTTGTCGTTACATGTCGTTTGTAAACAGTGGTGCACTGGCGTTTTTTCTTCTCCTCTGCATAGTAACGTTAGTCATCGTGTCTACGTAACAGAGTGGCGTGTTACTCGGTGAACCAAGTGCGTCACGCTGGCGGGAAATATTATTTTTGATACCTACGTGTCCGAAAATCGGTGTCCACGCAATGTCGCGCGAGCGAAAAGTAACGTTTCGTTAAATCGAGTTTGGTAAATCGGTCGCATTGTGTCGAGGCTACTGGTCACTTTGCTCTGGCAAAGTGGAGCAGCCAGGAAATGAGACGGTATTACTGTCACTTATAAGTAATAACCTCCAAGTGTGAACAGCATCTAACGTGTCTTCTCTTATACACAGCCATTAGGAAGCTAGAAATCGTGTCACGGATTTTACGGTTGTGTTCCGTTGTAGTTTAGCTTAGTAAAGGGAAACCGGTAACAGCAGCGAGGAAAGTTCGAACTTTTCCACGTTCGCTGATCTTTCCTAATTCTTCTCTCCTCTCCTCGACGACCACGCGTCACGTCTGTTTCCAATTTTTCTTTTTCGCACGCGGTTGTCGCTGAACCAGAAGCAGATGGCTTAGAACGGAGGCCTCGCAGCGACGTCATTGTCAAAAATACAACGATACGTTGGTGTAACGAGAAAGGCGAGAGCGCGACAACCGTTGAGCCGTTGTTCGGCTTCATTGCCCTCGGAAAGTGGAGTAACCGTGCCACGAGATGGGAATGCGATAAGTAGTAACAGCCGTTTGAGATCAGACGGCGTGTCTCCGGCCTTCGTTACTCCTCTTTGCTCTCCCTCTCCTCGTGCCCGCGTGGAGAAAAGGAAATTTTCTCCCCTCGCTTATTGCTGTTTTCTCGCTTACGACGGTCGGATAACAGGCCGGATCGAACTCGAACGCGTATCCTTCTTCTCCGCGGGCATCGTCTGTAATTTTCTTTTATTTCCCGAAAATCTCAGACGCGGCGGTACGTGCAAAAATGGCACGATGGCAGGTGGATTATTTTCGGTAGACTGGCCGTCGTGTTCTAGGAAAAACTCGCCTCGTTCTTACGCACGATCGGCTGAGGAGATGTCGTGGTTCTTTTTTTCAGAAATTCTTGGTTAACGAACTTCCATCTTGGAGCTTTTGCTTCCGGGACAAGCTTGTCTCGGAGGCTTCGGCTTCCGGTTGAACGAGCACGGCGCTCTTTTCATTCGCGGATCGCGCGAATAGGTGATACGTCAGTAAGTAATCTCTCGGTTGAAACTGAAAAATCGCCGTTGAAAATATCGATCGGTCCCCGAGAGAGATTGTCCCGGGAATATTCGCGAGAACTTTGTCTCCCGCGAGTCGGAATTCAGTCGTGCGAACGTGATCCAAACGTTTACATCGAGGTTGTAGAAGTCGAACGGTAATCTGTAAACATTGGGTTGTCGAAGAAAGCTAGAGAGGGTATTCCATTAACGTTACACGAGATACGCGATCGTTTACGGTCGGTGTGTCGACTGATCGAGAAATTTTCTCGTAAACGCGTCGGGATCGAGTTTACGAGACACGATCCAAATTTCACAATCGTCAAGGCCACGCGATCTCTCTTACTTCGCGGGACTCTGCCTGCGTGGACAGTGTTTTGCGTTAAAATTAGATAAGAAGTTGGTATAGTTGATTCAGAGTTGCAACGAGAAGAGTCGAAGCCTGAAGCTACACGTATTTTTAGAGGGTTGGCAATAACGAAAGCAACAGCTGACTATTTTATCGAGTCGACGATAGGCTTTTTCAGAGGTAAACGTGTCGACTGTTCCTGTCCGCGTTACCTGTCCTACTCGGCCTGATTTTTTTCTTTTTTTTTTTTTTTTCCGCAACCACGACGTTGTTTACATTCAAAGCAAATTTCTGCATCGGAGTATTTTACCCCGCGCGTGAAAATAAAATCTCGGAACCGGGAACGGGTAACCGCTGTTTTTTCGTGTGTTTTCCTTCGTACAATTTTTTATCCTTCTTTATCATTGTTTAGCCGGCCTCCGCGTTTCTCCCGTCGAAGCTATCCTCCGAAAAAATTGCGAATTTTCCCAGAACGAGTTTTCTTGCTCGCGAAAGGAGGACGGCGTGTGATTTTCTCCTCGAATGCTCATCGACTTTTTATAACTTCGAGAAGAAGGGTTTACGAGAAGATTCTTCGACGTTCTCTAATCTTTGAAAGCTCCGCTTAAAGCGACTAACGGCACCACGATTTTTTCCCCTCGTTTATCCGTCTGTAGCCAGGTCGAGCTGTCGGTTACAAGGGAACGGTGTATTACCTCGTCGACTAAGAGAACGTGGATTTGGCGACGCTTAAGAGAATCCGCGTTGTCCTGATTATCCTTTCGAGATAGGACGTCTCGCACGAGAGATCAGGCATGATTATTTACCTAGTTAATCTTCCTCTTTATCGTCTGAACATGAACTTGCCTTCGCTTGTCTTTCCCTCTCTCGCGTTCTTTCTCATTTACGAGCAGAGAGACGCGAATGAAGTTTCAACGTCAAACAAGACGCCCTGGGAGACGCGTACCAGACGCGTACCACTCGGTTCTTATTCTTTTCTATTTGCTTTAATTTCTCGCGACCCGTTGCTCTCTTATTTCGTGCGCAGACGAGAAAGTCGATGAAGGTTGATTTTTCAATCGGGGAAAAAAAAACTGTGTTTCCACCGTGTTTTCTGTTCGCAGACAGATAATGGGAATAGCGGTGTTTTTGTTACCCGTTAATTCTCATTTGCATTTTCTATTTGTTTCCAGAACGATATTTTCACGACGAGCTGGACGGAAGAAAGAACCGTCACGGTTTTTATGAAACGGGCAGAATATCGAAGCTCTATATGTCTTACGAGCTTCGTTTCTTTCCGTTTGTATACGCGTACCGGTTCAATAATCCAGCGAGATTCACAGTTTCGTCTCTCCGTGCTTAAAAATATCAGAGAGATAATTAATTTCGTTATTAATTCGATTTTTTCTTCTTCCTAGCAAGCTGTATTAACCGTAGTTTTTTTTTTTATCTCGTCGGTGTGTTTATTATAAAGCAGACTTCGGTAAACGACTGCTTCCCTTCAATTACGCAAGAACAAATTTTGCTCGTAGAAATTCTATAGAAGGGAACGAAATTCTATGAAGGAGGGAACGTTTTTTCCATTTGGTAGTTCGTTATGGAAACTACAGGAAATTACCCAGCGCGAGGTATGACGTAAATGTATTTAATGCGAGGCACGAAGAGCAGAAAATCTGACGGAAATGGCATTTCTGGCCAAAAAATGGATGTGCAACGAACGGAGGTATGCGATAAAAGTGCATGGACGCGCGAAGAACATTTAACGACCTGCTTTTAGCCGATAGTTGATTAACGAACGAACCACTTGCGTTAGCTGAACAAATAATTAAGCTTATCCGCTAATTGTAAATAGTTATGGCTAGGAATGAAATTGGACAATGTCTTCCATTTACATCGGAAAACTGTTTAGTCCGATGCCATTATCTGGTATTAACGCGTTGGAGGTAGTCTTTTCTACTTTGTTCGACGCGTCGCGGCGTTTAATTCTTCGTTATAGGCTATACACGGAAATGTCGGATTATTAAGTAGCAGCTTGCAACAGACGGTGCTCAATGTTTCTAAATGAAATTATTTATTATAAATCAAGACGGCCCAAACTCATCGGTCCACCCATAATTTCTAGCTATCTGAGGGAAACTTTGCTAATCTCTGGCGTGGAGCGATTAAAAAATCATAGCGCCTCGCGATCAACGTGACTGGAAGTTTGACGAGGTTTTGAACACGATATGCATAGAATAGCGGGACGCATCAGACTCGAGATAAGGCAGAAGATAGTCCCGGTTAAAACGAGCGAATCGAGCTGCGGTTAACATCCTAGTTGGTAGGAATTTTCCTGAAATTCTCTATGAAATATCGGCGGTGTTTAATAAAACGGGAACAACGCGGGTAAAATCTTAAAATGCAGAGATATCACCACTAACGTACGTTGCTTTTGATAACCCACTTATTGTTCCTTTACGAGCGTCATTAATCCACCGAAACGTTTAACAACACACTTTCCGCGTACGAAATTTTATATCGCTAACTTTTTCTTTCTCGTGATTCTTCGACGTATCCTATTCTAACGGATGAAAATTACGAAGCGTGTTCGTGTATCTTCGATAAGTTACTTATCGTCGTCTTGCCGCAGATAAAATACGATCGCAGAAGATCGGTATCGAGTTATCGAGTCGGTGTACAAAATGTGTACATTAACGAATCTAGGGATAAAGCACGGCTAGTCGTTGATTGTTCGAACAGATCGTCTTAAATCTCGGCCGTTGGGTATAAACGAGAGGACTACTCGAACCGGAGCGATTTTCTAGCCCGTTGAACGCAAAGGGTGCCGTACCATCGTCAAGCCTTAATTATATCCGAGGATCTGGACCGGTCCTCGGCGTTCATTGAAATCACAACCGTCCGTTTTTAGGTTTCTTTTACGCGATAGACCTCGCGAACCATCTACCTTTGGCTATTTCGCTTCGCCGAAATAAACAGTTAATTCACCAGGGATAAGATTAATTTCGCGGCACGTGACGCGACGTTCATCGTCCAAGGACTCGCTAGTCCCGCACTCTCTTCAGCTTCCGTTATACATATTTTGTCCGCGGTCGGATGCAATTCGTCCCTTTGTCAAAGCGTTTGCTTCTGACAGGATTCATCGCTCTTCGCGAAAGTGTACGGCGAAAGAAAATCGTTCGCATTTGTCCAGCTGGAAGGCTTCGTAGGTTATCGCGATTCGTCGACGAATCGGGATGGATCTTTTCGCCGCTCGGCTCGTTTATTCGGCGAATATAAAAATTCTTCTCGATAAAAGTCGCGTGTATACCGCTGATCGCCACCGCGGCAGGTTAACGTTTCCCGTAGAAGGGTTGTCGTTGAGGAAGCGTGGCCCGTTAAAAAGAGAAGGTTAGCTATGCATGCTGTTGCACCGCGTGTCGGTGGTAGGTTTTTCCCAACGGGCCACGTATACCCCCCACGTATACCCTGGTAAAACCGATCGACGTCGAAATCTCAGTCGTAAATCGGGAATTTAGGAGCGTTACGGCCGTGTACGCCACCGCGTGGGACTGCCCGTATTGCGTTTTATTTTTTCCCTCGTCGCATTATTGCAGCCGCTCCTCTCACGGCCCTGGCTGCCATTACAACTACCGAAATGTATTTCGAATCCAAAAAAAGATGTCCCGCGACCGCCCCTGCCTCCTCGCCTGTCGCGTATATTACGCATATGATTGCAACCTTTTTTTCTGCCCAACACGAAAATCGTGTTTCCCCGAGCGTGACGATTTCCGCGAGCCTTACCGAGATATTCTCGACTGTTGGCGTTCTCGAAATACTTCGAAAAGGTGACGAGAAGCACCGCGGCGTTTCGACATCTCCACTAAACTGATAGAGCGCGTAATATCAGAGTTGCTAAATGTCAAATAATTCTCTGGTATGCTGGAGAAACGTCGGAACGCAAAGGGTCCGCGGTAACGAACATTCGTCCGCATCGTTGTACGTATTAGCGGAATAAATTGCTGGCTGTTTTAGTAATTTACCGAGCGGATAATTTGTCGCGATACGGTGAATTTGGCGGTTCATCCGAGAACGCACCGACGTCGCTCCGAGCCGAGTAATGGACCTCCGCGCGCCTTTTTTTATTTTCCCGTTTCCGATAATTATCGAAGCGTCGATTGAATTTGTTGCGAGAAACCTGCGAAGACTCGCGGCAAATCGAGTTACAGATATTTTTCACTTCGTAAACACGCGAAATTAATCCACGCGAATATCCTGCAATTATACGGTACGTTATTTCCGCGGGCAGACAGCGCGAGCGTTGTTAATAATTAAAGTGCGCGGATCGGTTAATTAATCGCTGCGTCGGATGATCGTATATTAATCGCGACGATTTCCCCTGGTATTATTTCGCGTTTACGTTTTTCACGTTTTCCGCGACGAATTGATACTTTGGTACGAGCGTTTTAACGACGTCCGAAGGATCGCGCGTCCATATACGCAATTACTTTGCCAACTGCGACGGCAAGCGGTTCAATTTACAATCAATTTACGCGTACGAGCGAGACGAGATAAAAAAGCTAGAGGGACAAGAGGTATATTTTGACGTGCTCACCTGGGTGAATCGTGACGCATTAGCCCGCATTTCCAGAAACGTGTATCTGCATATCGTGAAACCATGACATAATTACTTGCTTCTCGCGGTGACTAATAATCGCTAGCGTGTACGTGCCATGGTAATCGGAGGAATGTACGCAAAAGGAATCGGAATCGTAAATCGTGTGCGACGTTGCGTGTTCGCGATCACGCGCGTGTCGCAGATTTTTGTTAGATGCTGCGACGCGTCCTCCCTTTCATCGATTTCCAGGATACGTGCAATTGCGTTCTTCTTAGCTTCCGCGGTGGCTTCAAGGCACACCCGCGAAACTGTGCGCAGCTTACGAGACCGGCTACGGGTTCGCGATGATCACAAGTCTGGCTTTTAATCTTCTCCGGCGCCGAAAATGGACAAGCCTGGTCCTTTTAATCACCCCGGAACAAACAACGTTGTTCGCTAAAAGGTTCGCGTGGGCAACCGAACGAGAAGATATGCACGGTTTCGTACGGTGATTTCGGGAACCGTATGTATATCTCTGGCTTAAAGAAGATCTACCCTTACGCCTGTTTCGCTCGGTATCGTTGAAACGTCTCTAGCGAATATTCGGTAGCCCTGGCTGTTGCCTGCAACCAGCCAAGCACTCGACTTCCGGGTTACCGGGCGAATTATCACGGGTTTTGTTTTTTTTTTTCCACCGGTCTATATCTCCTCCTCGAACCTTTCGGCAACGGTAACTTTATTCGTGACCTTAATATCTTTTCGTAGGCGCAGAACGATTCCCCTGGTAGCTGACGCCATGTAGAGGGCGATTGAAGTCGCCTGCTCCGAAAGTCGATTACGATCCTTTTCGTAAACGTCGCCTTTCCCTCCTCCTTTTTCTCCTTCTTTTTCTCCTTCTTTTTCTCCGTCTCTGGAGGAAAAGCAGGTATATCGTTCCCGTTCCTTTGTTCCTTGCCGGAATATCGCCGCGGTATCGGGACGATTCTCATCTACCGTCAGACACCGATTGCTCTTCGGGGCCCGATTTCTTCTCGCCTCGCTTCCTATCGAGATCGCGAAAATGATTTCTGCCCGTGAGATCCGGATAATCGAGCTTCCCTGGTGAACACTCTCCGCGATAAGGATCCCGCTACCGAGACCCCTTCTTCGCCGTTCTTCTTTGCATCCCGATTCCTCGATTTCCACGCGTTCCTCTCTCTCACGGCTCGACCAATCTCCAGCTCGTTTCTTCTCCTCTCCTCGAACTCTTCCATATGGCAATCGCACCTTGCGATTAACGATTTCTTCGAACGCGTCAGGAGTCAACGGGAAACGATGAAAGGAATGTGGCGAACGGTTTGGAATCTCTTCGGTGACACAATGATTCACGCTAGAGCGTAATTTCGTTTACTCGGGTGAAACTAATTCCGGCTCGCATAATGCCGTGCAATTTACATTTGATTCCACGGTTCGCCGAAACAAACCTTGCCCGGACATTGTTTGCCCGCGGCAAAAATCAATTCTTCCGTTAATTAGCCGCCGGTCCGAATCCTTTTTTTGTTTCTTTTCCAGCCCAGCTGCCGATAAATTCATAAAACCGTAATTAACTGGTGGCTGTTCGCTTCGCGCTGTTTCGCAGCTGCGACGAGAGCGGATGGCTTCTCTCTCCGTTCTTCGAGATTCTTTGACAACGATAACATCGATCGAAACGTAGCAGCCGGTTTATTCTTTCCTTTCGAACGTCAGAGACGAGTGTTCGGAAAAGTTGGATCGACGGGAACTCGACCGTCCCTGGTAGACGGGAAAACCATCGATGGATGAAACGGGGAAACGAGTACAGAGAAACGTGGACGATAATTAATTTCCGTTAAGAAGGGAGTCTAGTTGTAATAAACGTGGCATTCGGAGAGGGGCAAGAATCGACTGGGTTACTCGTAACGAGGGAAAACGCCTTTTCGGGTCAATAGCTAAGAGGCTGGAGCTTTCATACTTTGATACTCGATGCTTAATCCGACATGCGATCTTTTCGTGCTCGAACACAAGGCGTAGCGCGTCGCAGGGTGCTAGAGTTAAAGGGAAAAAACGAGGGTGCAGGCGAAGGTGACGTTAGTCGCGTCGCGAGAGGAATTCGGGGGATCTCGATGAGAAGAACGGCAGTGATCGAAGAAAGCGCAACGATCCTTTCTCTGAAAACGTTCGCGTACCTTCGTATCGCTACGCGAACGTAAGAAGAATTTTTATCGCACCTTCGTCTCGGGGAAACTTTCTTGCCCGATATCCGGGAGTACGCGTTGCGTCCTAGCCTAACGGTATTCTCGAACGCGGGGCATACACACTTTCGAACTTTGGCCAACTTTCTTCCACCGATATCTCGCGGCAAGTCGGAAAGTTCGCCGAGATATCGAAGGCGTCCCGGCGCTCGATCCGTCGATCCCTCGTCGCGGGCCAGTCTTTCACCGTGCTTACACTTTACGTCCGAATCATCCGTTCGTAGATCTTCCTTGTCGTTTTATTGGCACCTGGAGCCGGACGACAGGTTCGCTTCTAAAATTAACGACGCACTCCCGTCGATATCACTTGGCTCGGAATCCCTGGTTCAGAATTTCACCCGAGCGTCGCGGTCTCGTTTGTTTTCTTTTTTTAGCCGCGGCCGATCTCAGTCGGATTTTCTTCCCGACTTTTCAACGAAACTTCCGGTCCACTCTGCCGCGCTCTCGGACCAAGAGAAAAGGCATTTCCGCAGTTGTCATTGGAGACGAACGTTCCGGGAAATCGATCAGTTTTCCGCTCGAAAGGTGTAAAGTCGACACGCGGCCTCGGAGCGCTTGTAGCGCACTGAGTCCACCACCAACAGAATGATCCGAGCAGAAGAGCGTTCGCGAAGGAGCGACGCGAGTGACCCTGGCAGTGGATCCCGCCTGCGCCGTTTCTCCCCCCTCTCTCCCTCTCTCGCTCCCTCTTCCCATCCTCCTGCCAACTCTCCGTCGCTCTCTCTCTCTTTCTTCTCTTCGCTCTCCTAGCCGTTTTACATTCTCTTCTTTTTTCCATCCCTATTTATTTTTCCTTCGTCCCTTCGTCTCTTTCGTCTCCTTCGTCTTTGTCTTTCTCTTTACGCGTCCTTTCCACCTCTTTTTCTTGTCTATTTCTATTTCCATTTTTTTTTTAACGTCTCGACGGGCATCTTTTTTTCCGGATTCTTCCTTTTCTCGATTTCGTTCCATTCCCCTGCCTCGATCATCTCTTTCCCTCGCGTGTTTAATTCTCGATGCACTTTTCTCGGCAACCCTCGCGGTCGAACGCTCTCCGTGCGCCCCTCTCCCCCTCTCTTCCACCGATTTCTCTCGTTCACGTTCCACGTCCGTCCCTCTCCGTCTTCGCTTTCATTCATAGAGCGTCGCGGCGTCGAAGACGGCCGAAGAGATCGATCTATGTACACGGTACTTGACCTAGCGGCATTGATTTTTCGATTATTAATTGTACTTCTTTTCGCGCGACCTTGCCTCGCTCCGTCTTCCGACTCTCTCCTCGGCTAAGATATAATAATTTGTATGCAAAGCGTCTCACAAGGCTACTCGAATCCCGGTCCCGCCTTTCCATCTTTTATCTCTGCAGATCCACTTGATACTTAATGCCACAGCCGCGACCCTTGCCGTCCTCCCTCTTTACTCTTTCCTTATCTCCTCTTCTTCTCCGTTATACGCTCTCGCTCGCGAAACGCCACTCTTCTCCGGCGAATTCGCGCGTTAATTTCGCGAAACAACGAAGATCAACAGCATTGCACCGAGTGGTATTACCGGCGAGTGGATTAATCGCGGCATCGGGAGCAATCGCGATCGCTGGATCAAAGCTGAACCGGTTCGGAGCACGCGGAATTTGGATATTTCGCCGACGGGAGCAATCTCTCCGAAGCGAAATGACGCGAGTATAATGGATCTCGACGTGGATGGTTGATCTCGCGGCAACCGGAGCCAGGGATTCCATATCGGAAAAGGATTCTCGAGAGTCTGTCGGGGAAAATTTCAAACGCGTTCCTCCCAGCTGATGTTCTTTCCGAGCACCGACCAGCCGAGACTTTCGTTTCGCCGATCGCTCGGTTAACTTGTCCGATGCACGGATCCGTCTGCGTTTCCGATAGCAGACGGAAGAATCGGTCGGGGAGCTCGGTTGAAAGTTGCCCGATGTCAACGATCAAATATTTGCTGCGAAAATAACCGTTTATCGCGAGAAATTGCTCTTTCGAACTTTCCCCGAGGTGTTTCCTGCGGGATTCCGAGCAGCAAACGGTGTCCCTTTTATGACAGCGACGTCTGGCGAAAGAATCTCCGGAGATGATTCGCGGCCGCGAGATAGCCGAAAAGCAAAGTTTTACGCGGCGATGAAACGAGATTTTCCGGATAAAGCGGAAAGAGCCGGCCGGATAACTGAATTTTCTCTTATCAACGTGGCAACGCAAGTGGCGAGAAGAAGAACGCGAGCCGCGAGTAATATCGTTCATCGATTCCAGCCGCGTTATCTTTGGTATTTGCCGTGCACTTTTAACCCGCGTTTATCTACGCGAACGCTGCGGGATCTACGGCAGCAACGAGTTCCCATCTGTCCCGCACTCGAATCGAAATAACCGGTCGATCTCTCTCTGGAATTTCCACGCGGGTAGGAACGGAGTCGGAGCGCTGAAAGCTTGGACCGTGTCCGCGTGTGCGACGAGAATGGTCGGCTCGGACGAGATCCATGGATCGCGTCGCGTCACGTGAGAAGGGGACGTAGGTGGTATCGCGTAATATCGTATAATTGTGACTAGAGAGTGGAGCTGGTCTTCCGGTAGGTCGGGATGGCAGGATTGTCTGTGACGGGCAGCTGGTGATTTACGATCCGGCGATCAGTTGCGCACCGTTCGCGCTATATTTACATCTTCATCCGAACCGTTTAAAGGACAGCGTTCATATCGTCAAGCGTCGTTAAAATAATGCTCCGCATCCGTCCGCCGCGGACCACCTTCTCGGACCGTCTTCTCGGTGAACGTAAAATTTCCCTCGAACCTCCAACCGAAGATCGTGCGACCCAATTACCGGAATTAAACGCGACTCGTATTTTTAGACCGCTCGCTAGCCGATACAACCGCGGGATCGAATCGCGTTAGGGGAACCGGAGATATCTAGCTCTAGGAGCCGTTTCGTTAAATCTTTTCCCCTTTTCCGAATTCCACGTTTAAGCGAAATCTTCCGCTTTCGGCAATTGTACTAGGTTCCTAGAATTTATCAAAGGCCAGTTCGAATTCGCGATAAACCTTACTCGGAATTGCATTTTCGTAGCAATTTCGAGGCGGTTTCTAGGAAAAATTCTCTACCTAATCAAGTATCGTTGTTCGTTCAAGTACCTCGCCCCTTCCCCACGGAGTAAACCACGTTGATCACGGTGCATTCGTCGTGATTAACATTTCAAGAAGGCATAATTCGCCGTCTTCCCGAAGCTTTTGACCGTTGAAGCAGGCATTTAGCGTCTCATTCGCGAATAGAGTTGCCGGAGGAAATTCGAGTTTCGTTTTGATGAAACATTCGTAAGGAGGTCATAATATTTCAGTTCTTTTCGCGCTTCGTCGAGCGTGAAATTCGATTTTATTCGTTTAACCGAGAACGACGAGCTATCTCGTCATTGGAAACGAATTAATTTCCAGCGAATGTTTGTTATCGCCCCGGTAAATATATATCGCGCATTTAGACCGTGTCTTGTTTATCCAATTTATTCGATAAAACAAGACCGTGGAAAGTAACTTGACGCGTTCGCAGCATCGCGACGCATTCATTGACGCTCGTGTTAATCAGCGTACGGGTAACTAACAGTGGCACCGAATTAATGTCAAGCTTTGTATTCCAGCGGGTGCAATAAAAAGTAACGATGAAGTAGGAAACAAGTGACGCACGTTGCACTCTTCGCGTAACACTCCCGACGTCACTGGTCTTTATATTTTCTGAACTTTTCTCGTTTTAATCTATGTTTGCCTACGAGCAAACTGTCCTCCATCGTTCGAGCTCCATTCGCGCGATTAAAACTCGAGAGACGCAAGCTCCGTTCTGGTTCAAACGTTTCCGCGATTATCAGATCTGGAAACAAACAACCTTCGCGGCGCGCTCCTTCAAAATGGTTTCACGGACCATCGATTAACGCTGAATAGTCGGTGACGAGCAGCTATCCGAGCGAAGTAACCAGAGAGAATTCCGCTCGCGCCTCATTTTCCTCACGTTTTCGCACCATAGACCTGTTTTCCGAGTCCTTCGAGCGCTCGTGGCTTTTCCACGGCCAAACCATCGTAATTGCATCGATCGTAACGTCATTAGCGTTTGAGCATAACTGTTGTCCACGTATCGTCATTAGCTCTCTATGCACCGGTGTGTATGCCAGCATAGTTACAAAGGAGCAGTCGATTGCTCTGTTGTCCCGTTCCAGCGTCAAAGCGACAGGAATCGCTTCGAGATTCTCCTTTCCCTCTCCCGTCTTCCTCCTCTGACATTGAACTTCTTCTTCCGATGCTCGGTAATTTCATAAACCAATTCGACCGAGTGACAAATCGCTTTGCCAGAGATCTTGCTCCCCTGTAGCTTGCACACGCGTGCTCGTGACAGTAAAAATAGAAGATAAGAGAATTCATGAATCATCGGCTCTGGTCAGAGTCCGAGTTCGCAGTCGGACTGTTCCGAAGAGTTCGAGAGATCCGCCGACACGGCGATTTATAAAAAAATCCTTTTTATCCCTCGGGAGCCCGAACTGTAATTTTTCGCGGCTTAACAGCTCCCGCGAATAGATACGAATTGGCGAAGGAATCGGTAACGAATAGAGAGATTAATTTTGCTTTTACCGCCAAGTTCTCTCTCGTATTTGACTCGCAAGGCGGAAAGCTCGAGGGAACCGTCTACTCGTGAAACTATCCCTCTTAATTTCGCCGACTCGACTTTCCAAGTTACATCTCGATCCACGCGCAATCGAATATCAGAGATAATTTCCATCGCGCGCTAAATAGCGCGCGAATAAATATCAATCCTCTCGGCGTTGCAGAGTTTGCAAGTCCTATCCGGAAAGTAAGCTCTAATCGTAGAGCTCTGAATACGTGCTCGCGTTCGACTAGGAATAAGTACCGCGAAATTCAATAGTCTCCTGCGCTGGCCCGAACGGGCAAGTACGTTTTCCTTTGCACGATGTAGACCGTTCGTAGCCAGGAAATCGAGTTCGATCGTGATTCATGTAACGACCGAACTCGTGAAATTTTCTCGTTATGTTCATCCTTTCGAAATGGTACAGGTTATCGAATGCTGGCGCTAGCCTCGAAAGAAAGGAGTGGCTTTTCCCTTTTATGTCCCACGCGAAGATCCCCGACGCCCACGCGGCCTTTTTTCACGGGATACTTCGCCCGGCTCGCCGACTCTTTATTACCCCGGTATTACCCCTTTATATGCCACCGACGATAATGGATACGAAAGCGTTTACTCGTCCTTTGTGCGACGGATAATTATAACGGCAAGCGTCTTCCACTTTTATTCGACGATTCCTTCGATTCCTTCGATTCGTCTATGATCCTCCTCTTACCTGGCTAAAACGGAGCAGATTGGCGCAAAGGGTGTCGGTTCTGTATGAAATCGAACCTGTCACCGCTGTTCCGTCCTCGAGAGGGAGTAAAAGCTGGCTTAATAGCAGTGTTGTGTTCCCAGCGAAGTGGTATCAATTACGCTTTGATATCGTAATCGATCTCGGCTGCAAACCTTCCGGCTATCAAAGTTTCTTAACGAATAACGCGGAAACAGGCGATCCCGGTTCCCTTGGGATCGTTAGGGAGTCGATGCGAACCGTGTTTGCTCTCCGTTAGAGTAGAATATCGCGTGAATCGATGTTACGATGTCGTAGCACGGGCTCGTAGGAATGACGAAACGGGCTGGCGAGGAGGGCGAGGAGAGAGAAACGTGTTGCTGACGGGATATTGAGACTGGGGATAAAAATAAGGCAGAAGCACGAGTACGAAATTGATCTTTCGTATCGGTCGGAATGCGAGCAGAGCGAAATTTATCGAACTGCAGTTCCTTTAGAATCTCGGCCACTTGACATCGACGATGATGTCAAGATATGCGACGCTAATGAGAATGATACATACGGCTAATAACGAAATCTAATCTCGACTGGAAAGTTAGCTTGGCATCGCCTCTCGAGGAGGAATCTTTGAAAAACGATGCCAATTATCAGGTCTCGCTGGAACGAAACCTCTGGCCTTAAGGGATTTCCGGTTATGTAACTCGGTAAGAGAAAAGAAAAAGGTAGGAAACGAAGCTATTGATTTTCTGAAAAATTTCGCGTCTCACAAAGGAAAACGCTATGGTAGTAGATCGTATTACCTCATCAGCGATCACTGTTACTCGAGATGGGCGAAGATAGAAATTCGCAGCTAATCGCTTGGCGATTTTTGCATTCGTGCCACGATTACGCTTATGCTTCGAGCGATTTGTTTAAACCGGTACGGTACTGTCTAGCTTTCAAATGAACAGCTTAAATCCAGCAAACTGGAAATAATACACATGTATGCATTCCCGATATACATCGGGAACGAATCGAGCACTCGGTTTGTCTCCGATATCGTTCGATTAACAAATACACTGGTCCGGCTAAAATTTCCCGTGTGATATCGTTCGTATCTCGATTTTTACCGAGATACGAAATAATTTCGTGGACATCGGATGAAAATCGGTTGATCTCGAGTCGAATGTCACGTCGGTGTTTAAATTTCCCCTAGTCATTTACGATTTTCGGATAATCTCGCGTTGAGATTGTAAAAACACGGGGATTTTCGCGGGAGAGAAATAACGTGATGTGCAAAGAAAGTTGGAGGCGATAAGGGGCGGAAGGTTCCACGGAAATGTAAGATTGGAGAAGAAACTGTGGCAACATTTGCCATTGACAGCTCGCGAAAGGGTCTTTGCTGAAATCGAATCCAAAGGGGAAACGGAATAAGCAATTTCTTACTAGGACAGCGGTATGTTGTCGGATAATAATTAACGAAGTTGTATTGGTCTTTAATTAAACTGTAACACGGCAAAGCCTAACGGATCCTATTTAATTAACGTGCGTTATTTGCGGGTGTCAAATAAGATTCGCCGATACATCGCTCGGCTTGATCGCGCGTTTTCCGCCACCAGAGTAATATCATCTTTTCGTAATTTAACCAGTTTCGTTTAGCCACGATTAACGCTGGTTCTACGATGACTTTATCGAAGGACAGCGTTTGCTTTATTTCTCGGGATGTTTGAAACGGCAGGAAAAAGATTACCGCGACTTAATTCGTAATTTCTTCGTCGACAACTGTAAATCCAGGTCTTTGCGCGTTTATGCAACCTTCGATGCTTGTTACGGAGTTTGAACTTTTAATGCCTCTGCCGGTATGTTTTGCATCGCGCACCGTCTTTTTTCTTAGCCTAATATATCGGACGTCGAGAGCGAAATACACGCGGAACGCGTGCCTCGGGATACAGCGGATGTTGTGCAAATATTTTTGCATTAGAAATCGATTTGCCGATATGCAAACGCACGGCCAATGGTGTTTAAAGCAATATCCACCGCGCGGGGATGGAAAATACATACCACGACGCGCAAAATGTTTCCCGTTACGTGACTGGAATCCCGAAGGTACATTTGGATCGCGAAATCTGCATAAATTCCGTAACTTTGGTAAATTAAAAAACAAAAAAGGTTCAAAGTATCAAGGGATTACGGTTAAACGAGCATTTCGTCTGCGGATTTTTATACCATAACGCTCGCGAGTTATCTCTTTAAACGCAAAGGTTAACGAGATTTTTCGCAGTTCCTGGAAGCTACTGACTCGACGAAGGATAACGCGAGTGTCCGAATTATGTAGCGAAAAAGTAGCGTTTGATCGGGATTTCGAAGCATTCGAAAGCGTCGAAAGCGTTTAAAATTCGGAGCATGGAGCTTCATTGGGCGTTAGTAATCGAATAACTCCTTCGACGCACTCTGTGCAACAGTGAAATAGATCAAGGACGAGCCCGACCACGGGGTAGCTGCCGTGGAATTAAGCGAAGCTAAATTTGCAAAAGTAAATCAGCCGACACCATCGGTTCGGTTTATCGGATTCGAAACTTCCATGTGTATTAGGTACGAGCGATCGTGTTTGTTCATTCTAGTTAGCTATTCGTTGTTGAAACGCTGGAACAACTCGCGCTGTCGTTTTATAGCGTATACTCGGCCGAATCAGAGGTGCGTTCGACATTGCTCGAATCCAATCGACTGCCTTACAAAGCGCATCGTTATCGGGATCGGGCAGAACAATTATATTTCTCGCGAGACGTAGGAAAACGAGCCTGCGCGATCGTCGAAGCGGATAATAACGCGCGAGGCGACCAAGCTTCTCGACACTCGGTCCCCCAGGGGGACTCGAAGCGTCAATTAGGCTTTCTTTCCCGCCCGGGTCTATTAATAAACTCGATGGCTGAAATGACAATCGATTAATAACGGAGCAGCTCGTGGAAGGAGGTTTCCGTGGAAAACGAGCGGCTTTCGAGTAAGAAAGCGATGCAGAACGGAGAAGAGAAAGTTGGAAAAAAATCAGCGGGCTCGCGTCCTTCTGCGATACCACCGCGAACACTCGAGAATTTTCAAGGTCCGACGAGTCATCGTGAAAACTCGCGAAACTCGTAGACCGATCTTTTCCATCGGCCGCGTCTCGTCGACGCCCGTTTATTCCTCCAAGTTATTCCAACGATGGCAGCTCGATTCCTCGATATCTCGGCTTGATTGCTTTTTAACGCGTCCGCGTTCGTAACCCGCGCGAATTCCCCTCCGCAAATCTGGAACGGAGACGTAGGGGAGGAGCCACTTACGCGGAAGAAAATTGGAATTTGCTCGCCCCGATGGAGGATAATTCGAAACGATTAATGCAACAGCTCGGGGAACGAATTATTCCTATCTAGGACGGTGGCGAAAATTATTATTCGCTCGGTAAATCTTCATTTCGCATTCGGAGTGCGTTAAAGTGCAAATACATCGGGGAATAGCGTGTGTCGGTGGAGGAGTCGGTGAAAGAAAAAAGAGAAAATAAAGTCGGCCGTAATAGCATCTACAGGCACGTTATTCCCTTTACAGCTTTTAACCCCATTGGCATGCTGCCCGCACGGTTCGAGAAACTCGGAAGAATCGCATTTCTGTCATCGCGTCGTTGATGATTACGTGGCCGTTGTAAAGCAGGTTAGGAAATTGCAATCACTCGAAACTCTTTCTCTCCCGCGATACCTACTAAGACTGTCTCCGATATTTAATCGTCCGCTTACCGTAGGAAAAGCCGGAATGGACGGGATGAATTCCGTTGCTTCGTTCGTATCGCGAACTCGCGAGTCTCGCAATTGATAAAAGCCAGGTAACGAACGAAATGTCTGGGAACCGGAGTTAGTTCTCGGAAAGTTTCCTCTCGGTCTCTCGATCTAGTTACCGCGGTTTCCTTCGGGACCTGCGAGAATTCTTCTACCAGCCAGGAACAATTTCGCCCGTGGACCTTCGTTTAATTGCGTTCAATCGCGTTCAATCGAGCGATAAGAAAACTTGCGGTAGCATCGACACGAGGATAGAGAATCGACGAAGGAAGATTCAAGTGGTATGGCCGGAAAGAAAGAAAGACGAGTATCGCGTTTCTAAAAGCTACGCTTAATCGTGCGCGTTGGAAAATTTCCGCAACTCCGAGCCGGGATTTATAACGGGTATGAAATTAATCGCGCTCCCCTGGGAAATGAAATATATTTCCACCGTTCCGGATCCGAGAATAACGTGTTTCCGACAGTTTCGCGCCAGCGGCGCACCATAATTAATTTTATCGACGCATCGATATCCGATGCTTTTTCCACCTCCCATTTCCATTCGTTTTTTCCATTTTTCTCCGCTCGCTTTAAGGCACCGTGTCTTATTGAAAGGACGGAGATTGCGATTCGAGCCAGGCGGTGCGTTTCATTAAAACCTTCGTAACGATGTATGGTAATGATTGTCGGACGGTTAACGAATCCCTTTCTCCCCTCTGCGAGTCACGCAATTTTTAATACCTCCGCATTCGTGGTTCTCCGAATTAACGCGGATAAAGTTGTCCATCGTTCATCCTCCATGATTCGAATCCCCAAGGATAAACCTGTAATCTTCCATTTGCAGTTGTTTCCATTCGTCGAGTTGATATCCTGCTGAAAGTTTTATAAAATAATTCCACTGGAAGACAGCTGCGAGGAGAGGAATAAGAGGTGAAAGTGTAGTCTCGCGGAGGTGAGACCGTATTTCGAACGGCGAGATCGTGTCGGAATATAATACATTTCGAATGCGATTCGTTTCGGGAGAATAATATTTCGGTGATTTTACACGTTTCCAAAGGTATCACGCGACGACGAGGATCACGGAAACTTTTCCAGTTTGCCCGTGTCTTCGCGGAGAAATTATTGCGCCCGGGTATAATTAAACGATGGTGTTATTCAGCCCGGAGAATGTCGAGGGTATTTTATCCGGCGAGAGTNGAGAATGTCGAGGGTATTTTATCCGGCGAGAGTTGCACGGAATGCTTCTTTGGAAGGTAGGTGCGACGAAATTTCGTGCTTTTAAATTAGTCGTCTGGATGCACCGCACGAATTCCAGTTGGCCCGGTGCAGTTGCCCTCTCCGCGATGAACGCAATTGAATTAAGCCGAGAGACTGAAACATCTGTACAATGTTCGCCTGCGCGATAGTATCGAGGCTGGATTAAGCGAGGTTCTTTGTCGGAAACGAGGCACCGATTCCACGTGATTCTTGGGAAACGAGCTCCTACGCTTCCGTCTAACAAGAGCAAGTTGAAGCAACTGCGAGCTTAAAATGCAGGATGCCAGCTACAATCTGCTGCCTAAGTATCTGCGTAAGCTTCTGGAATTCACCGCTTCATATATCAAATCCAGAAAATTACGTTTTAATCGGATTTCGGGTTCGAGGAATTTCCGAAATAAATCAGCATACTTTCCCGTTGCCCCGAGCAAGCAACCTTCTTTGCGCGTTCGAAAATAGTTTTCGATTAGTTTCTGATAAGATAACACTGTTCGACTCGAATATTAATCTGCAATACGTTTCACGCAATGGAACATAATTCTCGAAAGTTGAGAGGAAACGGATTAGTAACAGATTAGTAAAACATAATAAACGAATAACTCAACGGTTATACGAAATATTCGAATGCTCGAATAGAAATAAATAGAAACTAAGATAGAAGATTTGAAAATATGTTAGATTCTAATATATAATGTTAAAAGTAATAGCGAGCAATTTATCAATCTTTTCTCTTTTATTATAAATTTACGACGCGAAGAATTTGTTATGAAAATTCGCACTTCGATATGATAAACTTCGACGACCTATGTAAAAATATTTTTATTTCCCCCGTATTTTTGCAGAGATAAAAATTTTGCGGTATTTTTGGCTCCGTTCTGTCTACCGTCACGCGTTCCCAGTTTTGGCAGATTCTTTCCGAGATCGTCCCACCGGTCTCTTCAAACGTAATACAGCCCCGAAGCTTTTATTTGGCCTGATTGTTCCGCTCTATCTTTTTCCTCGCGATTATTTTCAATAGCGGCAAAGCTCCGTGACTCGTCGATTCTCCGAAAAATACAGGGTGTTACCGAACTAGTGGTAGAAACTAAAAGCAGGTGGACGTACACGAAAATGTACAGTTCCTTTGCGTACCTTCGTTTTTCAATAAATCCACGATAAAAACTCGTAAAGACGCGCATTTCCATATATTTCCACGTTTGTTTACATTTCAAGCATATTGCCATTCCAATTTTTACGCTTTCTGTTAAAAAATAACCACCACGCGGAATTATCTTTCCGTCAAACATTTCTCACCGGCTATGAGAATCATGGAATGTTTGTTCCGGTTTTCTTAAAAAGTAGGCGAAAATGCTAGGGCGTAGGAATCTCGCGAGCAGGGAACAAATTTCCGAAACTATTTCATTTCCGAGGAAACCGCTTTCGGCGAGATCTCTGTTTGAAAACGCATTTACGCGAGAAAATTGCGGCTGTATATTCCCGATATTTTCATTTACGAGCGACTGATTTGCTCCGGTGAGCATTTCGCGCAGATGGCACGATTCGGATGTTGAAGAACGAAGAGCCACGGGGAGTTTTTGGAGATGACAGAATTTTTCAGCTCGCTTTCTGCTCATGAAAGAACGCTCCAAAGTCCTTTGCACCTTTGCGCTTTGCCGCGTCATTTTTTTCCGGATTAATTCCACCCTCGGTTCCATTGTAATTTTAACCGTTATAGCGCATAGTTTTTTTTTTCTGTAAACTTTCCGCCGTATAAAACGAGCTTCGCAGAGGTTCAAATATTATATCGCGTTTCACCGGAACCCATCGCGCGTTTAATATTTATTAAACTACCGAGCGTTTTCGAGTAAAATATTTAACAATTAAATTTCAATCATCCCGCGTTCCTTCTTAATCGACGGAATTGTTTCCCTCGGTGACGAGCCAGTCGAATGCTCGAGTTGATAATAACAATCATATTTTAATTCCTCCACGAATCGTTTGAGACCCGTGTTCGCGATATATAAATTGCTCATTACGAGTTATTACTATTCGCGAATGCAAAGAGAGGAAGCTAACAAAGCGTGCATCCGACGATTCGACGCGTATTCAATTGCGCCAAGAGAACTATTTCATTTCCCAATGGTTTTACACAGTGCGCAGAATTGTGCGTACGAAATTTTATTACCTCCAGTTTTATACGCGATCTTTCGTTCGATACTACGCGACCAAATATTACAGGCATTCGATAATCGACGCAATTGTCCTCGGAACGATGCTTCTTTCATTGCGATTATATTAAAAATGTTGCGTAGCAACCGTTTCGAGTAGCAGGAATGTCCGTTTAATAAAAACAAATAGTCGAATTTTTTTTTGTTATCCAGGTCGACGGGCGAACGAATAATAATCTCCGAGGATTTTTCAGTGAAAGATAATCCTGGAGGAGCGTTATTTCTATATTTTCGCTCGGAGAGAGTTTCGGCTATTCTGAATATGAAATTCCATTGAATGTCCGTGGATAATGGAGAAAGAGTCCTTGTAAAAGAATACGAAGTCGGGCGAATTTCAGGTTACCAGGACACCGGGATTCTGGGACATGCACGGGGACGAGAAGGGAGAATATTTCCCGTCGTTGTCCTGTTTCCTCGCTAATTCATTTCTATTGTCGCGCGTGTTTCCTTCTATTCCAAACGCCGTGTAACTTCTCCTTCGAACCGTCGTCGTCCTCTGTCTGATTAACCGACTCTCGTAATAATCCTATCGGCGTCGAGTTTTAAACGGTTTAAAGAATTTACGCGTTGCTTGGTTATTCGAAACTTTCCAACCAAGCCGTAGCTAGATTTTAAATTCGCTGGCCGATTAAATTTCAACGAGTAGAGAGAAAATGCCGTGTCTCGCTATCTGCAGCTCGTTAAAGGAATAAAGGATATCGTGTGTTGGACTCGTTTTTCCCACCGTTTCGTGAAAATCGTTCTTTCGTTCAGGCTTGTTCGCGTTGTCGGTGGTGCTTGGTGTAAGAAACAGGGTGTCGAGGAACGCTGGAGGACATTGTGCGTCAGATACCATGAAACGATTACGGTAACTACACGTTCGCGTAACTAGCAGGCAACGGATACGCGCTTGGATAAAAGTTGGGGAAAAATTAGCGCAGTTTCCAACACCCACTGTCCCCTATATTTTAGTTTCTTCTCCGATTTTATCGCCAACGTGTACAGATCGAACGTGCAACCGAGAGAAAACTAAACCCGCTCCGCTGCATTCGGCTCTTTATCGCTCTCGTATATCGTTTACCGAAAGTATACCGATCTTTCCGTCTCGTGAATTCCATAGTTTACACTCCGATGTTAGTTTATCGTTCTCGTAATTCCCTGATTACGCAAACTCAAATATTTCCCAACTTTTTCGTCCCCGATTCCACGTCTAACGTTACCGCGATATAAGCGATGTTCAAGAATCCGATCCGAAGTTATAAACTTATAATATATTTCAGGGAATGCGAATATGCGGGATTTTATGTAAATCGATCTGATAAAGTACGATCGTATTATCACGGGATAAAAGAAGTTTTATATAAAATTGGAACCCTGTTAGCGGGAATAATATGGCTGCCAACGGGTTAAATTCTCCTTCTTGCCAAAGGGTAGGGTTAAAGATACCAGAGGTTACAATTAGGTAAAAAGGTTTTCTGCTCACGTATCGCTTTATATCGTTTTGTCGATACCAATTTAGGAATTGCTCGCGAAATACGGAAAATCGTCGAGTACCGAACTGGAATACAACGAAATTGCATTCCGTATCGCATAAACTATGCTGCATATCGGCGAAATTCATCATAGCACGTCATAAGCGCAAGACGCGTGTACTTTTTACGGATACGAAAGCCTTTGAATTTTTCTGTCGTTTCCGATGCAGCCTGCACGCCTTGCATTTATCGTAAACACGCGTATATGTACGCATGTACATTCCACTCGTTTCAGTTTCTCGGAAAATTATTTTTTTTTCGGATTTTTACGCGCCTACATTATATTTTCGTGCCGAACCGTAACACATTTGTTTTCACCGGCGATTGAAACACTTCCAGAAATAACTGCGAGTAATTTTTATATAAAGGATCCTTCCAAAACATAGCTATGCAGAGTCGAAACAATGCAGCTCTTACATCGGTCGATACTCCATTCCAGTAACGTTCAATTTTATCCTTTTCGATCACCTGGCTATCGGTTTTATATCGCTTTAGAGTTCGACCATTCGAAACGCTCGTTCCGTCGCTTTAAATCCATCCACCTTTCGTGCCATTAGCATTTGCGGAAATGCGAAATATTATAACGCATCGTGCCCCTTCGGTGATATCTGTATTTTGATAATAAATATCAACCTTTGATTTCCAGGTAAACAACCAAACCTCTCGGTCTCTAAACCGAGTAAATACCGCGTTAAATAATTATCTCGATCGAGAGTTAAATAATCACCCGAGCCGTATAACACGCTGCGATATTGACACTCGATTAACCGATTATCCGGACAATTTGTTGTCAAGATTTAACGAACTCGTCCCATATGAATAAACGAAACAGCAGTTTCGTTGCAAACGTTATCTCCGGGTTGCGGGTTATTGGAAATTTGCGGTTCGAAATGATTTTCATCAGCGTTGAAAATTATCGGTCTAACGGCGGAGGTAGTTTTCCCTTTTCATCCACCTCGCCTTTAATTTCATTTTCCCTGATAAGAAAACATCTTACAACGCGACCTTTGTATCGTTAAGTCTTGATTTGCTTCGTGCTTTATCCGATTCGTTAACGTTTTTCCATTCTAGAACTGGGAAAGAAAAAGGAAGAAAGAACGTCTGCCGAGCGTGTGACGTAATTTAAATAAACATCGGGCTGTCTTTTATTGCATACCTTTGTTACGCTGCTCTGCTTTTCACAGCAAATTTCGAGCTAGTCGCAGCTAGTTTTCTGGAAAACACGAAAGTCGTTTCGCAGTCTCGTCAAATTCTTCTAAACTCCATACCCAGAAAACTGGGCTTTTTTCTTCTCCTTTCGCGAACCTGCAAATCGAATTTACTCGCGTTATTCCGAAGAACTTTTATTCTTAATCATGGGAAATACCCGCGTTGTAATTTCAGCTTTTTATTATCATTGTTTGCGATTGTTCTAAAGCCGTTTTAACATCTACACTTTACGTCTCTCTCGTCTGCACGAGTATCGTGGCCGGAGCTTTTTTTCAATCAAGTCTCGAACGGTCGACGACGAAAATCCCTTCGATCATTTTCCCGCCGACCGGTCTATTTTCTTCCGAACCTTGCCAAAAACTTGATTTATCCGAGGGATCGAGTTTTCTTTCCGTTATCCGATGCTTTCCCGTCTAGTTGATTGGTTTTTTTTTTCTTTTTTTTTGGAACGCGTCCTTGTAATTCCAAGAAACTCTTCTCTGTTTTGCGACAAGGTATCGAGATTATTTTCCTCCGTGGCGAAGTAGCAATTACTCTCTCGGCGAATGGGAATAAAAGAAGGAGGGATTTTGTAATTCGTCCGTAATTACATTTGTCTTGAACCTGCTTAAAATTAATGGTCAGAGCTTAATGGACCGAGTATTTTAAAAGATCGGAAGCTAGCTGGTCGAAAGAAATGGTTTCATCGTGGCCACTATCGTCTTGGAAAACCTGATGCACGGGAGGAAATTTGTCACGATATTAATCATCGAGCGAGACGCATTTATTACGCGACACTTTGCACGTTTTCGCGACGCGAGCGTCGGAAGAAAAATTTCCGTCGCGAGACAGGATAATGCACGCGTCGATTCAGCAAGGTAACACCTCGCGCGTTTCCACGCGCAGGAAAATGGTTTTTTCCTGCTGGATGAAAGGAAAAACGGTGGAACGCGGTAATAGGTTTTATTCGCGAACGCGAGACATTCGGTGGGTCGTCGAACCCGTTCAACAGCACAGGATCCGCCTATAAATCTTCCCGACGTTCCGTTCCATGATAAATGGTTAGACTAACGACACCACGACCGAACTTTTTCTTCGTTAAATTATATCAGGACACCGATGTTCCCGAATTGTCTCGACGTTTCCATAAGATCGGGCAAAAACAGCGACGCTTTCTTCTCTAAAATTTCTTTTGCAATTTTCCCCTCTGCCTCTGTATCGGGAAAAACAACCGGCAAGACTCGGGCGGTGAAACTGTTACAGATTATCCGGATATATCCTCGAGGTAGACCGATGAAACTCCAGTTTATCTTTCTTCCGGGCGCAGTTTCCACGTTTCCCGGCTGTTGGTCGGGAACGAGCTCTGGCAATCGTGGAGTATCGTCGAAATTATTTATCGCTGTTTGCCCGGGTAATTATTTTTACGGTCGTCCGTGGAATTAGTTATTAATGCCGGGTAATCGGAATGACGGATCGATCGGTTCGCAAAGCTGGCCAATCGGATGGTCCATTATTCGACGTGTATCGGGAAAACGACCGGATGGGAAATTGCGCAAGCAGACAGGAGAATTATTAACGATGCCGAAAGTTGGCCGATCATGATCTTCCGGGCAATTCGGAGGCGCGCGATTCCATATTGCAAAAGTTGGCTAGTTATTGGAAGAACGCCGACTACCGCGGGAAACTTTGCTGCTGTACACAGCGAGCACGCGAACTCGCGTAAAAGAGAAAATTCAATTCACGCTAGCTGATGGTATGCCGATTAATTAAAATTTAACCTTCGCTCAGCTCGGGAAATTTTGTATATCGGCATAATCATCGCCGTGTACGCGATTATCGTGCCGATTTAACGCGTATTGCGTATTTACTTTTATCTTTCGTCTATCTTAAATTCTAAGATCTTGCCTCGCGAAACCGTCACTTCTTTTTGGTGAAAATAGAGAACGTTGCACAGTGGTAATGGTATTAATAATGGACGTTACGATTTAACTTTCGTTACATCTTATCGCGCGCAATTATCTTCCGCTTGGTTGCTCCTCGTTAAGCGCGATTAATCTCTTAATCTGGCGGTGCTTACCGTAAATTTTCAAAGTATTTCCAAGCGGCGAGGAAACAGTGATAAAAAAATACCCGGGAATTGTTGCCTCGGACCGTGAATTATTCTCCGGAATCTGCTTAATTTTGGAAAAGGAACACTCGACATCGGCGTAATCTCGCTCGCTTTTCATTACATTTTTAACGAATCAGGAGACTCGACGCGATCGAGATTGCGTTCATAATGTAGAAACCTTGACGATCTTCGATCCTGCCTGGCTTCGTGAAACAATGAAAAGGGATTATTCCCTATGGTAGGAGTGGTGAAAAAATCACGCGATGTCTTGATCAAGACTGCGATAAATGAACATTTCGCGGTATGTCGGAGTGGATGGAACCAGTGCCAATAACGAGCCAGTCCATTATGATATTGATATTTTTTTTCTCCGAGCAATCGTGCGTCTTGATTTAACAGACGGCTTAACGCGTCTCGAGGCAGTCGTTAGCCAGAGTATCAACGTTTGTTTGCGTGCTCCGCGATGCTCGAATCGATTGACTGTACCTTTAACTATACCCCGGTACCGAAAATTTAGAAAAACCTCGAGAAAGAGAGACGATCGGTTCGGCCTGCGAATTGGGACGTACGGATGGGCCATAAAGTCATCGAGATGTTGGATTGCGAACGAGATTCGCAAGTGGATCAAGAAGTTTGGAAGAACCTCGAGATCGGCGTTAGCGAGAGTCGAAATAAAAGAGCTTATTTTCGCTATCTCGGATGAAAGGAAGAAGCAGACGGAAAGGAAGCGCGTTCGGGATCGAAGATCAAAGGATCCACCCTTTCGAAACCTCTGCAAACTCCATTACAACCGAGCGAAGAAGAGGAGGTTAAAACCGAAGGTAATTAAGTTGCTCGGTCCGGATGGTAGCGATTCGAGAGGTTCGAGCTATCGCAGCTGGTCGACCGGGGAAGCAACACCGACGAATTTCTTTACGCGGAAATCAGAGGATCTGCCGCGCTGATACGCTGACAGAAGCGGATTGTCAGGCAGACAGTTACTTTAACCGAAGTACTTGGTTTTCCCTCGAGAAGATGGTCCGCGTGGGAAGACTCGCCAGCGCGACCGTGCTTTTTCCTTCTCCGCTCTCATCGATTTCAACCTAAGTTCCCGCGTCGCCTAGGGAAATTTCTCTCCTAAAGGTAATCTCTGACTCGTCCGTTCAACCAGCTTTCGTTCTACCCGCCTATCTTCCTCTATTTCGCTCCGTTTTATCTCCTCGCCCGTTTGCCCCTTCTCGGATACTCGGACTCGGGATTTTCACTTATTTTCCGTTCCGAAAACGAACGCGAGGCCGATGGTTAGGCACTCGGCGATTGAGCAGTCCCTAATTAGAGGGATTGAACGCGGTGTTCGGCTTTCGTACGTCGAATAAAGCCCGCGGAGCAAAGCTGAAACTCGGATCGTGATTTTAACGCGATCGGAGAATCCGCCGGGATATCGGTTTCCCACGATCCGCGAACGGCGCGCGTCGCGATAAGAAATGAACGATCGAGGAAATAATTCAAAGAAATCGTTGGACGTGTATCTCCCCTTCGGAAGAGATAAAATTGTAAAATACGCCGCGAGGACAAAGGATCTTGACACGCGGGGTACAACGATACACCTTTCTCCGTCGAATCGGAAAGCGAATCGCCGTGTATTAGACGCGGAAGCTCGATTTATCGGCCGATTTGTCACGAGCGCGATTTCTCTGCTGCGAAACTCGCAGATGCAGGCGAAAAGTCAAACGAGTCATGGGAATTTTTAATAAAGAATGCGATCTATCGAAAACAACGCGCGATCGCAGATGGTACGGAGCGATTGATCTACGATGACTTTGCATTTTCCGTCGAGGATTACGAAGAGAAATTAGTTTTTCTGTTTGCGCTCTAGCCCCTCTTCTCTCTCTCTCTCTCTCTCTCTCTCCTTCTNTTCTCTCTCTCTCTCTCTCTCTCTCTCTCTCTCTCTCTCTCTCTCCTTCTATCTCGAGGAATCGATTTAACAGGAAGTTTGCGCCATAATTTCTCGCTGTAACGCTGCCCTTCCACCTTTCAGCCCCATTACTCCGACGTACCGACAGATTTTTCAACCCTTTCCTCCACCCTCCTTTCGGACGTATTAAAATTTCATTACGCTCCTCCGAAACTTGGTTCGTTGCTGCCGAGGGAAAGAATATATCGAGAGTTCGTTTCGAAGGCGAGAGCGGCAAGCTAAATACGGTGTTTCCTCCGATGGAACGTTTGGAATATAAAACAGGTCAGCCGGGTAAGAGAGGAGCACCATAGGGGCACCAGAAGGGCACCAGAGGGTGACCAGAAAGGGTGAAGCAGATAACAAATGTAAGCCGAAACGAATAGCCTGGAAAGTTGTCTTTCGTGGCCATGTGCGACCATAAACTTCCAGCGAGAGTAGACCGAAACTGCGGAATCACACGATTTAAAGACACAGGCGGGGTGGAATCGAATCTCACCCCTTATCGATGTGTATCACCGCCGCTGATTTATTGACGCAGATATAACATCGGATGGCTATAAATTCTTAACTTTCCCGATTGCTCAAATTTTCAATAATTTAAGATTAATCGGCCGACATTATACTTCCTACGATGGAACAGTTTCATTTCACTGAAAGTACAATTCTTCCGTCCAGATACTCGAAGAATATCTCTTAAGGATCTTTCTAAGCTAATGATACCTTACCGCGATGACTTAAGATCCGAAGAAAAGTTCCGAGGGTAAAGAATACATAAAGAAGAAGGAAGGAATAAGGAAAGAATGAAAGTTTTCCATTGAGTTTCCCATTCACGTATCACGTACACCGTAGATGGTAGCTCGATTTTTCAACGATCAAACAGATGTGAGCTATGACGAGGATCGGTTTAGCCGAATGATTCGCGAACCGTGCGGTTTCCGTGGATCGTACGCATCGGTTCGTGCAATTTTCCAAACTTTCTCGTACGGTACGAGGATTTAAGCGGCGGTTCATGCATATTGCATAAGGCGTAAACGATTTACAGGAGCAGCAGTGACGTCAGTATCGCTACACCTACGCCAATCCACCCCGATCCACCCCGATCCACCCCGATCCACCCCGATGGCTGGCTGATCGTGTTGGTTCGTAATCGGAACGATAGGTTGAAAGAACTAACCCTGATTCCTCGCCGGTTTTAGGCAGCTTAATCAGCAGGCTCACCCTAATTCTATTCAAATGATATTAGTTTCCAAGAATAGGGGATCGAACGGCAACAGGTTAATCGATGTTTTATGTCGCTTCGACCGTGAATTACTCCGGTTCAGCGATACCGTGTCCGTTACCGCCATCGATCACTCGATAAGAACCGGAGGGGGAGAATTTGAAATTTCAAAATGCCCGTGCTATTGTTAGACACGTGTACGCACGCTTTCGAGCACGCCCGTGGAAGAACGATCTCTAATTAAACGACGGGGAACGAAGAAGAAGGCGTAGTTTGCCAAGTCGGCGGCGTAAACTTCGAATTAGATTTTGGAGGACGGACAGGGTAGGAAACTCGATGTTAATTTCACCAAAGGGTGAACGTTTATTTAACTACGGTTACCGGCGTTTGAACAGATGATTAAACCTCGAGTCGAACGAGCGAATGGGCGCGACGATAGATCGCAATTAGGCGCGTTATTTAACCGATGATCGAATAGGGAGAACGAAGAGACCGAGTCGAAACGAAGGATAATATTTAACAACGAGACGCGCGGTTTATCTCCTGGTTGTACGGCCATAAGGAATATCACAGATGAATAATGCAATGTTCCATCTAAAACGTCGAAGGCGCATAAAGCTAGAAAAAGAAATTGATGTACAGAAAACGGATATATTTCATCGTCGGAAACGAATCGAAGATAAAACGTCTCACGGAGCGAATCACGAGGATAGAGAAACGCGTATTCCTCGATTTATCGAATTGAAGAATTTATATCGAAAGCCTTTATTCGATTGCTACTATTTTTCTAATACGAAGTTTAGACAATTCGTCGTTTCCGAACTTTTAACTTTATTTTCTTGTCACACGGAAATACCCAGCTTCGATTTTCCACCAACAGTTCATTCGGGAGTCACTTTGTCGACTGTGTTTTAATTTTTAATCACGCGCGTACCATTTTTCCCCGCTTATTTGCAATCTTCCTCGTAAATTTGATACACGTACATAAAACGCAATATGTCTCGCTAAATTTCAATTAAATTAAACATTAATTATTGCTTCTTTTATAATTGAAAATGTGTTATTCGAGAGATCAACGCGTGCGACGAATTAATATAAAAAGTAAAAGCGGAAGGAATCGAAAGGTCGAAATAGCCTGTAATTGTTTCGTTAATTAACGCCAATGATTAACATTGCCTTACTAAAAGTTCCGTTAGAACCACCAGCGTCGTATAACGAAACAGGTATCTCGGAGTGGTCGGTTTTCAAAATCACATTTGGAAGAATATGGTTGTAGGAAACGGTAACAATTACCGGGTCTCGCTGCACAGGGAAGCTACTACGAAACCAGAGCCGCGCGCGGTTCGATCCTTAATCCCAATTATCCTCCGTTATACTTAATAGCTCTACCTCTTCGGATTCTTTCCAACGAGGTATACCTCGAACGTGCATTTTACGATCCGGGTATTTTATAATTATTACCGTTTCGCGGTTAAGCCGAGTAAATTTTCGTTTCTCGAGAGATCTTGCGAAGTTCCTCGCGGCCCGATGTCTTTGCCAACGCGAACGAAATGAAACGCTTAATTGCTGGTGTACGAAACTTCGAGCATGCATAGCCGGAAATTTAATCAGGATCGTGGGAGAAAATGTGTGCACAGTCATGCGAAGGTATAAGCAATTACACGAGGGAGCCCGAAGACAAATTCGGGGCTGGCTGGAAACGTGTGCGGCATAACGCGCAGAATCCCGCGAATGAGCGCGGAAACGCGTGTAAATGGGTAAAGAATGGCGGATAAGCACTCGCAAGCGCGATGGCTATCTCGCGGATTACGCCACAGGCGAACTCGTGCGGTAATCCATGATTAAACATTCACGAATATATGCAGTGATACGTTAGCGGGGACCCGTGGTCATCCGCAAGCAGATATGGTAACGCGCGTGTCTGCCGATGGCTAGATACTCGCTTATAGCCTTGGGAACCCGCCCGAACACGCCAGTACATGCTCTACCTGTCAAAGTATGTTTGCTAACACTTTGACAACGCCGCGTGCTTTGTACGAGTGTCACGAAGAGACTGACAGCGACACGAGCCCCTAGGGTGTACGCAGCCGGCTATACATCTCCTATCAACCACCATCTATCAGATAATCCAACGTTACAACGATAACAAACTCTTACCAACGCGTTCAATCCCTTTCCTCTTCTTTTGCGCGCTAATTCCTATCTATTTAACCCTTTGCACTCGACGATCTTTTCGTTACAAAAATATAGCAATTCGGAGACTTTCTCCCGCAACGACGAGATTATGCAAATCGAAGCGTGGAATTATTTTATACCGATATTTCACGTATCGTTACGTAATCCTTAATTTGACGTATCAATTAACATCGATCTTTAGAATCCGATTAAATAGCGACCGCGACCTCTCGAGTGCAAAGGGTTAATACACTTTTCCTGATTAATATAATTTACTAAAATATTCCAGGGATAGTCTACCTCGACGTCTTTTCCCAACCTTTTGTCGTAATCGTATTTTTTCTCGCGGAGATGTGCCGCTTGGAAGTTAGTTAAGCGGATTTATGTAAAAGAGTTTAATAACGCTCGGTATTTTAATCGACTATTCGAATGTCTCCTTCTTCCAAGACCGAGTGCGCGTGGAATAAAATTCCCCCTCGTTACTCTCCTGGAATATAAAAAGTTCCACGCTAGTGCCCCCTGCTAGACCTCGATAGCCAGATCGAGGCTGCGACGTAAAATTTTTATCGTCCTCGTTGCCCCGCGACTTATCTCCGCCGTATCGACGTTCCTCAAACGGTCTTTAGCGAAAGTGATTCGCGCGGATTGCGGCCGCGGAATTGCAGACATCCCGGCACTTGTGCGGCACACCGACCCTCGGCCGCCAAACTTCTCGTTCGAGCAACAATTTTGGAAATTGTTCGCACGACCAGACGTGTACGCGGCATTCCAACTACCCCGTTACTTAATACGTCCCGTCGTTACGTGTTCCGTTCCCTTCCGAAACTTCTCCGTTGCCTCGTCTCGCGACCAAACCGTCCCAACGCCTGTATTAACCGTGTAATTACCGTTACGAAACAATGCAATTACCGTAGCTTCGTTTTCTCGGCAGCAGGTTAAACTTCGACTGAAACTTCGATTGAAACTTCCACCAGGTGACTGGAGGAACGATGAGAAATGGTCTGCCGCTTGATTAGCGAATCCTCTCGAGTATCGAGCTACGATCGAAGCCACGGTTGTGTTTTCGATCGAGGGTAAGCGGATCGGGCATAATTATTTTTTTAAGCCGGATCGCGTGCAACCCCCGTTGGTCTAATGATCTCTTAGCCTGTCGAGAACACGCTCGTTCGAGGAAGAACGAACGAGAATTCGACTTATTAGAGTGTACCGCGGATTAAGGTAACGGAGGTTGGTCGAGGGTCGAGGAAAATAAGTGGAAAATAACTGGAAAGTAACTGGAACACGCGGAATTTACTCGTTCCAAATATACCCTCCTCGGTGCGTGGAAAGAACGATTCTGCTGGAAATGAAATCGCGTTCGACGGTTACCCGACCGGAGGAGTAACTAAAAAACTTGTTCCATAAAACTAACATCCATCGAAGGTTTGGATCGGATCGTGGCTACAGGACGGGACCATCGCGCCGCGTGCTAGCCGAAACCTGCTGCCAATTCCTCGCCATTCCTTTCACGATATTAAACTAAATCGGCTCGGATAGATAGAAATCGGAATTTCGCTGCGCTAGACTTTCCACGGGATTATCTCGGGACCACGTATCGAAGCGAAGAAATATTTTTATCGCGGCACGGACTGGTATAAGCCGAGATGAATTATGGCCGAACGGCGAAGGATTTCGTAGCAGCGTGCTGCTATAATCCGACATTAGGGCTCTTCTCGTAAAGAGTACCCGCTTATCGGGGCGTTGTTCTCGGCGCGGCGAGAACGCGAGGAAAGCGCGGCGATAAGCGCGCGTATAAGAACGCGAGTGTTCGGGCCGTGCCGAAAATTTCTCGTCTGTATGCGCTGCCTTTCGCACAGCGACGAGAAAGAATTTATCCTCGAGACCCTGCTCCTTTTTAACGAACCCTCCGAGGCACCAGGCGGTTTCCCGTGCAACGAGGCAACACGAAGCGCGTACGCTGTCTGCCGCTTGTTCAACGAAAAGAAAACGTTCCGCGACGTCGGCAGCGCCAACGAAATTAATCGAGCGTGTATCAGAGACGCGATTTACGCGAGGACGATAGTCCGCCGATACAGTTTCCGTTGCTATTACCAGCTTCTTTCATCCCTGCGCTTCTCGTCGCTATAGAAGCGACCGCTTCGACCATAAATGTAAAGATTCCATTTGCTCTCGTTCGACGTGGCCGAGTAGCTGCACACGTGTGAATCGAGGGTCCAGAAGTGGCTGTGATCTAAACAAAACGGCCGATAAAACGAAACGATTCCTGTCTATTTATCCGAGATACCGATGCTGCAATACGATCATGCAAATTGCTCCTGCTACACGCTCTCTTGGCAGCTGCTGCTCGAGAGAAGGGGAGGATCCGTCTGCGTATTTTTCATCAAACGCGATCCGTACACCCTCTCGAGGGAATATTTCTCAACTCCTTCGAGATAGCCTGCGGCAAGGGTTTAACTTTCGCGACGGATTTAACGGAGCGAGACAGAGAGGAGGAAAAAGAAACGGAATCGAGTAACGTTTACAAGTTGCATCTTTATTGTGCTCCTAAATCTCTTCCGGCCGGTATTAAACGCGGCGCCAGCCGGCAAGAGAAAGTTACGTCGGAGAAAAAGTTACGAAGCTCGTTAGCGATTTACATGGGGAATTGCGAGGACTTCGCCGACGACTCGGTCAGCTAGAAAATGTATCGGAAATGACCGAGTTATGAAATCAATCGTTATATTTTACGCCGGCGACGCCTCTCGCTGCGAAAAGCTGCAGGTTACCGTCGGTCCGACGATAGTCTTCGATATCCCGGTAGTCGCACCGGTGTCAGGGTTTCCCCGTTCTCGCATAATTTCGCAATTGACCTCCTTTTCGTTAAACAGAACGATTCCGCGTGGAAGTAACGATGCCTAAAACACTCGGCCTCCTCATCCGTGATATAATTAAACGGTCACATTTCAAAGGCACGCTGCGATTGATTAATTGCCGCGATCAAATTTGTTCCGCATTGTCCCCGGTGGAACTCATCGCGCTCGAGATAAAGCCTCGTTCGCGGTTATTTTCCTCGTTACACTGGCCGATAACGCGAGTATCGTTCGATCAATCGGACAGAAAGTAGATGGAATTTCATGGACGGTTTTTCGGCGAATCTGCTTTTATTCGATATACGTGCACGCGTGGAATTTTTCACAGGGCTATCCAGCGCATGGTACATTTATCGAGGATACGCTTCCCTTATCGCTCGGATTTTTCACCATCGACACACTCCCGTGTAAAACGACCTCGCCTCCCCTAAATCCAGGGTTTCCGAAAATTGATTCGTCATCTGCTACTTAAAATTCCGTAAACAAGCCGGCGAATATCGACCTAACGATTTAATATACATTTAATAGTCGTCCTTTTTCTCCGACATCTACGTTACCCTCGCTACAGATATCAACCTGTAGCGACCTTTCGTCAAATATAATACACGATACATACAAAAATTTCACAAATTACATCTTTCGACTAAACGTACATCGTGATGACGTAAGAGCTACTGAGGCTGTCGTAGAACCTGCTGTCGCAGGTATTTTGTTCGTAGCCGAGGTGAAAAGAAAGTTGCTGCATCTCGACGTTGTCGGTTGCTTTTTCTTCGTCCAGGTTCAACGTCTGGCTAACAAAGCTTTTGCAATCGTCCGAATTGCTATGTCGCAAGCAGCTGTACGGCAGGTCGTTGAGGCTGCTGTATGAAATGGAATCATCGTCGAGTAATTCCTCGGTCGACCTCGATGTCTGCAGTCTCGTTCTTCCGCTGGAGTTGCTTTCGTTCGCCTGATCTTGCCGCGTGGATTCGTCGGAAAAAACGCGCTTTACATTCGTCGATGTGACAACTTGTCTCGCATGGAATCTGGCGAGGTCGGCTGGCGCGGACGCCGGTCTTTCCAAATCCTTTGACGCAAGTTTCGTACAGTTAGAAATGCAGTTCGCGGAATTACCGACCTTCGCGAGACTCGATTCTTCCTCGCGTTTGATACTTTTCGAGAAAAGTTTGCGAAGAAACCCGGCCGAGCGATTTTTTCTCCGATTTCCAGGCGCGTCGCGAGCCAACGCGCAGTTTTCGCAGTCCTCCTTCGCGTTCGTCGAGATATGCGTGAGACAGTCGAGAGAAGCGGTAAACTTCGAGCTGGCGAAGTTTTTCGGAAGGTCGGCGGTATTTCCGCTTTGGTCGAGGATGATATCGTTGGAATTGGAAGTGTTCCCAGTGGCGGAGAGCGAGGAATCGGATAAGAAGGATGATTTATCGTCGGTCAGTGCTCTGGAGTTTTTCTCGGAGCCGGAGCTCGCCCCCGAGGAGGATCTCTTGGAACCGGGGCGGAAAAACAAAACCGTTTTTCTACGAATGACAACCGTGTTGTTCCCGTCGTTTAACGAAACTCGCGGTTGTTTCCTCTGGGAATCGGTTTTCGTAATTGGCGAGGACGTGCTGAAGGCAGCTACTTCATTTGCCAAAGAGGATAACGAGCCTGAGGAAGAGGAGGCCCCCACCCAGCCGGAGAGGGCCTTGGTTTCTCGAGAAATTTGCAATTTCCTCTTTGCATAATCGTCCAGCGGCTTCCTCTTGAACAATTTCTTCTTACGCTCCAGTGAAAAGATATTTGCCACGGTTTTTCGACGACAGCGCTTGGCCTTCTTCGTCTCTTCCTCGTTCAGCAAGCTCACCCCCGAGTCTGGACTCGCGTCCTTGTCCGTAATCTCGTCCAACAAACTACACGCCGATCGATTCCTCTCCTCCTTCTTCATCGAACGGACGCCCTTCCGTTTTCTTTGCAACACCGACGCGATTCTCGTGGAAAATCGTTTGCCTCTGCCAAAGACCGTGGAGCACTTGCTCGCGGTCGAAAAACAATCTTCCAGTTCAAGGTTCACCGACATCTCTGGGTCGTCGGATGTCGACGAAGTCGAGATACATTTTTCCCGACGTTTTTTCGAAAAGCGAACCCGAGTTGCAGATTCGCCAGCGCCGATTTTGCTCCACGTCGACCACGACGGTTTTATCCAGTTGAACATGGCGAAAAGTTGCGGCGAAACGGGCGAGAAAACGGAATAAAACAGAACGGGAGAGCTGGCGCGCCAAGCGACTCAGGTAAACGATGCACCGATGCGTGTTTAATTAATTTTGACCCAGTCGTTAAACTGGACGCCTTACTTAAAGCGAAGGTAACGGACGAGGTGGGAGACAAGGGTCAATTCGGCAAACATGGTTTACGACATCCTACCCAATGGCCTTTCCTTAATTTCCCGGGCATCTCTCTCGCCGCTCCGTCATTCGTTGCTTCCTGCAATTATCCTCGTTTTTTTTTTTTTTTTTGCGAAAACAGAGGTAGCTGAATTTACCGAATTTAACGAATTTAAGTTGGCACGTTGGAACACGATTCCCGATGGAATACAAGTCCAGAGTTTCGAGGTCACTGGTAGGAAGAAATTTGCGTCATTTCCTTGATAAAATATCGAACCACTCTATGTAATTTATAACCGAGTTAGTCGCCGATTGCCTATATCTGTCGGAGAAATAAACGATTAAGGGTCACTGCCAAATGTTGCACGATGGACTCGAGAATTATGCAGGATCAAGGATCCTTTTCTTCTCTTTGTTTCTTTTCTTTTTATTTTCGAACGCTATTTTTACAGAAAGCAAACGCGAAATGCCCGGAAAAGCACTCTGTATTCGTGGTGCGTTCCGACGCGAGGCGGGAAGATCGTTAAACCGAAAGGTCTAATGACCGCATACGTGAAGGTTTTCCCGGAATTTCCGAGGAATCGATGGGTTCGGCGCCGCGACGGCCGATTCCGTCTACGCCGGACTACTTTATTTTCATCCTAATCCACCCACGCAAGCGCTGCTACAGATCAAACAGCCGAACTAGGTCAAAGATCAGCACGATGCTGAATTCTAAACACGCGACTCTTGTTGGCGCCCGAGTCATCCCTGAAATTCCACGGTCTCCGTCCGATAGAGCGACACGAGTCTTAACCGAGTTAACCCACCGATTCCACCATAGTTCCTCGCTTAGTCGTTCATAGTTCATACCCAATTTCCAATTATCGGCCTTTGCCGCATAATCGAATACACGCGAAGTTCGCCTGCGGTTACCGGCGTTCCAACCTTTTGTCTTTTTTTCCGCGGGAAAGCCAAAGCAGAAAGTTCGCTGGCCCGCGGGAACGGGTAGGACAAAAAGCACGAACGAAGCTGTCTACCCTTTTGTAACAATGGCAGCTGACTACGCGGTAATAAATGTAGAGATACACGTTTCCGCGTTCGCTCGATTTTCAGGTCAGTTTGCATGCACCGGATCGCGTTTTCGACCAGGTGCAATCCTGCCAGGTATAAATCGTTCTATACTACATCGGTAGACTCGAATACTGTATTTAGTATAGGCTTGGATTTTCTCGATTCTATATATAACGATTTAATTTTATTGCACGGATTACTCTAGCGATCTTATTGTTCCATTCTGCTGGAAGTGGTTCCAGTATAATTAATTCCGGTTCGCAGCGATAGAGGAATCTACAGCCGCAATTATGAGCGGCGACTGGTGAAGACTGTTTACCCCAAAGCTGTTACGGTTCTCCTCGATATTTCTGCTAATCTAGGTAACCCCGGTTCGTGCCACCAGGTTAATTGCACCTCCGAAGCTGACTTTCATTTTACCAGAGTAAAGTCGAAATAGAGAGCAAAAACGGTATTTGTTATTGTAATATTTACAAATGCGATATATATAATTCTGTTTTAATTAACGACGTGGCAAGAAAACCGGTATATTCGCGTTAAAGTGCGTTGCAGGACAATTGAAGGTAATCGTGGTATAAAAATTGATAAAATTTATAGAGAACGCGATATCTAACTCATTGCTCGATGGGTGTGTAGGTAACCTTGGTGGTCCGTGCGACCAGGTTGATTGTTCTAATAAAAATACCCCGCTGTTGCTGCAATTAAACGAAGCGATACGTTCCGTCGCGTATTTGCCACGTAAATACGGATTAAAGCGTAAGACGTGCGCGCAGACAGGTGGAATTAAACAGGCGATAAATTTCGTCTATTCTGTAGGATTTTTACGAGAGAAATACACATTGGAGGGTAACCGGCCACGTTTTTATTGCCGTGATTAAGCAACCCCGCGGTTATGGCACTCCGATCGGACGTCTTTGTGCCGTTCAAAGGACATCGAGGTCTTTAATTTAACGAGCAGCTCGTTAACGGTCGTGTTAATTTAAAATTGCACGTTATCTCGTTGATCGTGGTCAAGTGGAAGTTTCGAGATTCCTTCTCTCCACGGCGACCTAGCCCTTCTCGGGGCTTGTTACATTTCGGATCGTTCTCGGGACGATGGCGACCAAGGCCGATAACGTAATCCGATCGAACGAAACGATCGAAGGCACGAAACATAACAGCGCGCGTTGCATAAATTAGACGGGAACGGATTGGACGAATTAGAAGAAGCATGGCTTAAGCCGACTCGTAACAGTCTCTGATACTGATTACCGTGTAACTGGCTATGATTGACGCTCGTGCTCTAATTATGTCACCGTGTTTCAATTGCATTCGTTTACCGCGAAGCTTGCTAGATAAACGAGTCGAGTGGAATTGGGAAGGAGTTTTCATTTGCTCCGCCAACTCTGTCAACGATTACGTCGAACGTCCTCTTTTTGCATCTTCCCCGCTAAAACGTTTAGAATTTTGCCGCGGCGATGAGTGGGAAATAGAGAGACTCGTTGCTCGTTCAAGGCTGGGTAAAGTAACCGGATAATTTCTAAACGTCGCATCAGGTACACGCGGCATTGTAATCCCGGTAAACGAAAGACAGTTATGTGACAATGGAAGTAGCCTGTGCCACGATCGAGCCCAGGGTGCACCCCACAATAAATATAGATTAGCGGAAACTCTGCACGAGCAGGTCAGCACGGATCTCAGGTAAAAGGCATAAGAAAATTCTCGATGAAAATTATTTTCACACCGAGGAACAGAAACCTCGAACGTTCCTCGTTAACTTTCCGTTTCAGCTGTATACCGTTAATCGTTCGTCGCGAATTAACTTTAACCATCCGTGTTAAACGCGGAAGAGATCGCGTTGCTTTAATCTCTGGTTCCAAGGAACGGATTTGCGTTAAACGTTGCACGGACAACGACAAATTCAATTTCTCCCTTTACCTGCGCCCTCGTTCGTCTCTCGTATTTGATTTCGCCGATCGATTAGCGCGACGTGATATTCGATACGAATTATACGAAGAGGAAGTCGAGGGCACTGGGAAAGGCAGGTACAGGTTGATTGCTCCGCTCTTCCGAACGGCAAAATAGGAAAATACCGTAATTTTCGTCCTGACCAGCCATTCCTTTTCCCTTCTCCCCTTTCCCCGTTCCACTATTGATATTTAATCCGTCGCGAAATTCCGTTCCTTTATCCCGGGCTCGTCGCTGCCCGGCGCAGTTTTCTATCTCCGATATTTTAATTCCGCCTGTGCAAAGAAAACCGAAACAATCTTGTTCGGACGGTGTATCGGATTTCTCTCCGATATCTGCTCGAGATTCGTAAACCGTTCTTCTATAATACTACCGTTCGTCTCTCGCTCGCGCAGATTTATTAAATTGCAACGCCAACCTCTGTTCTTTCACCGCGAAGTTTCCCGAA
This sequence comes from Euglossa dilemma, assembly GCA_002201625.1. Classification (NCBI taxonomy): domain Eukaryota; kingdom Metazoa; phylum Arthropoda; class Insecta; order Hymenoptera; family Apidae; genus Euglossa; species Euglossa dilemma. Next base: position 726,850 of record NIJG01000161.1, read on the forward strand.
AACACCGTGTTGTTTCACAAGTTCGGATTATCGGATGAAATAAGTGCAAGAAACAGAGCAAAGAGAGAAATATCGTTTCCGATATCCGGAGAATTCCGGACGTCGGAGCTGGCGATTTGGAAGGATGTTTAATAAACGCCGAAAGAGTTCGTCGACCGTTCGAGCCGCGTCCGCGAAATCGCAGAGACGTGCCATTTGTTTGCAGCTGCGGCGGGCCTGGCGTTTACTCGTATCACTCGGCAGGCTGCGTCTTCCGGAACGCAATTAATGTTGCAGAATTCGATTAATCCGGAGAATGGTAACCGACCGTCGAGGATGTTGGGCTTTAATCCTGTCAGGTATCTCGAGGGTGGTTCTCGGGCATTCGCAGAACGACCAAGGAAATTGGTTCTAATCGCGGTTCTTCCACGTTTCTCCCCGCGATTTCCCGGCTTTCCTCCCGTGATTTTTTATAACGAACCAGCGCACGGATCAGGGTTTTTTCCCGTGGAATTCGCCTGCTCGAGACTCTTCCCGATTGCTTCTATTCCCCGATGGATGTTAGGTATGAATGCGTGCACAGGGAACCCGTGGAACGCGGGGATCGATTTGGACGGTAGGTAGACGGGGCAGTATTTCCTCGCGAGAACAATACAATTGTCCCGTTGGAAGAGACCGAAATACGGATAAATATTGTTTTATTGCCGGTCGTTCTGGCAGGTATAGAGTCGTAAGCAGGGATCCAGGAAGGAGCCTAGTTTTGCAGAAACGGAGATGGGCGTGTCTCCGTGTCGGCAGTGAAATTTGCATTCGCCAATCGACCGGGAAATTTGCATGATCGGGTTGTAATAGATGGGAAATCGATGTCGGTATCGATACACCGTGACGGTGTTCGCTGTTGCCGAGGTCCAGGAGAGACCACGTTAAACGACGCGTTTGATCTTTGACATTCGCCGAAGGCGATATTAGTCCGAGGAAAACATACTCTTATTTAATTATACGCTTTTGTTCCCTTTTCCTTCCAATCCTCGATCCCTGCCCCGGAATTATTCGCGCGTCCGATCCTGCCACCGTTCCAATCGGATTCGCGTTATTCTCATTTCCATTCGCTATTTTTTAATCAGAGCGGAAACGAATTTTCGCAAATGAAAAACAATTAATCATCGGTACAGAATTCCCGTGTAGGTGCTCTCCCCGTCTGCTATCCCTCGCGTACTTTCATTCCATTTCCACGCAAATTGCTTGTTCCGCAGGGAAAATAATAGAGGAAACTGGAAACTGCGTTTCCCGTGTGTACATATGCCACGCGATCGACATTTCGCGGATATCAATTCGAAACTGCGTAAAGCTAATTTTTCGGTGGTTTAAAAATATAAAACGCGAAAACGTAGGAAAAATGGTAACCAATGGCAGAGAAGTGGTGGGGAAATTAATGGAAAGGACGCTTGTAATATTGTACCCCCTCCCTCGGCTGGGAAAAATCGGCGGACAGAAGGTGGCGATTACCTACCCCAACGTCTCGCAGGTACAAATAGGCCACGGTGTCCGGTTAACCCTCATTGAATAGTAAAATTTCGACTACTCGACATCCTCGAAGTCTCCCTTGAAACTTTCCTTCGATTGTCACGAACGAAATTTCGGTTATTCCAGATCGAATTTCTCCAGTTTCTTGCGCGTAAGAGAGATTCCACGATAAAATGTGAATCGCGTGTCTACGTGCTCGATTGGCGAATAAAATCCGTTTACGTGTTCCATCCTGGACAATCGTGGTCGATTCGACAAATAGACATTGCTCGTTGGAGTTTTTAAACAACGCGTGTAAAATTCGAAATGAGCGCGGTGAAAATGAACGTTTTCCTGCAGCGTATGCTGAAGAAGGGCATCGTCGAAGAGGTGAGTTAACCAGAGACGTTGCTTTCTCTATCGACTGTAAAGATTCCGCGATAACGCAATCCTGAACGAAGGAGTGGAAAAAAACTGGATTACCGCGCTTGTATGTTTACCTTTTTTTTTGTCGGTTGTAGCTGAACGCGGAGAGCAGGAGCGAGAAGGGAGAGGAAAGGACGAACGAGGCAGGCAGGTCAGGGCATTCTAGGGGAAATTGGATTAGGAAGCTTGGGAATTATTCACCGAGCAAGTACCAAGTTCTAGCCAGTCCTATAAGGACAAATACGATGAAAGCCGCGGAGAGAAGTGGGCTGAGCGACACCTACGAGAATGCCACTCCACGGAGAACTCGCGGCTCCCCAGAGGCGCGGCCGGAGATGCCGGATTTGGAGAGTATTATTCGCGAATTCGAAACCGGCTTCCTCTCGCCGTCGAAGCAGGACGGGGCCGCGGACGGGACCAAGCAGAAGAACTTCGTGAAGAAGATTGTCGCGGCATTCGAGGTAAAATACAAGACTTACAACGACCTAAAGACCGCACAGGAGGCTCGAGAGAGCCACGAGAAGAGTAAGATGAACTCATCCGCGGAGGGAACGCCGAAGAGGAAATCCATGGCCTTCGGCAGTCCGTTTAAGAGCAACCACGAGGAGTTTGTGCCCTCGGAGAAATTGGATCGTTCCACGGACTCGAAGCGAAACAACGAGGATGCAAACGAGTCTTGCAGCCCGTCGCCGTCGAGGAATAAGCCGACGGTTGCGAAGAGAAGGTCCCGAATTTTCGGCTCTCCGTTCAAGAACGACGAGGCGGACGGTTCTCTTCTGAAAACCGTGGACGACGAGATTAAAGCGGAGAACAGGAGATCGGGCATTTTCTACGCGTCGCCGAAGAAGAAATGGGAAACTTGCAACGGGTGTGTAAAGCTGGAAACATTTTCGTCCCCGTTGAAAAACGGAAACAGAAGCTCGTCGGAGTGTTACACGAGCCCGTTCGGTCTGGAACGTCAAGACTCGAAGGATTCCAGCTCGGATTGCTCGAGTCTTTTCAAGTTCGACAAGGAGCAATCCAGCCGAATATCCAATTTTCATTTCGGCTCGATAAAGACGTCGTCTCTCGACGAAACGAGAACGATGGAGGGTATCGATCTCGACATGAGTATGCTGGAACCGGAAGAAACTATTCTCCTGTCCACGGACTCGTTCCCGAAGACCAGTACGATGGTCGACGAGTTGCCGCGGAGCGAGGCTAATTCGGTCTTCCAGAAAATCTCGGGCATCGACAAGACCCCGAAGATAGTCGGGGCGTACCTGAAGAATCCGATCGAAGTCGAGGACACTTCGATCGATTGGATTCCCATCACCGGGAAGAAGTTGCCGCGGAAGAGGTCGCTGAAAAAACTGCTCTACTCGCTGACCGGTAGGAAGCTGGAGAAAAAGAACAAGCTGTTTTCCTCGGAGAGGAACTTGACCGAGGAGTCTCGAGAGTTCCAAGATTCCGGGTACGACGAGAAATCCTGCTCCTCCTCCTCTTTGACCTCTCTCATTTCCATCACCGAAGTTTTGCTTCAACAGGAAAACAGTTATATCGACGTAAACCGAAAACCGACGTTGAAAACCTTCAGGTCGAAGAACTCGTTGAACGACGACGAGGACGAGGCGTTCTGCGACGCGCACCTTACCGCGGAGTAAGTCTACCTTAGAAAAATCTTTGAACGCTCGGTCGGAGGCGATTATCGAAATTAACGGGCTTCTTCGTGTTTTCGCAGAAAGGAGAAGAAGAAGAAGAAGAAGCAGCTGCTTCTGACCGAGGTACCCCGAGAAGAGGTGAAACTGGATCTAGGCCCGTGCTACCCCTCCTCGAGAATGATCACCATGTCGTTGGATCGCAAAACGGCGTCAAAGAAGGCTCGCAGCCCGTCCCCGGGGAAGGAGTTGCTAAACGGAATACGGAAACATCCTGGCGCTTCGAAGATTCCGAAGCATCCATTCGTTGGCCTGACGAAGATGGACGAGCGCGAGGAATTGGGCGAGCCTGGCGAGTGCCGGAGCAGCCGGGAATCGGCGATGATCGTGAAGAACGACATGTACGAGGTGGAGTTTCGGAGAAGCTGCGACGACCTCTGCCCCTCGGCTTCCGCCATTCTTGCACGTCAATAGTTCCTCAGGTGAGAGTCTCCCCGCTTTTATCCTACGATTACATCGTAAGATATATTTTACGTATAGTTGCGTACACTATACTCGTAACGTTAGAACCACGAGTTAACGCGAGTTATTCCCAGATTTTAATGTTACTTGANCCAGCCACTACGATATCCCTAGGAGATTCCTGTCCAAGTCCGAGGGCGAGATACACGCCAAGTGCCGATGGTCGAACAGGGAACGGGAGCCGATTTACGACGTACCGAAGCCACAAACCATCGAGAGACCCAGGTCCAGCGTTTACGAGGACGCCCTTTCTTTAAAGAGGAGGAGCCTCCACACGAGAATTCAACTGAGCTCCAACATCTATTCCATGACTCAGAAAAATTCCGAACCTCACTACGCTACCATCAAGCCGAGGAACACAAAGATTTACTTTAACGCGGAAACCCTGCGCTCCGAGTTCCGCGAGCCTTTCGCCATTCTTGCACGTCAATAGTTCCTCAGGTGAGAGTCTCCCTGCTTTTATCCTACAATTACACCGTAAGATATATTTTACGTATAGTTGCGTACACTATACTCGTAACGTTAGAACCACGAGTTAACGCGAGTTATTCCCAGATTTTAATGTTACTTGACTATATCTCTTTGTCGATCAAATTTCCGAAACTGGAAATGATTTATAAGCGTAACAGTACAAACTTTTTTACACGGTGATAGTACAAATGATCGAGATTAGTAGTTTTAGCGCTTTATTTTGTATGCTTGCGTAGCTTGCAGCTTTTTAAATGCTCGTAGAATTGGACAAACGGCGTTTTACGATTGTGCGTCGGTTTTTTCAACCGCCGTACAACTCGGACTAATTGAAAGGAACGCGTTCCTTTGTCGAGCTGTAAAGTCTCGTATATTTCGCGAGAAATATTTTTTTCGAGATCTTTGCAAAAGTAATTTTTCTTTTAAACGACGTAATGTAATCGCGAACGCCACGGGCGACGTTTTAATATCTTTTTAAAAATTGTAACGCGCGGTCGAGTGTTGTCGAACCGGCGAAGATAACTGGAAATTGTAAAAGATGGCGCACGCTACGGAATCTTGCCGTTTCTCGCGGAAACGTTGTTGCAAAGATTTCCACTTTCGCGCGTGGTATTTTAGAGCTAAAACAGGCACTCGCTCTTTTCGTTTTCGGCAGAAAACGTTGAACAAGGACGCGAGAATAGGATAATTCGCGAGGAGAAACAATTAGAAGCAAGGAAGAAACTCCGAGTAGTCTCGTGTATTTCGCGAGAAATATTTTTCGAGATCTACGAATACGCGAAGAGTAATTTTTCTCCTTTTAAACGACGTAACTTTGTACTTGGACCGAATCGCGGATATCCCGAAATGTTTTGATAACTTTTTAAAAATTGTAACGCGCGGTCGAGTGCTGTCGAACCGGCGAAGATAACTGGAAATTGTAAAAGATGGCGCACGCTACGGAATCTTGCCGTTTCTCGCGGAAACGTTGTTGCAAAGACTTCCACTTTCGCGCGTGATATTTTAGAACTCAAGGAGACACTTGCTCCTTTCGTTTTTGGCTGAAAACGTTGAAGAAGGATGCGAGAACGGGATAATACGCGAGGAGAAACAATTTGGAGGAAGGAAAAGAAACCCTACGTAGTCTCGTGTATTTCTGCGAAGAAATATTTACAGAGAGCTAGCTCTAGCGTTGTACTTTGCGATCTCAAGACCTCACCAGTATTACGTATTTGTGCCATACGTCTAATTGTAAGAAACCGCTAGTGAAATTTACGTAGACATAAGTGTTTCGATAAATTGTACAGATTTATTTACCGTGCAATTTACCCTGTACGTAGACACGCTTGTATCGTGGAATACTTTTTTTTTTATACAGAATAAAAATTTTCGCAACGTCACGCATTTCGAGAGATTCGTATATCTTTTCCTGCGCAGAGCAAGTTCTTCGTCTAATGGAAAGTAAAATCCCAACGGGGACCGCGTAGCGAGTCTAAGAAGCGTGACTCCTTGAATAATCTATCCTCGCGATCACCATGAACAAAAACAGGCTGCTCGTAATCTCCAGGACGCGACGGTCCGCGCTTGCTTCGCCAGGGCTTAAAGTGGTCGTAAACAAAGCTGGGATAACGATGGAGACCGATTCGATCGCCGACCCTGACAAATTTTCTTAATCGGATCTATCCAGTTAAATCCTGCCCGAGTCAGCTCCGATAAAACGGATAGCGACGATGCCTTTATCATCGTCATCGAAACGATTAGTTCTTTCGAATTACCTACCTAAATTTATATATTACACACATCCGTATAATACCGCTCCGATATTTCAAATCCAATTTCCGATTGCGCATCAACGATCCAGGGTTTTCATTCTACGTCTAGATAACTTGTCAGAGTGAAGCTGTATCCTTCTCCGATCGCGATGTAATCGGGAATCCTGCTCGTTCGATATCGGCTGGATATCCTTGCGAGATTGGAATTAAAAGAATCCGCGAACATCCCGGGTAACATCCGTAAAATAATTCGATTCGAAGAACCGGGATATCGAAGTAGAACTGCTGGTCCAGCGCGCAATCGAATTTCCGTACCAACTATATATCCGCGAGGCTGTCGCTCGCGTTGCCGGGTAATAACAGGGAAGAAGAAAACGTTATTGTCGGGAAGACGATTCGCTATCGAGGCTCTCGTCCTTGTTCCGATTATTTCGCGGGGGTGATACGGGCTAATAAGATGGCGGTGACGTTGTGAGAGTAAAGGTCCGAGAGATGATAACGGTGGAAAGCAGAGTGACGTAGAGGGTGGTTTGACGTGGGTGGGTAAGCGTGGGTCTCGATGGCTAGCAGCCATTAGCACACCAGGCTGCGAGGTTCGAACGCAGCGGAATGCACGTACGTCGCCGGTGGGTGTACGTGTCAAGGCCGGGGGATTTTTCGGGGCCGTCTGTGGTTCGCTGCTCCCGTGGCAGGGAAATCGTCGTGAAAAACTGCCGGATTTCGAAGTTTTTCACGGTACCAACGTGTACTTGCGTCATAGCGATGCGTCAAAAGTATCGAATTTCGAGCCCGGCCAGAGGTATCGAATCGGTGAAAATGATTTTTCAACCTTCTCCCTTCCGCGGTCACCGACGAGCGTGAGCGGTAGCTTTCGGCGAAAGGTCGACCTTTATCGAGGGAAAAATGTAATATACACCGTTATTTATCCCCGTCGTATCCTCGTGTATATTTAAGATCCCGTTACGCGCCGGTAGTTTTCGCGTAAACGAAAGCTGCTTTTGAAGAGAAAAAACGCGAAATTACGCGTACCCGTTTGCTTGCTTAGTACGACTTTGCTTATTATTATGTATGCACGCGTCGTTAGGGGTAATAGCGACGCGAAAGGAGGAGGAAACTAGGACTAGGAAGATAAAAGGGAGTAAATGTGGAAAGCACAGGCAAGGTCCGATATTACCGTTCGTTAGGGATAACGCAAACTCTGTCGGGCTGCGTGTAACGAGTTACACGGTTCCCGACTAACGATAGATATGTACACACGCAGACATAGATTTATGAGCTTGCGTTGCAAACACACGTATGCTCGCCTAGATCTCAATACCAACGGCGTAGTTTAGACTCGGATTACGTATGCGGTGTACCAAGATCCATCTCGAACCACCGAACAAGCGTGCCATCGATTAATTACGTCGAATGAAAACCATCCGGGAAAGAATATCTCGAGAATTCCCGGTTGCTAGCACCCTCCTTTAATAACATCGCCGGGCAGCTCGCCTGGGATAGCGGGGCATCGAGGAAGCCGTTGAAAAACCAGAGAAATTAGCGGGCTAAAAGAGGAATAAACGCAACGAACCTCGTGGCTATTAATCAACGGATCGTAATTAGCCCGTGATCGCTGACGCGATTCGCGGAGATCGGTATAAATCGCGTATCTGCTTTTGGTAACCGATAAAATCGGACGAGTCGGGTCGGTTTACGTTGGCATCGGTTCGCCGGCAATTGATACCAATTAATTAGAGAACGACGTTTCAGTGATCGTTTACGCGGATTGTTCAAAGGGGAACGAAGACAGACGATCCGATACTGATCGAGGATTCCCTCTTATCGGCTGAGCTGTTTGCATCGGCGAAAAGTCGGCATAATTCAACGGAGCCTTCGGCCAGATCGATTCGATCGCGAGTTAATTAAACCAGCCAAGCCACGGCGATATCTCTTTTTAATTTATCGAGTCGTTCTCCACCGCGCGCTCCGATTGATCGTATTAATTCGCGCTAATTTACGAGCCGCGAGGAAACGCTAATTGAACGTAACGAGTTGGTTAGCTCGGTCTCGGGATAACGTCTGTAGGCCGGAAGAGATCCGGTCGACCGAGGGTAGTAAGCTTGCAGTCGGAAATCCCCGGCAGATTAAGATTCGCGAAACGGCATCCCGTGCTAGGAAACGTAGACCCGCGAAACCGTCCAACTCCTTTCGAAGCTTAACCCTTTGTTTTCCAGGAAAGAGCAGACCTACCCGAACGGCAACGCGAATACGACTGAAATCCCCGGATTGAAGCCGGCAGAACCGCGTCTCAGCCTTTAGAAACCTCGAGGATTAAACTTTCTTGCAGCTTGGTTGTACCGTTGCCGTTTGCGATCGCTTTACCTCGGTGTTCGCGTGCGATTGCACGTTCCTCGTCGTGTGCTGGTCGATTTCTCGGAAAAATCAAACAGTTATTCGTCGCGGCTCCGTGGGAAGACTGGAAAGAAGGCCACTCGAGCGATAAAACTAATCCATTTCGCCTGGTAACCGTTCGAAACGGCGAATATGAAAGTTAGCGCGATGCCGATCCAGTTCGTTCGTGTCACTTCCCCCGTGGTTCCCGAGTCGAATAACGAAGCCAGCAGGCAAACTTTTCGCGTTCTTTGTAACGTCTCGAACGAACGGGAGTTTCGTAAAATAAGTTTCGCCGAATTTACTTTGTAAATTGAAATTCGGTATTAAATTCGGTATCGAGGCTGGAGAGAGGATCGATGAATGGTAAAATGGGACGTTGCTGGTAAGGAGATTGGCCGTGGTCGGTGGCAGTGGAAGAGTTACGGTTGATATTTTAATAAAATCAGTCACGAATCCGGCGATGACTTTAACGGGCTAACAAAGTAACACGGGTACCAAGAGGAATTGGCATCCAACGCCGGCGGTGGCGTACAACAGGGAAGAAAGGAAACTCGGCAGAACGAGAGAAGAAGCAATTTTCCAGGGTGATGGCGTAGAAAATTGCTGCAACGTGTCTCTGCGTTCACGGTGTCCGGTGTCGATGATTTTTTTATTTCTTCTTTGCCCGTGGCCGCGCCGAAAAGGTCGTCCTTTAAATATCACCAGAGCCAGTCGACATGAAAATTCTATTTACCTTTCTATTCGACGATCCTTCTCCCGAAGAGACACAGCTCCGAGGTTCGCGTCTATCTACACTCCGGGTTAAACTTAATCTTAATCTTAATCTTATCCCGGTGATACGTTCATAATCCTGGCGGCTAGTCGATCCCGACAGGACACGTCACCCGGAAAGTCAGACCCGTCTCGCAGCTTCCTGCTGCCACTTCACCGTGGTCGTAAAACTCTTTACGAGAAAATTCCTGCACCGCCGAAGCAGCGAAGATAAAGGATAAGATGTCTACGTTGCGATACCATTCGCCATCCTGAAACGATAGAATTTGCAGGTAGGTTGATTACAGAGAAGGAAAAAAAGATCCGAGCCGTCAATCGCGCGTCGGATACCATGTTGGAGGATAATCCTGGAGCTGTTACAACTCGCTCGCGATATACCTTGCGGTATCGCCGATTAGCTTTTATTTACCGGGCAGAAGCGCGACAGACTGGAAACCGTTGCAGCTGCTGTTCGCGTGGCAAGGGAATTTCCATCGGGTTAAATTCCGGAAAAATTCCGAGAATCGATTCCTTCGAGTCCGAACGAGAGGCACCTTTTGGCAAAAAACGAACGCAATTCTCATGTAAATGCAGGGATATATGGATTCGGTAGCGCGTGAGAAATCTAGGCGAAGGTGCTTACCGGCGGGAAAGTGGTCTCGACGAAATAGAATCGCGCCGAAGGAAACACGCGGGAGAATATATCGGATGAAAAACGTATCCGAGGTGAAAAAACGGATTGATTTTATGGAATCTCTTGGGAGGTTTCTTACTTTTTCTTTCGCGTCGAGCATCTTCGTTTCGCTTCGGGCATCGGTCGAGGCTCAAAGGTACTGCAAAAGGATGATTAGATACGTCGACATCCCTCCGACGATCTGTAAACAATCGAGATAGGACTTTCAACGAGCTGTTAACTTTTTCTCCGATGTTTCGTCTCGGAACGTGTTAAAACGTAAAGGACGGGTGGAATGGCGAGACGTAACGACGTATTCGGATGGTCGCGACTCGAGATATCGATGAAATATCATCTGGAAATTGAATAAACCCCGGTGAACTATCGGCGACCTCGTTTCGACGACGAAAGAGTCTTTCCCCCGTGCAATTTACGATGCTTCCATAAGATTTGAAAATCGCGGTCGTTAAGCGGAATTTAATTAATCTTTCGCTTTCGCGGGATAGCTAGGCGGAATGGGGGAATTGGAACGGCCGAGATAAAGGCGAATTTTCTTCGGGTTGGCCGATGCGTAAAGCGAAAGGTCGGATCTCGCTGCATCGCTGGCAATTAAAGCTTGCTTTTCTCGGGGACGGGCGGGAAATGCGCTTACCGTGCAGAGCAATGACAACTTGACGTCGAAAAGCCCGCCGGCAGAGAAACTCAGCCGTCTGTTGAGAAAGCTCAGCGAAGTAAGAACGGAACCCTGGAAAAGAGACGAACGATTGAACAATTGCGGGCTATCGGATAATCGATTAACCGGAATTTATACTGGGATACTCGCGTCGTGAGGAAATCTTCGAATCGTCCTCGCTTCCCATTCCACGAAGATCGCGCCCATGACGTTAGCCTAAAATTCCCGTGCTTCGATTAATTCGAATCTCCGTGAGTAATGGGTAACAGGTGGAATAGGAAATAAAAGGGGAAAAAGGATCGAAATGGCTACCTGTGTTATCGCGTAATCACAGGCGACGTGAATGGCCAAGAGCTGCGTTACAAATCCGATCAGCCAACAACACATGTTGAGTATCAGCGGCCAAGTTACGTCCTTAGAAGCCGCGAAGACGGCATTGTCGATGATGAAATACAGATTGCTGATACTGTGTATGCTGAGGTTCCCGACCCAGAACAATAGCGACCAGGAATAAAGAGAAGCCAGCCTCTCGCTGAATAGCATCAACTGGTTGTGCAGATCTTGGATGGTCTTTCGATCGGGCAAACACGAAAGAATCGTTACCATCATTGTTCGCGCGATCGAAGGAAATTCGCGTTACACGGGTTAAATGAACCGCGTCTAGCCCACCTGCATACTGACTGTGCTGCTTTTGTATCCGACGCTCGGCGGTAAATTCTCTCTGGCGATCCTATTGAGCTGATGGAACCGTTGACCGAGAAAACTGACCATCCCGATGAACTTGTAGACGGATATCGCGGTGCCGATGTAAATGCACATGTAGCTCACGTTGAACAGCCAGGTCTCTTGAAAAGCGTACATTCCACTGAGATTAATCGCCGTCCAGACAACGGTCTGACTGATCAAAAGAGTCCACATCGCGATCTCGGTTTTCCTCTCTTTCCGCGGGTAACCCAGTTGGCTCAGCCTCTCGTCCAAGTCTTGCTGACCGTTCCAAACTTGGCTCAACGCTTTCCTCGTGAATATCGTCGCGACCAGCTCGTACATCGCCACCGAGTAGTTGATGGTTACCTGTAATTACGTTAACCTCGTGCAAACGTGCATCCTGGTAGAGCTGTTGGCTCGTAAAAACGGGCAATTTACCTTGGTAGTCTCGACCACGTTAAGGAACGCTTTCTTCCTTTTAAAGGAGATGAATCTTATATAGACGATGTGCATTATGTAGCAATAAAGAGCCATGACGGCGAAAGAGATGAGAAGGCAGGCGTTGGACGGGACGATCTCGTCGCCTCGGAAATCGTACGGCGCCAAACCGAACACCTTCATTATGCAAACCAGAGGGTAAATCGCGGAATAGAGCTGCGAATCGGGCCCGTGGTACTTCCTCGCGTGATTCTTCTTCTCTCGGACCACCTCCGCGTACGTGGTCTCGACGTCGAAGGGCGTCGTCCGCGGCTTGTTCAGCGGAACAACCTGCCTTCTCCTGCAATGCGCAAATTCCTTCTGGAACATCCTCATCTTCTTCGTCCACCGAAACTTTGAAACTGCGACAGAAGAGAAACAACAGTCGCTTTCGATTGGAAATTACGAATTCTCACTCGCGAGCACGTCGGGATTTTAAAATGCCAGAGAGACGGAGGAAATTTCGGGGTGAGATAAATTATACGGGCGAAACGAATTGCGCTCGATCTAGCCGGCTATTAGTCACCGCTTCCTGGCCATGGAACCAGCATTATCGATTTGAAATATGAACAAAAACGATAACAAAGAACCCGGTGAACTCGTACCGTGCATGTAAATCCGTTATCCCCTGATTTATTACTCCACCGCCGATCGTTCGTTTGTTAACCGCACTCGTTACGCGGGATAGCTTTCCCGTTTATTCCTCGCGCCGCGTTACCTTATTATTTTCGACAACAGCTCGATTGAAAAACGGGGGAAGAGCGAGGAAACGAACAAACGGATATTAACGGGGAAGTTTGCGAAGGTTCCCTTGCCGCGAGAATGCTAGGTCCTGTCCGGTAATTCGAATCGGACCCGTACTCGGCTAGCTGGAACGACGATGCCCGTAAGTCGAAAACGCTTTCGGGCTGTCCGGCGGGAAAGGGAGAGATTGCCCGTGGCGCGGAGGACTGTTCCTCGACGAGGATGCGTTTCGAGTCGAGAGAGGAATCGCCGGGCACAGGGTCATCCCCGACCACGCGACCAGCGGTCGAAGGTTTCCGGGCAACCGCGTAAATAACAGGGAAAAACCGGGTTTTCCATCAACGGTGATAAAGCGGAATTAAAGCCCGTTAGTCCAAACAGACGTAGATTTGCAACGGACTGCATCGTTAGGACGCGTCGCTCTTCCAGTCGTTCTTCCATTCTGAATAATTGAGCAGCCGAAGCAGGATAACAGACCTTCCAGCTGGATCGTATCGCGGAAACCTGTCGCGTTTGTTTTCACTTTGCCCTCGAAATGCCTACGAATCGCCGGCAGATTGACGAGCGTTAGAAACTGCGGGCATGATAATGCGATGGCACTCGTGTCACTCTAATCTCGTGGAATCCGAGACACAGCCCGAACGACACGCGTCAGTCAATCGTGTGCAATGGTAAATAGCCGTGGATATACACTCTCAGTTGCCGTGTGTGTCCTTCGTTATCCATCGATTCCCTAGAAACGATTTTCCGATGCACAAGTGTTTATCGAGGATTTAAAGAAACTGTTTACCTTTACGTTCGCACGGAGAGCGTCGAGGGATAATGCACCGGCGATCGTTGCGATTTTTTAGCCTCCGGTGTTCCATGGAATTAATTAAACGCTCGGCGACAAATCCACGGGTAGACACTGCGAACCCCGGGCCATTTGAATAATGACGTTCGATCGTCGGTATTCCAACCTGCCCTACCGAAACGCTGCTAATGGCGTGGCAATGCCAGCGTCCATTAATCACATTTCCTCATGGCTGATAAACCTTTCCGATAGATTGTAACTTGTCTGCTTATTTCCGTAATCGCGTTCTCTCGCATCGACGAATTACCCGCCTGTGAAATAGACCGTCGTCCCCGAAATCGGCGGAAATATGCGACCCGCTAAAAAGCAGCCGTAAACCGGTTAATCGGCCGTAATCGAGCCACGCTCTATTTTCCAATCGCATCGATGAAATTCGAGCTAGAGAAGGCGAATGGCGAAAAGCGGGAAAGCAAAGGTAAAGTGTCGGGGAAGAAAGCAAAGGACGAGGGAAGGGGGGGGGGACGGGTGGTAATATAAAGCAGCGTATTAGATGAAAATTTACGATGGAAAGCGTCTGGTCGGGAGGACGCCCCGGAGAAATGCAATTTAACTCGACCCGCGAGATGAATGATATTCATCGAGCGGTCAACGCACCACCCTCGCTGTGCAGATCCATGAAAATAAAAGCTGTTCTTGCCCCGCTTCGCTGGAAAATTGCTCTCGAGCATGAGCTAGTTTTTTTGCATAAACACGGCTCTCCGCGCGTTCCACTCGTCACCGAGTTTCCTTTCCCGAGACTATTCGCCGCTTCAGCCGCCGGTTTGCCTCGGGAAAATTGCAGAGGAATGAACAGAGGAACCCTCTGAAAAGGGCAGCGGATGATCGCGTAGTCGAAAAACGACGTTCGATCGACAATCGAAAATCATCAGTGAACCTAGCGTCTGTGTCTCTCTGAGAAATAACGATACTCTTCGTACATGCTAAATTACTTATTGTCATCGATGTCTTGGAAAGATACCGCGAATAAGGCAGAGTCGAAGGTTGGTATGAAGAGGATAAAGGAGGAACTGTTGAAATGGATCTGCAAGGAGTACGCGACGAACAGTTTTCTCGACAAACATTCGCTGAAGGAAGAGGCTTTCAGACTGATGAGGATATACGGTACGAACGGGGTTGTTCATAATCTTCCTTCTAAAGTCTTTTCGACTAGTCGATGAAATACCTCGGGAAGAGAAATAAATCTCGGAATGCGACTAGATTAGAGAAGGTGAAACTCGATCCGACTTCGGTCTGTTACATTAGACGTGTGTGTGTGTGTGTGCGTAGGTGTCAAGTGCACGGACAGATGGTTGAATAATATTTTGAAGGAGTACGATCTAAATTCGGCGAATCTGTCGCATCGCTCTGGTCCGATGTTCAAGGATTATCGCGAGTGGATCGAGATGATGAGACCGACGATAATCGCGTACAGGCACAGGGACTTGTTCCACGTGGACCAGCTGACCATGTACTCGGACGTTTTTCCCTCGAGGATCCTGTCGGAGGAGACCGAAGGTCCAGAGAATAGGGAATCGCCGAGGAACCGAATAACCATCCTGACCGGCTGCAATTCCTCGGGAACGACGAAATTGCCGTTGCTGATCTGCGGCCCGTACCCTTCCCAGATCACGATGAAAGATCACGTTTATTGTCACAGCGAGGATTCTCGCATCGAGGACAAACTGTTCAGGAATTGGCTGTTGAACGAGAACGATCGTATGACCAAGTGTAATCGGAAGATCTTGCTATTTGTACGCCAGAGCAGGGCGCGTGCGTTGAAGGATTTCGTCCCGAGCAATATACAGCTGCTTTACTTTCCCGAGGATTTCCCGCCGCTTTTACGACCGTTGCGGAGAGACGTATTTCATTACATCAAGATGGTTTTCAGACGAAGGTGAGTCTCGAGAGAAGAGTTCCCTCAGAATCCCGGTCTTTCACCCGAAATCACTCCCTCTAACAGCTAGACGGGGACAGATCTTTCGATCATTCGGCGGATATACCCGGCCCGATTTTCTTCCTTGTCAGACAGTAGCGAAATATTTGTTAAAGGTACGCCGAACGATTGATGCGATATACGATGAACTGGAATCTTCAGGACATCTTGACATCGTTGATCGAGGCATGGGAGTCGGTGCCGAGGGAGCTCATTGTTTTCAGCTTTCAGAGAACGCATTTCAGGACCGACGATTGCTTTCTGCAGATCCATTGCGATTCTTGGGACAGCTTGAAACTCGACGTCTCGTTTAAGAGCTTCGTTACCTTCGACGACCATCTGTCCGACGAACAAGCGCCATCCAAAAGGAACACTCGATCAAACGATTATAAGCTCGCGGATCTACCGAGCAGAACTGTAATACAGATTAACGAGGATACCTTGGATGATTCCGTGCCGGAAGATCCGAAAAGCACGAAAGAAACGACGGAGGTTCAAGAGGTCTCTTGCGAATCCGTTGGAAATTCTCGGAAACTGAGAAATCGTACGCATCGGAAAGATCTCGCAGGAAGCGATAACGCGAGGCGCAGCCGATCGAAGGAAAACTCGACGGAAACGCGCGGTAGGCCAAGAAAATCCCAAAAGAGAATTTACGGCGAAAGTGAATTTTCCGAGACCGCGGGACCAAATGGCGATCGATCCGAGTCCGGACAGAGAAACGTTAAAAGGACCTGTCTACCGAAAGATCTTGACGGTGACACGCAGACGTTCGAGGATGTTTCGATTTCGAAAGACGCGGAGAGACATCGGTCAGAAATGAACGAGATTCGCAAATGTCTCCGAGCAATCATAGACGAAGCTTTGACCATGTCGTCTACCACCATGGCTAATAATTCTCCTAAGAACCTAACGAATCACGAAGGTACGAGGAACACCGGTAATCTGACGCAGTTTCATCTTCTGAACGAACGCGGCGATACAAAAACAAAGTGTACGATCCGAGAAACGTTACGGTTTGAATGCACAAATAGAATTATAACGAATTTACCCAATTGCTTCTTGAGCAAATTCAATCAACCGTCTACTTCTACGAACAATTGCATTTTATCCAAAGAAATTGTGCAAACTGTTTCGAAGGAAAGTCGTCCTTTCGAAATATCGTCCTCTAATTCGTTTCAACTGCACGAGCAAAATCTTGATAGTCAGAATTTGAATCAGATCATAAATCTAACAAACGAGAACAATTTGCCATCCGTTTATCGAGAAGTATTGCATTTTTCCAAACAGAGACGTAAATCTCTCAACTTGAATGTTCCTACGGATGATTCGCAAACCGGCGAAACAAGAGAAAAGATGTCAAAGCCGGAAAACGACTGGTCCAAACAGTTCGAAACCACTTTCGTTTTTGGTTCTCCGGATACGAATTGTTCTTCGGATGTACAGCACGATGAAAGTAACATTGAATCGCATACTTTTAACGCAAGATCGTCTATTTCCCCAAAGGATTAAAATTTCTATCGAATTTTTTTTACCAAAATATTTCATATTTATTTCAAAGAAGAAAGTACATTTTGTAAACTTTATTTTCTACTCCTATCTAATCAGACCGAAGGTAATCTTTAAATTTTATTCAATTACTAAATAAAGAACTTTTTTAAGAGAATGTGTTTAAAATGTTATTTGTAGCTTTAACATTGAAGTATGCAGAAATGATATAATACTGTTGAATAATACGAAATGTATCGTTACACGTGTTTAGTCCACACGCATGTACGTGATATTGAACGATTTATGACGCTTTACAGTGTCGCTGTAGCGATTCATAATCGTTGTATATCTGTTGTTGATAGGATATAGTAGTAGTGCCGCGATTATTTTTTCTCTTTTTCAATTACATTTAAATCGGTGTACATAAAAACGCTCGATACGAACAGTTAATTTAAAAGAGTGAGTGATGCACGCTTGTTATTTATAAATTGTAATTTATTTGTAAAAAAGATAGATAATTTCTTTCCTCTCGTTATCTATTTTATGATTTAATATTAACATTTTACAGTAAAGTTACAGACTATCAATTTATGCATAATAAAATAATGTACGTAAGTTGAAATCAATAAAGTCGATTTTAGTTTTTAAATTCCTTCGTTATACGATTATATAAGTGTAAATGCCAATAATAAGCGAGCGATAGTGAAAGGAATAAATATCTTTCGTCGAATAATGATAAATACTTCGAAAAATGAGATCGAGCAGCCATATGCTCGTAAGAAAAAATTGATCGAAATATTAATTTTTACAACATATCTAAAAATCATCGAAATCGGAGACTAATCGATTTATAACCGATTTGTTTTTTTAAACGACCACCATTTATTATGCTTAATACCGATATCGACAATACTCGTAAATAAAATTATCAAACTACTACTATTTTAACGATTTTGATCACTTTTACATACGTTAGCAATCTTGCAGCTAATATCTCAGAAACTAAAAAAATAATACCTTTTATAACGTATGTAAAGACTAATTAAAACTGGCAAGGAAGTAGCAGTTTGATAATTTTATCTACGTATTTATTCATTGATATAATTTACCGACTGGTAAATCTTTGACATGATTTATAACATTTAACGCTTTCTTTAATATTTGAGAATGTATAACCGATACATCGTCATCTGCATTAATCGTGTGCCATGTCTCGCCAATTAGTTCTTTATAATTAGAAGCAACAAGTTGCTGAAGTTCTACATTTTCAAAATGTTCATCGCCCCACTTTTTACGTAAAGATAGAGTGTTACTACTAACTTCGAGATAAACAACTAAGTCTGGAGAAGGTAACCCAGCGTCAGATTGCTTGCACCAATTTAAAGATTGTCCAGTGGTAGCTGCCCCATAAGCGGTACCTGAGCCAGCATATCTACAATAATAATTTCGGTTATATTTCAATATTTATTTTGCAAATACTATTAAAAATAGTTGTTTACTTGCCTATCGATAATAATGGTTGTACCACTGTGCAGAGTCTTTAAAATTTCATCTTTGCATTCCCAACGATTCGCAGAAAACAACAAATGTATCGTTTCATAAGGAAGTTTTTGTTTATTTTTCAGAAACTGATCTATTATTTGTCCAATGGTAGTTGTTCTGTCTGCAAGTAGAGAATCGAATACTGATGATTTAAAATTTCATTTCGCGAGGTTATAAACACGTAAACATACAGATAACAGTTACACATAGAAATGTAACACAATATGATTTATATGACTTATATTTATAACGTATAGTTTAAAATGTTTATATTTACCAGGGAAGCATCTTGATTCAACGGATATGTTGTGCGTATTCAAAGCGTTAACTAGCATTTTCGCTTGAGTGGATTTTCCTGCTCTATCGCATCCTTCTAATACTATTAAAGCTCCACGACCTACGGACATTTTGTTTTTTAATGAATTAAAATGTAACGATTAGTAAATATTTAATAACCGTTATATTTTCGTCACAGGTACACGTGGTAACACCATTCCTATGAACTGGAATTTGAATTCTTTCCTATCGAATACGGAATACGCGGGAACATTTGAAATGGTTAGCGTAATATAAACCGACTCTGAAATTCGGAAAGTGAAATTGTTAATAGAATTGTCTCGCAATAAAAAGGCAGATTTACAAACTATCAAGATTCATAAGTTGTATCATACTTTATTATAATAGCAATGATAATAGGGGTAGTAGTAATATTAATATACAGTATACATATCTTATTATCCGTATTTCCCATAAACATACATTGACATTTCAATTGTAAAGTGCATTAAAGACATATCGTAGTATGTTACATTAAGCCAAAATCGCATCGTTCATAAACCATCCTATACACACATTACGTACAGTTCAATTAATACTTCTGTTTAAGCTTTAACGTTTTATATTAAAACTTTCTTTTCGTGATTATAATTTTACCGAAAATATCACGTTGGAAAACTTTCGAGTGAATTAATCGAATAATATAACGCATTAAAATAACAGATCAATGCCTGTTAATCATTCGCTAACAATGTTTGATTTCATACACTACGCGAGAAATTACATGAAAAAATTCATAAAAATCGATCGAATTTTGATACTGCGTGAAATTTCAATTTCGCTAAATGTATCGATCGTAGTAAGAGATTGAAATACGTGAACTAGCTCAACAAAATTAGATATTTCGATAAAAACAGTTTGGAATGAAATTCGGAAAGATAATTTTCTAACAATGACGTAACCAGAACATATGATTTGCACCTTAATGCCATTTTTCACAAGAAGAATTATTCTGATTTTGATATTGCCTTTCGAACTAGAACGTAACAGTGAATTTCTTGGATTTCCTTTAATGGCATCCACGTGAAAAGGATAATTCGGCAAGTAAGCTCTATGTAACGTACCAACATGCAAATTTGTTATATTCCTCGAGGAGACTTATGTTTATATATTTACAAATCATAAATTTCATTATATAACTATATATACGTATATACATGTAACGTACACGAAGACGCGTTTTACATAATAATATTCTATAACATATATGTTTCGAAAGCACATTATCATGTCACAAGTATAAAACCGAATAATCTAATATATTTTACAAGACTTGACAAAACCAGTTTCACTCCAATTGTGATTAATGGCGGGAAAGAATGTAACCTCATATAATACGAAATGGAGCTATTTCTCTCTTTGTATCTTTTCTTTTCCTTCGAGCAGCCTCGGGACTGGTCGCTTTATGGAAATTACGGACACTAATGGAATAAAAAGTCTTTTCTTTTTCTTTCTTTCTTTTTTTTTTCATTTTTTTCCTTTTTTTTTTCACCAACGGACGCGCGTTGTATTCTGAATACGCACGTTTAACCATATTCGCAACGTGACTTCTTGCTCTCGATCGCACTCTCCTATCACAAAACGCTGGACGTTAAATGAAAAACCAATCTATAAGGCTTACCCTACGTTTGTACATTACGTGAATGTTATCCTTTGTTCGTTAAGTTGCCAAATTCACTTACATCGCTATATCGCTCGGCTCGCGCGCAATCGAACGAGCCTCCCTCGGTAATGTCCGCGAAAAATATAATATGGAATATATATCACCAAAAGCGATCACCGAGAGGAACATAGATTTTCCGAATAAACGTATTACGCTCGTAAGAAGAGAAACGCGAAATAACATCTTTCTATAGAAGCGCATTTGCTCAGTCGCAAAACATTTCGCGAAAAGCTCTGACAGCACCAACGTTCTTATATACTCCACAAACGGGCTATGCACTTTTCTCGAAAGGAAAACATGTATAGTTTGCATGGGCGCTGCAATTTACAGATTAGCAGGTATCTACAAATATCAGCAACTTGGGGAATAATAATGCAATTTATGGTTATTCTTTTAAGCGATAAATGTCATTACACCGTGTAATAAAGAAAGTGCAAATTCGAAAGTTTTAAAATACGCGTGAATCGCTTGTAACGTGAAAAACAAAGAAACGAAAGAAGACAAAGGGAATAGGTACTTGAGAAATATTAGGCTCGCAAATAATCGATATATACAACGTCGAGAAGGAGATAAAGTTCAACGAGAAAAAGAAGAAAGATAAGAAATGCGTAGAACGATTAGGAAGGAAGATTGGAAATTTGATAGAAAGTATTTTGCCAATCGTTTCGAATTCAAATGGATAGATGGCAGTTATCTTATCGATATATGTCGTTGGTATAATGATATACTAGCTTGACGATTAATAATAACAGTATATATCTGTGTGACATATCGCCTAACAATAGGATCCATAAAATTTTCAGATTTCTAACATTTCTTACATTACTGATATCTGCTTCATTCTTTATGCGATAACTGTTTCCCAGCAGCGTATAAAATCAGACTCGATTGTGTATTACCATACTTCTAGACTGTAACAAATTCTTCCATAATGCCGATAACACGATTAACATTATTCTCGGTTTACCATTAACGTTATACTCGTGGAACACGTTTCGGAAAAAGTTTATTTGCGCATAACTTAAACGCGAATCCTATTACGAGCGCAAAATCAACATTCTCTTCATTCACCATCTCATTCAACATAACGCATACTTTTCAATTACTTCTTTATCATTGGAATTCTCAACTTTATCTGATTCGATATAATCGTATTGAAACATCACGATGAAAGCATTCAATCCATTCGCTTTAATATCGAATAATGGACATCTCATAGTTTCGAAATTCAAATCGTTTGAAAGAGCTATTACTGGCGAATGGGTTGAATCGCGTCGAAGTATCGAACTATACGATAGAATAAAAATATCTATTCGCGCGAATGTATATCGAGCTAGTTAATAAAAAAAAAAAAAAAAAAAAAAAAAAACAAAAACAAAAACATTCCGTGAGAAAAACTGATTTTACAAAAACAAGTACCCTGTACATACTTAATGAAATCCGATCAAACAGTGCGTAGAGCGTGTATTCTCCAAAATAGAAACTAAGAAACACAAACAGCGAATCGTCTTAACACTAGCGGCTTATTAAACATTTTCTTTTTTTTCCGTTTTGTTGTAAATTGCAATATTTTCCAGATATTTATAATACCATGTAGAAGCAATTATACGCTTAAGGTACATACATACATGTGTATTCGCTAAGTGTTTAATTTCTAAAGAAACTAAATTGACCTTGCAAAATCGAAATTGGAAATTCATGTGTACTTGACTAAAACTTATAATGCATCTATTAGTATTCACTTACGTAATTTGAGGTATGTTTGCCTGTGTAATATGCGGAAATTTGAATTCGTGTGGATAACGCGTGGATCCTGGTAGATGGAAAAATCTTCCGGTTACTCGTCAGCAAATTGTTGAATGTTGTTGAAAATCTTGCGAATTTTATCGCGGAGGATACCGATTCTGCTGTATATTCTTCATTGAACGATCCTTCATGTCGTTGGGGTTGTACATCATTGGTCCCTAAAGATCATCGTTTCGTTGAAAAATAAATTACATCGAATCCAGATTATAGACAAAATATACCGTAAATCTCGCAAAATTTATCGTACTATTCTTATGCGATTACACCTAAAACAAAATTATGTCAAATCAAGATATAATATATAGGTTTTTTTCAAACGAACGTTGCAACATTTGGAAAATTAACAATCGCTAATTAAACGATTCTATTTCTTCGTTACGTTTATTGTTTAGAACTTACGTAATTGAATCTGGTGCAAAGCGTACGATATAAGCTTCGCGATTAACGTACAACACATACACCGCGGGACCAAAACCATAAATACATCCTTCACCAAGCTTTCCCATAGCTTTGCCATTTAAATTTCATGAGAATAAAGTGCTCGACACGATGAACTTAAGCTTGATTTAAAGGCAAAAGCTATATGATTGTGATTTATGAAAAAAAAGAAATATCTTCTTAAATCTATATCGCAGGTGTAGAATATATTTCGAATAATCCTACAGGCGTGAAAAAATTTCTGAGTTAAAACTGATTTGTCGGAATAACTAATTTACTCAGGAATCTTTCCACTTGTAACAACTGTATCGAAAAGAATAAAAAATATACTTTGTAATAATAAATTTGGTATAGAATACAGCGCTATAATAAATAAGTTAGAGTTTCTACCGTGTATCGTTGAGTAGTATTTATAAGTGATATCACCTCTGGAATGAGAAATGTCTAATGCCACTGGATTACCTTGTTCTGTGGGAGGAAACGCGGATCCCTCATAGTGTAGCTCTGCACCTCTCGCGATAACGAGCTGGTTGAGCTCCATCGAGAGAACTGTGTGCCATATACAACACAACAATCTTGTCTCACTAACCGAATACTCGTTCTATTACTATGATTAGGTATCAAAAGTTTGCGAGGATGTAACACCGACCATTTTCACCGAGCAAAGTATCTCAATGTTTAATAAACTATCCGTAACGGAAAGGATAAAAAATAGTAAAACAGGGCAGACATTAGAATAACGGAGATACAAATGATCGGTATTGCAAATCTCTAAG
This sequence comes from Euglossa dilemma, assembly GCA_002201625.1. Classification (NCBI taxonomy): domain Eukaryota; kingdom Metazoa; phylum Arthropoda; class Insecta; order Hymenoptera; family Apidae; genus Euglossa; species Euglossa dilemma. Next base: position 750,345 of record NIJG01000161.1, read on the forward strand.
CGTTGTCATGTATAAAAAATGCGATGTTCTCTATGATAAGTATACCGTTTATTCGCAAAAATAAACCATGCTGAAAAATATAATACAAGTGCATTATTTTAGTGTCCTGTACCACATGTTAGACTGTGAAATTAAATAACCCTTCCTTGTACATTGCCACCAACAGAATGATATACATGCAAAAGAAAAAGATCTAAAGGAAGATTAGAGAGTGAAAAGAACACAAAATCCAAGAAAAAGAAGACAATAGGCAAACAAGTGTTAAAATCTAGCTTCTCAAAAAGTATACTCGCTCTCGAAAAGTTTTCTACGCTATCCTTTCTGCCATCCTCACTGTAATTCTTTCCCTCCAAGTGGCGCAACATCGTAAATAATCAGAACTTGTTGCATCGAATAAACATATAATACTCGTATTATTACCCATGCTACTGAACATATATCACAAACCATGCATATACAATAATGAAGAACGATGTATAAAATTAATAAAATAGTTCTTACTATCAGCAACAATTATTATTTGGCTACATCATTCTGCCTCCCCGACTGCTTGCAAAGGAAACATAAAAAGAAAGGTGGATTAAACACAGGTTTGCGAGAAAAAGGAATATCTATTTGCGATCTTGGAAAATCTACTTGGTATTATGAATGTTAAAATCAAAAGCATATGATTTTTTTTTTTTTTTTTTATTAAATGAGAACTAAATAACGAACATAATTTTGTTTACTTTCCGGTAAGAAAAAGAAACCTACTCACGCATTTATACCTTTCTCCATTTGTATAATTTAAATAATCAAAAATATGTATAATTTTTATGTAAAGATACTGTACATACAAAAATTGGAGTTAATTTAAAAAGACAACGGATATTTTTGGATAAATAGACAATGCACAAAACTAGGGCAACTTTACATAAAGGGAATGTACGTACAAATTGTTATTACAAATGTAATTGTAAAAGAGTTCTGCGAGAAAGAAATGTTTTAACATTACAGTTCCAGAGACAGGTTTAAAGTACGATGAAGCTGCATACCAGCATACTGCAGCCATGACATAAAGATAATAAAAGGGTTGTGTACAGTGAATCAGAAGTTGTAAATATACACATGAAACTGTATTGTTAATGTTGTATGTATGTTTGTGGTAATAAGGAACGGCTGTATGTGCATGGAAGTTTGCAAAGATTATTGTTCGTTATAAAAGAAAGACTTACCCCTTGAGATATATTTTCAGAAGCATTCGTCGGTGCAGCTGATGTTACCGTTGGAGTTAAGAAGTCTACAGGGGCACTTGAATCATTAACTAAAAGAACACACGATGTGATTAATCAAACCCGAAAAGAATTCTAGAAGGTATGAAAAACGTACCTGGAGCAGGAATAAACAATTGAGGAGACGAAGTTGCCGTAGGTACCATCGGAGATGTTACTGGGGTTGCTATGCTCGAGGACGCTACGCTATTTTTCAACCCTCCTGGATTCATTACGTCTATATAATTGGCGCGCATACTTCTACCTCTGGGCAATTTGAATTTATTCACAGCAGATTCATCAGTTTGTAAAGAAGGTTGAGGCGGTTGAGAAGTTTGTTCCGGCATGGGTGCTCTGAAACTCATGTCAGAAGCTTTTGGAGGAGGAGCTATCGCGTTAGAATTACTCTCTCCATCGTCGTCTTTATTCGTCCATTTCTTAGCAACGGGATCCCAAACGATCTATTTAAAGAGAAACGAGATTCCATATAAATATTATCCTCTTTGCTTATGCGAAGAAAAACACTTCAAACTAATACTTTAACTTATGTAAAAAATGTTAAATTACAGGGCTCAAATAATTCCACTATTTACTTTTATGTGTTAGAGCAAGTTTACTAAACAGGCCGCCGAACCAAGAACTTCCGGTATTAGAAGGTTTCTTTTCGGCTGGCTTCTCTGAAGCTTTTTTGGATGAAGGAGCAGGTTTCGGAGCCAATTTCGGAGTCTCCAGTGCGTCCAATTCTTCCAACGGATCATACTGCTTTCTGGTTGACGGTGTCATTGAAATTGCCGGTTGTGTCGTCTGAAATAAAGTATATAATTCATCATCGCAAAGTTGTTCTAGCAAAGTTAATCACTGTTTACTGCAATAGTGTAAATATACGTTCTTTATTGCGCATTTAACATACTTTATAAACGATTTCTTTCGTATAAAATTTTATACTTAACTACCACAGTAAGTAGTGAAGAACTTTGCTTGCGTATTTATAATTAATATAAAGTAAAATAGTTTTCATAAACTAAATATCTATTTGCAACGAATAATAAAAGAGGCGTATTTTTCAAGAATCCAGAAAAGTGAATAACATGGGAAACTTTATTGTATATTTAATGTTAACAAATTTATGTACATAAATGACATCTAAAACAAGGATAAATTCTATAACCACGTTTCATCACTTTGTATCAAATATCTCTTTCAATTACTCATGCCCTTTAGTAACATAAAATATTATTAGTAGGAAATATTATATTATAAGCGGAAGAATTGACTTACGAAAGTAATTTAACATGTTTTGCAAATACAACTACAGATGTACAATGACATTGAAATTTTAACGTCGAGAAACCTAATACACCATCTACTCGCAATTCGTGGGAACATCGATATCGTAAGTTTTAGTGATGGACTTTGCCATAGGAACATCTTTGAATTCGGTTAAAGAAAGATCGTTTGTAGGTCTAACTGGTAAATCTATGGGGTACGTTCCACCAAATATAAGCGGTTTATACCGACACAATTCGGTGGAACTTTGTGAAGAATTCGAATAAGACCATGCGTCTACCGTATCGCAAATAACATCTTTCCTTCGAATATGTGGAGCTATTCTCATAACTTTCTTGTTTTCAAAATTACAATATTGTTTCAATGTCTGACTTGTATTTTCACAAATTGTAGGGGACTCGCTTTCTAAATTGGTATCAAGCCTAGAAAGGGACTTAAAATTTACTTTGCTAAATTGAATATCTAAATCAGTAGTTTCCGATAAAGCCAAGCTATTTTCATCTACAAAGTCAGATTTTTTGTCTTCGTTATTTTCTGTTTTCTTTTTAATTTTACACTTTAAAAATACAGGCGGCTTCGAGGAAGGCGGTCTCACGTATCTACCATCTATCTTTTTTATTTTATTAACATTTTTCAAAGGAATCGTATTATTAGATAAGATTTTTGGGTAAGCCGTTGTGATCTTAGGGTATGTTATCGTTTTTCGTGATTTTACAGATTTTCCCTCAAAATTAGTTGATCTAAAAGGATTAGAAGTTGACGATGTGCCGGTAGAGATACTAATATTAGAATCGGAAGAATGAGGGGTGACGCATCGATCTGAATCTGTTAATACTTTGCGTCGTCGTAATGAGCTAACATTGGTGTCATCCAATGACCATTCAGGATCGAGATTACTATCCGCAGTAAGCGTGTAATTACTTACTTCAAGGGTAGGTGTTTTTTCTTCCCTTTCCGTCTGTCCATATGCAAGCATCAAAAAAAAAAAAAAAGAATGGTGAAAAAACTGTTATTTCTATATATATATATATATAGAGAGAGAGAGGCTTGATTTGTTAAAGATTTAAAAATACTGTTCTATAAAAAAAAACAAAAAAAATCAAACGCAAAATATTCTCCTATCTAATATACGGGTGAAAGCAATGATGTACTACTGAATATTTGATGAAAGTATGTATGTAACAATACAAACTATATGAATGTGATATTTAAAATCGCACGTTATTATATTATATATAAACAATTGATTTACCTCATAGTTCCATTTTTCCTGTCGTTGAGAATCATCAATGTCACTTTGTTCTGGAGGATACGATGGATGAGTTGAATTCTGTTGCCAGTTTGTGATGTTACTGTCGTTTCTTCCATAGTTACTTTGATAATAAGATTCCTGGTTCCAATAATCTTGCTGTTGGGATTGTTGCAATTGACAAGATTCCTCGTTATTTCGCGTGTACTGCATATTTTGATCATATGTATCTGGTATGTTGGATGGCAGAGATAATGGTTGCCATTCCGATTGAGTATCGGTTGTCGCTACTTCCATCATCGATGTCGGACCTTCTCTGTATTCAGATTGAATCCTGCTCCACGGCTGTTGTTGTTTCGATTCGCTCATCGCCTCCTGATTTTGCGCGTTATTATATAATTCTGGTTTTGTTTGCGAACCATAAATTTCATTTTCGGTAATTTCTCCAATCTATAACAACGGTAACAATTTCTTTTCTATAAACCGATAAAAGTGAAATAAAATAACACTTGTGATGTTTATCTTCTACTTATACTTACGTGGCATTTACCAACAATTTCAGCTAGATTGTTAAACCAAGTTAAAGTTGTAGCTTCATCGATAGAATCTTTATAAACAGGATCGTGATATCTAATTCTATCTCCTAAATTATACACGGCATTAATAAATGATTTTTTGTACTTCGATGGTTCGTTGAAAATATTTACTGCAATTTGTTCTATGTACAGTAAGGCTTTCTCGATTAATCCATGATCCACCATTTTGATTGCCAAATCAAACTTGAAAGTTTGTAAATCTACCAATGTAAAGCCTGGTTCGCTAAGGTTTCTAGCATATTCATATATTTCCGTAAGCATAACGGCTTCCGTTGTAAGAAATGCATTATAGGATTTATGATGGTTTGCACCAATCAATACAAGCTTTATATTACTTGCTCCATAGGTACCAAAATCAACTTGTGCAAGTATATAGCAAAAATGAGCCGCATAAATATCTCCACGAGCGGAAAGTGTATCCCCGAGAGTTGTAATTGAGCGACGATTAATTTCCGGATTAGCGGATGTGTTCGAAATAATCATTGCTAAATGAGGCCTCCAGTCATCCCACCGAGGATCCGATATACCGGTAACCACAGCTGGCACACGACCAGAATGAAGTTGGTATAAAGTTTGCAATGGATCGTGGTATGGCAAACTATTAGCAAAACGTGTCATTACAGATGCGTGCGTACGTTTATCTAATTTGCTAGCTAAGAAGAGTGCATGTCCCCAAAGACCTTCGTTCATTGCATATTCTGGATATTAAAAACAGTATCATTTTTAAAATCTAAACAAATTATTAACTTATTAAATAGCATAAAAAATATGAGCACATGTTTACCTAATGCTTCCTGAACCAATCCGTAAAGCAGGGTGTCTCTAAACTCGTCTGTTATTTGTTCGATGCTTTTTCGTGGCTTGCTTTCAATTTTTTCAGATATTATTGCACTATCTTGATTACCCTGAATACCATCTCCAATCGAAACAGCCGATCTTTGAGATATCACCGATTCTCTTCTTCCTGAATCCTGAGATTTTTGCTTATTTATATCGTACGGATATGCGTCTTTATTTCTGAGTAATAACGCTGCTATATCAACTCCAACGACGTTCTGCAAAAACACATATGATCGTTAATCCTTGGATAGGCAATGATAGTTAACGATGTTTACGTTTAACAAAATATATCTTACTCCGTTTTGTTGAATCAACATTATCATTAATTCATATAAAAGTATATAAGAAGCACGATCGATCATTTCTTCATTTAATGTTGCTTTTTTAATTTTATTTTCGCAATATTCAATAATGGTCTTTTTGTGTGTAACACCCCTATATATATATAGAAAAAAAAAAAAAAAAAAAAAAAAAAAANTATTTAAAGAATAATTTAAAAGGTACTCTAAATATAAAGTTAAATAAGAAAATATTTACTATCTAAGCATACATACATTATATGTACTTGTACATTATCAAGTGTAATATAATATAAAAATTAACGTTTAATAAAAATAAGCTACATACTTGATAAATGAGAATACGCATGCTTAGATTATAAGTATATTGATTACACTTGCTTAATTAGGGGACCAGGATAAGTTCGTAAGTCACGTGCTACAGGATCATGTAAAAGTAGATTATCCAATCTAAAAATGTCTACTTTAGCTCTGTCACCATCCGACGGATAAGCTGGTTGTACGTGTATTAAAGATCCGATCGAGAAACATCCTAAACATGAAATATTTTTATTGAATTCCTTATAGTAAATTTTCTTAAATAAATTATATTAACTTTAACTATATATTGATTTAAAACTGTACCGTATACGTGCGAACTGGAAAATTTAGTTGGCGTCATTCGGGCAGAGATAACCGTCGAATCTTCGAGCATAGACATATCACCTAAAGTTCGCTTGTCACCGGTTGTTCTGAAAAATACAATTTTTTATTGTTGCATTTAAATTGAAACTTATATAATACAATACATAATAGGAGAAGCAGGCAGATCGTCTACAAAGAAAAAGGATAGATTGTTTTTAATAAGATCTATTGATACAAATACTAGCTCTAACGAAGAATTCTAACATCTATCTAATTAAAAAGATACTTTAAATGCCACGAAAAATATTGTAACTAAATTACTTTCAACAATAGAAGATTTGATATTTTTAATATTTCGAACAAGTGCCGAACCGAGAGAATTGCCTCGGTCTCACCTATTTAAATTTTGATAACTTGAATTCTCTCTTCGTTGTGGACTCCTGGTCCATCCAGGATACCCGAAATACGGAACATATAACGCTTTGTTTGGCGAGTAGAAGCATGCACTTGAATTTGTAAAAAATCTAACACATAATCGATATTATAAGATCTATAGAAAAATCGAACTAGAATATACTGATTTGATCGCTGCTTTAACTTTCCTGACGCTTACCTCTCGTCGCAAGAACTACGCCCAGAATGAACACTAGCTCTGTCTTCTGGGTAATTAACAACACCACGAGAAATGTGTTGTTGTTGTTGATGTTGGCTAGCATAATATTTATGATACCATTCCGAATAAGCAGCAGGATTTGTACGTCGTAAATTTTCAATATATGCATAATAGTTATTGGCATAATGAACGCCGTAATCGTATCCGGAATATCCTAAAACGCAAAATAATGCAAATTATCATTTGAAATAAAAATTCATTTAATTAAACATACCATTATAGGGATAATAAGTTCGCATGTAGTATTCTCGATCTCTATCGTTATAAGAAGATCTACTGGATGGTCTAGATCTAAAAGACAAAAAAGAAAAAAGGGGAAAAATGTAAAACATCGCCATATTAAAATAACTTCTATACTGCAAAAATACCTTACCCTCTGCTATAAGGATCATCATAATATTCTCTTCTATATGGATCTCTTATATCATAATCATCGTATCGTCTCGGTCGTCTATCATCTCTTCGTCGATCGCGATCAAGATAATCGCGATCTCGTGAATATCGTAAATCATAGTCTCTGATTTCTCTTTCTCTGCGACGCATCCCATCATCAGCTCTTTCTTTTCTGCGATCGTCGGGTCTTCTTCTAATATCTCTATCATCTAAATCTTCTTTAACTCTGCTTCTTCTATCGATCTCTTCTCTCGCGTGTCTATCTAGATCATCTCGACTATGATGCTTACGATCATCTTCGCGATAAGGAATTTCGCGGCGATCGAATTCGTCGCGTATATTATATGTTCGATCATTTTCTCCACCACGACGACGATCGTAATAGTAATCGTCATCATATTCTCGATCACGATCATAACTGCAAGTGAATCAATATGAAATTTGAAATTATTAGGCAAGTTATAAAATTGATCAGAGTTCAATTTATGTAAATTTACTACTAACTACGCGTTTTTTCGTTCATATTCGTATCTTCGACGTTCTGAACTGCTATCACGACGTCTTTCTCTACTATCATCTCTACTATGTCCGGAACCCTCGTCGTCCTCATCCTCATACGAATCTCTACGATTAGAAGAACTAGAAATTCCTTGACTCTCACGCATTGACGCACCAACAGCTTCCTCGCGTTTATTTCTTGAATCGTTGGTTTGATCCTGCATCGTGGCTAAAATTTAACAATTCAACAATTTAACAATAAGTCCAAAAACATTTAATTTACGTAAATATAAAGCTTTCTCTCACAGCCTATAGAAGAAACCTCTTGAGAACCTGTAACTATTCTTCCATTAGGTCTATCATCTGAAGATGGAGTAACATCATTTGGAGATGCACCGCCTGGTATTTGTCTAAGATTTTCATCCGTTTGCTGAACGGGATCTTCAGATTCATTACCTCTGCCGGGTATTTCCCGTGTTTCACTTGGTTCTAACATAATTTGAGGTTGAGACTGATATCTTTCCTCTCCAGACGGATCATTTCGTGATTGTTGCGGAGGCAAAGATCGTTCTCTACCAGACGGATCGTTTCGACGTTCCATCGTATCAGAATCTGATCGTGAAAGTAAAGGAACATTTCTCTCTTGCCCAGGAGGAACGTCGCGACGTTCTGATCTTTCGGATATATTTCTTAATTGAAGACCTTGCTCTTGACCAGAAGGATCGTTTCTTCTTGGATCAGACAACCTTTGACCAGATTGAACATATTGTTCCTGTCCTGTTGGATCGTTTCTACGTGGATCTATCGAGCTTGACTGTCCCGGTACTTCACGTAAAAAGGGTATATCATTAGGCACTTCGTCGTTTTCATCGTCTTGACTTGGCGGAGTTGGTTCATGTTCTTGATGAGAATCGGTTAATTCTCCAGTTTCCAAAAAAGTATTTCTATCATTCGATGCGAATTCATAATTATCTGGTACCTGTAAAATAATTTTCACTTATTGTTATTGCAAAAAAGAAGTAGATTTATCACTTTCACGTACCTGTTCTGATTGAAGAAGAGAATGAGATCGTGTAGATTGCTGCGCAGAAAGTACTTCAATATTATTTACTTCTTGTCGAAAATCACGCGTATTTGATACTTCCTTGACAGGATTTAAGACTGGTTTAGGATCATTATCTAAAGTTTCCTTATTTATAGAATCTCTTGAACCATATATATCTCGTTCTTGTAATGACGGTGCAACTACTTCTAAATTAACAAATTCTGCAGGTTGTTGGATATTTTCATAATTTTCAACATTTTGTTCTATACTCCATTCTTTAGGTGGACGAACGTTATCTTTTGAATACCAGGTATTCTCTGAAGAAAGTGGCAATGTATCTTGACTGTACCACTGGTCATACCCACTTTGTGCTATATTATCTGTAGGTTTAATATTTGTCATTTGATATGTACTAAGTGCTGAATGTTCTTGACTAATAACATTTTGATTTTCGTTAGGATGGGTACCTTCTGTACCAAGTACAGCACAATCTAAAGGCAATCCTGGTATATTATCAGGTGTGGCATTGTTATTGAAAGTCACATTTTGACCCCAGCCATCTTCAGGTATAACAGGTTGTACTTCTTCTGATTCGTTTTGACTTTCGATATTTTTATTTATCTTACTACTAAGACTCAACTGTTCTAATTTTGTAGGCAATTCTTCTGTTGGATCATTCACTAAATTAAAATCATTATTTTCTTGCATAGAAATGTTTTCAGAACTTGCAACGGTTGATATAGTTTCAGGAGTACCAGTCATATTAAGTCGAGAATCAGATAAATGTGATTTAGTAATACTTGTTTTTGCATGTATATTAGGATCTTTAGAGTTTGCAGAATTTGGAAGTAACGGAGGTATTGACCTTTTTCTCTCTTCGTGTTCTACATTGGGATCTGTTGCTGGAATAACATTAGGTGAAATATGTTGGGTTGGTAATGAGCGATTCTGTTGCCAATCATTTGCTGCAGCTACACCAGAGACTTCTTGTTTAACACTTTCTTCTCCTAAATTATTATTTTCCTGCTGTTCTTGCAACCACTGAGTTGTATTATTATCATTCAATTTCTTCCATGACTGTGAAATTTCGGTATTCGCTGTTTGAGACCAAGAATTGAATTCATCATTAGTGTTATAACCTTGAGCTACTTGCTGGCTTTGATTGGGTAATGCCGATACGCGATTTTGAGTGTTCCATTGAGAAGTTGACATGTTAACTTGTTCAGGCCAATTATTTGCATCGTTTGCGTCATTCACAGAATGTTTTTTGTTGTCTGCAGAAGACAGAGAGTGCTGATTTGATCTAGTTTGTTGCACTGGTTGCGTATACTTATTACCCACATCATCAAAATTCTGTATCTCTTTATCCATTTTTTGATCTTGCCAATGCCCTGGTGTGGTACACTGATTTTGCCAATTTTGCGGTGCCATTACATTTCCTTGATCAGATTTAATCCAATTGCAATTACTACCAACTAGAGCAGGGCGTGATGCTTGATCCTTCTGATTTTGTATACCTAATTGCTGTTGCGAATATGCAACATTTTGTAATTGTTGGTCACTTGTCCATTGAGTTTGATCAAAATTCATAGATCCAGATTTCGCGGAATTTGTCCTAGGTGGTTGTGGATATTGTTGATACTGATTATAATTCGAATAAGACGTAAAAGAGTCTATATGATTAGGAATTGGCGGTCTACTAGCAACTGTTCCTTGCGTACTTTTATCTGACATTGAATTTTGATTAAGAAAATCAGACTTATTACCATTGACATTTTGATAATAATGATCTTGAATAGAATTTGATATCAACTGTCCTTGATTACTGTATGGAGGTATATAATGTTGTTGCTGTTGTTCTTGCTGCAACGGTTGCTGTTGTTGATTATCCGTTTGTTTGTCAAAGTCCCAATTCCATGAATTATTCCAAGGATCGGTTGATTGTTTCGGCTGATTTAGAAGAGGCGGTTGATGTTGAATGGATTCACTTGATGATACCTCGGATGATACTCTAGACATTGGATTCCATACATTTTGATTATGAGCTCCATATCCTAAACTGTGATCTACTCTAGACCTAGTTGGTCTGGCTCTATAAGGATTCTACAAATATATTTTAGATGTTAATATATAAGTCAAGCGTTGTTTACCTTTATACGGCATTTAAACATTCTACTTACACTCATAGTGCCTTTAGGACAATAACGCTTATCTTTTATTTGTATAAAACCTGTAAAGTATACAATTTTTATATACCATATCAAAAAGTTAAATATTAATAGAATTAACGTGTAAAGAAATACAATGAATCATAAATAAGAATTTTGTTATTATAGCCTTGTAAAATTATCTGTATCAAATATAAATATTCATCGATATTTAACATTTTTAACAAGCATTCGAAATGTAGCTTTATAAAGTATCAATACATCAATACAATACAGAGAAAACTACTTTCACTAGAGAGGATATATATAGGTCATTAGATATCTATTTTTCACTGCTTTAATAACGCTTTTCACTGGAAAAGTAATATTCCATAGAATGAAAATAAATAAAGAAATCGATAAAAAATTTACACGAAGGTACGAAATCTGTTAACACCGAAGAGAAAAATTTCTTGAAACTTCCGTATGACAAAATTCAAAATTATTGTAATTATATAACAAAAACGATGAGAGAGCAGGTTTTGTGTGCAAATAACGCGATTGGCGGATAAGGGAAAGTCAAAAGGCGAGAAATTGAAAACGTCGTATCGAAAGTTAGAATACCAGCTGTGATATCCAACTTTGCGTTCAGGGACCTCTTGTACGTTCACTCACCTAACTATCGTGTCTGGCACTGGTGTCCATACGCAAGTATAAGCATTATTTTTTCCCACAAAACATTCGAATCGTTACTTCGGCAAATTCGATGGTTTATCAAAATAAATGAAATCTTTGCAGGACCAAAAGAAAAAGTCACAAAAATGCGGACATTTTACGAATACTATGAGAGAGATGTGGGTTAAGCACGTCACGAATTTTTCTCGTTGACTTTCCACGCGAGCAGAACCATAGACGCGCACAGCGCGGACGCGTTGATCTCAAACGTCAAAAAGATCTCCAATGAAATCTCGTTAGATGGCATTGCAATGTGATTTAAAATTTTTCGATAAATCGCAAAAATATTAAAACTATACAGATTTTTACGTAATAACTAATTAATAAAATTAATCCAAGTGACTGTATGGATCTGTAAAAAAATTTCAGAATACTTGAATGTAATAAGATATTCTTATCTAATACGAAGTGGGTAAACGGATATTTTACAATTGGGTATTTTTTTTTTCTTAATCTATTTTATTACGATGTCTTATTTCTAATAAAGAAAATTAGACACGCGTGGTATTATAATACTTTAAACGGCAGTAATTAAATTAGCGCAGAATATGCAAGTGATTAGTAACGATGAGAAACATAGTTGTAATGTATTCAATGGAAGGTTCGAAATGCTCCACGGTGACTGACGTGGTATGCCGAGAGTGGGTATTTGACGAGTTGGTCACACCGTGGCCAGTTCCGCGTAAATGGATTGCAGGTGGTAAAGCGTCGACTATTTCGCAAAAATTTTAATATTTTTTTCTACACTTTCGGTGAAAAGATTAATTAATCTCTATCAAAATGGTGTTGTTAACAATGATTGCAAGGGTGGTAGATGGTTTGCCATTGGCAGCTACCATGCAAGAAGATGAACAGGTTAGAAATCTGTTATGATGAAATGTCAATTTCCGATTGAATTTTAAATTTTCTTTATATCATTTTTATCATTTTATATAACAATAGTTTTTATATGATCCTTCTTTTGCATAACTACATGACTTGTAATTAATTTATGCTGAAATGATTCTAATAACGTGTAATTAATCATATATTACTGTTGCTTATCAAAGTATACGACTACGAGATTTTGGTTTAATTAAAGATAGTCTCAATTATCTCTGTTTAATATATTTTTCTTTAATCTTGTAATAATTATATCGTAGAATCGTTAATATTTTTAATTCGTGTTATACGAGTTTATTAAATAACTATAAATATTTCGTTAATTATTTTTAGAGTGAAAGAAGTATTTTAGAATATCAGAATCAAGCAAAGTTGTTATTTAGAAAATTGGGGCCTCAATCTCCAACTAGATGTACTATAGAAACAGGTCCATTTTTATTCCAGTAAGTTTTCTCTTGTTACAGTTTGTAAATTTTGTAACAGTAAATTATCAGTTGTTTTAATCCGCAGTTATTTAATTGAACATGATGTATGTTACTTGGTATTATGTGAAAGAAACTATAGTAAACGGATTACATATAGTTATCTTGAAGACATAGCACAAGAATTTCATTCTTTATATGGCAAACGTGTTAATACAGTCACTAGGCCCTATAGCTTTATTGAATTTGGTATCTACCTTTTTTCTACTTTATATTATCCAGTTTATAAAATATATTTGAAAGTTTATTATATATGCTTTTTATCTTTTTAGACACGTATATTCAGAAAGCCAAAAAAGCTTTTTTGGATGGTAGATCAAGAAGAAATATGAATGCACTTAACAGTCAACTACAAGATGTGCAAAGAATCATGGTTCAAAATATAGACGATGTTTTACAAAGGGGTACAGTTCTTTCAGGTAATAGTAGTATATATTTAAATATATTCTCCAAGTGAAATATCTTCTACTGGGCTATCGTTTATTTTACAGAGTTGGATACTAAGACACAAAATTTGTCTATGTTATCACAAAAATATAAAAAAGATGCAACTTATTTAAATAGAAAGTCTATGTATGTAAAGGCTGTGGCTGGACTTATTGCGTTTTTAGTCTTCCTATTGTACTATTTTATTCTTTAGTTCTTTAATTTATTTGATAAATTGGTTATTATTGTGTAAAGACTTAATATTTTTCACTATATTGTTTTTCCGCAATTATTAAATATCTTTTCTGTGAATTTATTTTTCCATACGGTGTATTTAAACTTTAACTTTATTTAAAATTGGAAACAATGTACATATGTTGTATTCAGAGAAAGGCTAGTCACAAGGAATATGATACTAATGTCGTACAAGATATTTTTTCGTACATTGTCACACAGTAGATTATAATACTTGTGTAAGCAATTAGTATAATGTATGACCATGTTTATTTCGTTTTAGTAAAAAATAATACTGACAGTTTTATTAAAAATAAGACAATATATACAGCTATGGATATCCTTATATCGAAAGATTATGCTAATTCTTCTGTTTCATTCATAAATCACTAAAATTATTGTTCTAATTATATTTAAGGCTATATTTTATTATCTATATGTTATTTCGTATAATTTACAAAATTTTTAAGATTTTTCATTTAGAACAAATTTCTTGTATTTATTCCTGTGATTGTATTATACTCTGATATATAAATGTTTATGTATTTACTTTTCCGGGTCGGGAACCAATGAAGGTGTTATAGTTGACTTGTATTGTCATTCATATTATTCTATTTATACGTGATTCAGTTGTAACAGTCTACTGAAATATTGTATTTACAATAAAAATAAAATAAAATTTGTATATTCGTTTAAATTAAGAATAACCATCTTGATTTACTTAGAAACTTTTCAACATGTACAATACGAGACATGTTATTGTTCCATTTTGACTAATTCATCGTAATTAGGTATATTAAAACTTGATGAACATTCGCCTTTTCGATCATCAATTGATTTTTCCTCCTCAGATTCTGAAAATTCAGAATTAAAGAAATAATTCACAGGTAAATTCTTTTTTTCTTTCACATTTGTTCCGTTGTACGTTCTTTTCTTCCTTCTTGATCCAATGCTATTATTTGCTCTGTATTTTACATTATTTATATCTTCATCGTCTGCAATATTAGTTAATACATTATGAAATTAATTGTAATTTAAAATTACACAATAGTAATTACACGCAGAAAACATACCGGTATCTACAATTTCATACATGTATGCATGATCATTTAAAGTTACATATATTACTGGATATTCGATTATAACTTTATTTTCCAAATTTTCCTTTAACGAAAGTGTAATGTCCAATTCATAAAACCTAAGGATTAAGAGTTAAATAAGTTGTATTTACAGTAGTAAATTATATCAAAACACTGGATTAAATATGCATACTTTAAATCTGATTTCACAACTTTTTCTGCTTTTAATAGGACTTTTACTCCAGATAAACCAGCTGCCTGGTAAAATTGTAATTTCTCGTTTAGACACATTCTTAAATTTAATTCCTCTATGTCACTTTTATTTTCTACTGATTTAACAGGATCTAAAATTTCTTCTAGAAGTAATGATAATCTTGTTGATTCTAAAACTCTGCAATTATTATAACATGTTGTTATTAATGAAATTACTTATAAAGTATATTATGAACATAAAGAGAGATATTACCTTTCTGTAGTCCATTTTATATGTTCGGCTTGAGGAAAAATCCATTCTATTCTCCAAAATAATTCATTACTTTTCCAATTTAAAAATGTCGTATTATTTTTGTGTTTACTAAAATGTTGTGGCATAAATTGCAAAACAATTTTCCTCTTAAACGCAGCTGTCTTTAATTTATTCAGATGCTACAAGAATAATATTTCTAGCATAAACATTACACGTTATGTTATAAAAGAGATAATAAGTATTTGAACAAACCATTGGTAAACTGATTTGACGTGTACATCTTTTTAATGGATCTCTTTTCAATTGCTCAACTGTTCTACCCACTTGTTCAAGAAGCCTATAATCTACAAAATAACAATTTTCAAAAGTTTTTTTTTTAAATACATAAATTTATACAGTTTATACAACTTACCGTTCAGTAATTCCAAATCCGTAAACGATTTTAATGGTATAAATTTTGTTTTATCCCGAATACCGTCACAGTTTAATTCTTTCTTATGTATGTTTACGCATTGAAGACAACAAGTTCTAACCTCACACTTTGGACACGTGTATTTAGCTTTATTTGCATTGCACACTTCGCAATTTTCAATCCTGTGAATAATACTAATTTTAAAGTATACTTATAAATTGAGAAATTTAAATAAGAATGAATACTATTTGAATATATAATAATT
The DNA here is from genome assembly GCA_002201625.1 of Euglossa dilemma. Taxonomy (NCBI): domain Eukaryota; kingdom Metazoa; phylum Arthropoda; class Insecta; order Hymenoptera; family Apidae; genus Euglossa; species Euglossa dilemma. Next base: position 766,227 of record NIJG01000161.1, read on the forward strand.
ATCTTAATGATAAAAAATACCACACTTGTCATTGGATGCCGCCATGCTGATTCATCGAAGTAATTCTTTCACGTATACAATATACTTGATAGATACATTATAAATACGTGGTATCATTAATTGTATATAATATGTAAAACTTGGGTCATTAATGAAACAAAAATACTGTTATAAGGTTTATTTATTTATATTTTTTACATATATTAATAGATATCGTATATAAGCTAATTTCTTGTAGAAAGTTAAAATTGTAAATATATAATATGTACATCAAAATATTGATAATTTTGCTCTGTTCTTTCGTTGATCCTGCTCAGCAGCAATACTTCTTTCAGATGCTCTTAAACCAATTAACTCTTTTTGTGTATCATTATACTTCATTATGATGTTATTATAATGAACACTTCCCTTTGTATGCCTTGCCAATGATTCTTTTAATTTTGTCGATTCTCTTTCTAGTCTTAAAATATTTTCTCCGATTTGGAAACGTGCTACGTTTAATTGCCGATTGGATTCTGTCTTAAGATTATTTTTATTTTTTGGAAGATTTCTTTGTATTTCAGATTTAGCTGCAAGGAATTATTTAGAGATTTAATAACATCATTAAGATACGATATTCAATATATGATAATAGTTGATAATAAAATGATATGCAATATAAGAACGCTTTTTTAAACATACGTTTATCACCTAAGGTTGCGTTTATGAAATTAAACACATTATTTTCTTCTCTCTCTTTTTCTCTTTGATACTGTTTTTCTCTTTGCTGTTCCAGCTTTTGTCGCTGTTTTCGCATTTTACGTTCTACAGAAAATAAATTTTTATCTCCACCGGCATTTTCTCGCAATTCCATACAATGATCTACAAATAGAAATTTTGTTTATACAAAGTATTCGTATACCTAGATAATCATGTACAATATACGTACCTAAAGATTTACCAGCCGGCAACACTGTTGCTTCTACTGGTTCTACCCTGCCATCCGAACGTTTTCCAAGGCCAGTGCCTACTATATATCCCATTTGAGCCATTAATTTACTTCCGATACCGCGCGTATGTTTTTCCCAATTTCCCAGCGGCGTGTTACTTTCTACCGTGAGAAGAGATTTATGAATTATTTCTTCTCTAGAATATTCCGTTAAATCACTTTCGCTATCACTTTCTTCCGACGTATCCGACATTTCCAAATCTGCGTCACCTATGACAATGGCACGAAATGAATGTAAAAAGTTGAATTCGAATAGAAAAGTATTTCAGAAGATACGTACCAAGGGGTAAAAGATCCTGCAGAAAAACTTCTACAATATTACCATTTGCTTCAAATTTAATTCGGAACACATCACCTTCTTTCTCTGGCATCTTTAGTACGATACATCTGTGCCATAAATGATTCTTTTGCTTCGCTAGTACTCTACTGCCCATTTTTATACTTTGGAAATCAGGTTCTCTGTAAAGAAGTAACACGTTTAATTTTTGCACAAATATTCATTGTTCAGTATCGACAGATTCATTTACCTATATTCTTTTATGCTAGATAACGGTACTAATTCTCCATGCGAAAATCTGCAATCTTTATCGGAAAATTTACATTTTCCATCCAAATAATAAGGACATGGAAGCATTTCTTTGTGTGTCGGATTTAGAAAAAGTACCCTGACCTAAATGATAGTTTATACTTGAATCTTTAGAATTACACAAGACATAGATAAAGAATGTTATCTGTTTCCTGTTGTTGTTTCAGAAAGATACATTTGAATTAGCGATTAACTTAAATCTAATTATAACTAATTCCTTTCTTACCTTTATATCCTGCATATTTTTTATCTCTGCGGTGTCATTCTGATAAACAGAGCATATCATAGCATTGTGATAACTAATGCCTCTCCAACTGCTACCATGGGGAGCTCTACATTTCATGCCTTTAAGCTGCCTCAACTCATCCTACAAGACGAACTTGCACCGTATAATTGTGTCATTTCTATGCCATACAGAATACTTGCATACTGACTTCTATATTATTCGAAGCTCCATCATCTCGTTTATCCTGCTCTTTATTCTCAGAATCATTCAAGGTTTTCTCCAGTTCTGCCTAACAAATTCACATTGAAACAAACGACATAGGGTTATTATTTCGAATCTCTTACGTTTTCTTCTTTTAAGATCATTTTCTCGCTAAAAACGCAATCACCTTGAACAAAGCATATTCTATTGCCAAGGGATCATCTCTAACATTATCGGGGTCGTCGTCGTCATCGTCATCTAAATCTTCGCTAGAGGTTTCGATACCTTGCAAGCTTTCTTTCGTTAAGGTAATCAGTTCTTGTATATCTGACTGTAAACTTAATAAATTCTCTCTATCCGGTTCTTGAGTAGTCACGGATAAGGTCGCTTGAACTTGAGTCAGCTAATACAGCAAAGAAATGTTAGAATAGAAAAACTAAGCGTGTTCCGTTAATTAAAAATTAAGCAGACGAGTAGAGTTATTCGGAAGGTTATATTATTTCCTCGTAGAATATTCGTAAAGTTATAATTCATACCTGCTGTTCGTACTGTGCGATCGCTTCCCTTAAACTTTCGGAGTCTGTCATATTATTCTACGTCGACTTATCTTGTGCCGCTTCAAAAATTGTCGAAGAAGAGAAGGAAACGGAACTTTGACAGTTTACATTCAGGCTCTTTCTGTCCTTTATAATTTAACGATCGTAGCGGCGTATCGTAACCAATGTTAAAAAGATCTAGCTTAAAAACCCTAAATGATAATGTCCATTACGTGGCGACATCTCGGTTTCATAGTCACAAATTCTGTTTTAAAATACACATTGGATACACGCGAGTATTCCTTTTATACGTATTTGAAAAATAGAACAGCGTTGCAAATGTGATAAGAAAACTTTACGATAAGATCTATTTAATATAATTTTAATATAATTAAACAGATATTTGCTTTAAATGTTTGATAAAGGAAGGGTTTACCGTAGCCTCGGTAGCGCAGTAGGCAGCGCGTAAGTCTCATAATCTTAAGGTCGTGAGTTCGATCCTCACCCGGGGCAAATTTTTTTATTCAAACGCGAATAAAACGAATCTTACGCTACGTCGATCGAAACGACGAATGAATAACGAACGTTTGCATATTCGAAGAAAGAAAAGAAGATCGTTTGGATATTTTTTCAATCGACTGCAATGGATGAAACGTGAAATAGAATTTTCGGAGAAACAAAGTACGCGATATTTCCAAACGCGTGATATTATAGGCGGAAAGAAGGAAAGGATGAAAATAAGAAGTGGAAGCTGGGGTAATAAGCGCCGGTGGAGGATGGGGACGCGCGGTTTTACGAATGAGAAACAGAGCAAGAGACAATTATGTAAATGTAACACTCGCCAGAGGGACTCGAGGCTTCTTGGAATTGAAATGTGGTAGTTAAAACGAGTCGTGAATTGTTTGTTGCCCTTTAGCGATACCACAATTTGCAAGCAAACAGCCCATTAAGCTGAAGCTGCCATAGTCTGTACCTTTACGCGGTGAGTAGGTGTTGCGACCCCTCCGTTGGAATAAATCTACCGAAAGCGACATAATCTTCCGTCGCGTTTATCTAGTTTGTTTCCGCGATGGAACGAGAAATACCTATCGCCGTATCGTACGCGTGGAATAACTTTGGCCTTCAGTTTTTTCGAGCAACACCGCGTTTCCGCTTGGCGGAAAGCTCGCAGCGCGAGTTTCTCGAAGGACAAGACACGGGCGAGAAGAGAAAAGAGAGCTCGTAGATGAAAGGAGGAGAGAGGGGGCGCGATTGTTCGATCTGCTCGCGCTTATCGTATTTTCAGGGTGATTATACGTCGGTGGATATCGGCGAGCCGTGGCAGAAAACGGGAGAAAACGGGAGAAAAGGGAGAAGATTGGTCGGGAGAAGAGAGGCGGATCCGCGTTTTCGCGGGTTATTTTATGCAGCCGCTATGCATCCGTTACGTATAAATGCAGAGACGCGGCCCGATTTGCAGGTGCACAGCAGGCTCGTTGCAAGCGCGGTTGATTCCGCGTTGATTCAGGCCGTATTCAGTGCATCGAGTCCCGCGATGAAAAGGCGTTCCGCTTTCTGAATATATTCCAATTAAAAAGTCGGAGCTTCGTTACACTCGGCCCTGCCCGCGTGCACTCTGCACCCTGCGCCCTGCACACCTTGCACCCTCTACCCTCGCCTCTCTCTCTTCCTCCGCATCCTTCCTTCTCGCCGTTCCATCTTCCTCCCCGCAGTCAGCCTCGTCACAGTCGACTCCTTTTACTTCTGCTTTTTGCCTTCCACCGTCTCTTTTCGCTACTCCCGTCCAGCCAGCCTTCCCTCCCTCCCTCCCTCCCACCCTCTCCTCTACTCTCTCTCACCCCTACGGTTTCTCCAGCAATTACTCCGCCGTTTTTTTTCTAAAGAATTAGAAATGCCCAGGCTCGCCCACTTTCTTCCTCCTCTCCTTTCGCCTCATCCCCTTTCCTCCCCTTTCCTTCCCTTTCTTTCTTTTTTTCCTCGTCCTTCGACATCGCTATCCGCCTCTGCCCCTTACTTTCATTTTAAACGAGGTCTCGCCTTTTCGCATAGACGCTTCTCCTATCCCCTATGATTTCCACGACCACGAGTGACAGCAGAAGCTGGAATACTCGAAAAGAGAATCGACGACTAGGAAGAGGCGACGGAGGCGCGCGAAAACGATCCATTTGTTCTCGAATGGAATCCCGGAGCGAATCCTAGAGCGAATCCCGGAGCGTGGGTCTGAAAGGATCGTACCTATCGACGGTTGCGAAGGCGCACGCAAGGCCCCCCGCGAAGTATTTAACGACGCGATTCTCGGAGGGTAAGAGGGAGACGCGCATCGTAAAGCGAAGAGGGATAAGAAGCGCGTGTCCAAGTGCCAACACGACTTACGCACGTATGCACGCGCGTCCACGGTTATTCGCTCAACGACAATACGCACGTGGCCGAGTGCACGCGACGCCACTTCTCTCCTATCCCAGGATATCTCGTTCCAGTCCCTGCCTCTGCCACTCTCTTTCTGGATCCACCGGGGATCCACCGGGGATCCTTCGTAGCGGTCATTCGCGAGCGAATTACACCCGTTTACACGAGTCGAACGCACTCGAGAGTCTACGAGGACCCGTGTCTCCGCGTAACACGGTAATTCCGTGGATGTTGTCCGCCGAAGCAATTATCTCGTTTCGTTTTCCGATCGGCCCGTTAGATTAAGACTCGTTAGCGTGGTTTGCGAAAAAATTCCCACTCGCGAGAGATCTTTGTTGCTCTTTGACGAACACCCGACAGCGATCGCGATACGCGAGACGACTCAAGAACGCGTTAAAAGACGAAATTAGAAGCGTAGGGAAAGAGAGAAAGAGAGACAATACGCGTGGGAGGAAATTATTACGAATAACATGCGATTCATTATAGCGAAGTAATTACGCGTGAGGGATTCTCGGGTGGCTCGCGGCGGCCTCGCGGCGTCCTCGCGGCGAACTCGCGGCGAACGGGAAGAAGCAAAGAGAGATAAAAAGGGGGACGAGTGTCGCAAGAATTCTTCCTTCACTCGCGTGATTTCACGCTCGGCAAGATGTATCTCTGTTTTTTTTATTATTCGAGGACCAGACGCGGAGAGTCTCCTGGTTTATTTCATCCCGAATGAACCCGAAAGGAGCGTCTCTGCCATTCTGCCCTCCCTCTTCTTTCTTTATCGCTTTCGCCGCGCAACCCGCGGAGAAAGTTGACGACCTGTGCTGCGCGGCTCGTCGCCGTGGTGCAACAATTTCTTCTTCTGTCAAACGGTACATCCTCGTGTTCTCCGCGGGTCCTTTTAACTTTCCACGCGCCTTTTCCTCCAATTACCGGCCCCATTCATCTTCCTTCCTGGAACGCGCCCCGCGCGCGACTTCTTACAATTCCCGTTCGATTTCGAGGAAATCAAAGAGAGGCTTTTTTCCACAACCCAGTCAATTTCCCGTGGAGAATCTTCGACTGGCAGGTTGGCGAACGGTTGCAAAGGAAAGTGATTAACGAGGTCGTTACGCGGGATCGTTCGAAATTCGCTTAATGTAGTCTAATCATCCGTGTAAAGAGCTCGAACACTTTCCGTTCTCCTCTTCCCGATTCTTCTCGTTCTTCTCTCTTTTTCTCCAATTAACGGCCGAGTCCACGAGTGGCACCGGCACTCGACTTGTATCGGTTTCAGCCAATTACTTTCTGCCGGGGCTTGCGAATCGCTGTTTCTGGCCACGTGCCTATTGTCACGCGCGAATTGGTCTTCCCGATACGGGCTCGTTACTCTTACCGTTTGTCCAAATAAAATAGCCCGATTTTCGCCCTCGCCGCTCCGTTTTTTCCCCCGCGTCATTCGCCGTATCATTCGTCGTATCGTTCGCCGATCGTTCGCCGTATCTCGCTCGGCGTATCGTTCGCGATAGACGAAAATAATTGCCCGGCATCGATCGGTTCTCGACCGCGCGTCACGGTAAATTCAACGTTTAACGAGAGGAGAGAAAAAGGAAAGGAGCGGACTGTCGAGAGCGCGTAGCAGAAATTCAGGGGGGTTGGTATCGCGACGCGAGAAAAGTGGAGGATCGGAGCAATCACAAGACGGTGTGTGGTTTCTGTTCGATAATAATTTATTTATCTACAAGAATTCATCGGTTGACGAAAAGTCGTCGGCTAACTGGAGAAAGTAATGGATTACCAGCGGTGAGCGTTAGCGAACTAGATGCCTAAATGAAAATTGGCCAGCGATCGCGGGGAACGACGGGAAGCGGCGTGGTCTCGCGCGTCGCATCCGCCTCGTTCCCTTCCCGATTACCATTATCTAAGACTCTATGACACATCTACGAACTCGAGTCGCTATCGACTCGGCTAGACTTCGTTTCTTCCGAATAAAAGGAACATCCTTCCGGAAGCGGATATTACGCGTTTGCCCTTAGCTAGAGTGGAACTAAGCGGAAAGTCGCGAATGACGGAGGAACAGATTCTCGGAACACCTGGATCTTCCGTCCTCTCCTCCGTTCATTTCCCTTTTCTTCGTGGCAAACGAAAACGAACCGACTACGGCTACCGGTCAACTTCTTAATTACATATGTACACTGTCCCTCTTATGCGGGAATAAACGCGAGAAACAACCTCGAAGACGGGACCCAGCCTGTGGATCGCCAAGGATGCCCCCCACCGTGAGACGAGTCTCTGTTTCTTCGCGTTTTCCATCGTTTCTCTTAGTTCATGCACTTCACTGTGAAACAGACAGCGCGTGATGTTTGGTACCAGGACAGAGCTGAACGAACGATCGCGAGAGCCTTCTCGCGTGCACGGGCGACAGATCGGCGAAGAATTCCACGTAAAGGACCAGCGTCCGGGAGAAGAACTCGGGCACGTGGAGGTCTAGTCGGAGCCATCGTCGACGGTGCTTCCGCTTCGGAGTGGTTCGAAGCAGGTGCTTGGAAGAAGATAGGAGGGCTGCCGACGCCGGCGGCCGGAAAGCAGAAACGATCCTGGAACCGCGGCGTTAGGCCGGGTTAGAGGGGACACCCGTGAACGTAGGTGACGTTCCGGAAGAGGGCCGCGGCGGTGGAGAGGAACGCCGCGGTGGAGGCGGTGGACGGCGCCGGTGGCGGTGGCGGTGGCGGCGGATGGCTCTGGGTCTGCGTTTGAGCATTGTAAGGTGGACAGTAGGCGTCTATGCTGCCATGGTGGAGACCTACCCCTCGCACCAGCAGCTCCTTCTCCACCGTCGCTTGATGTCGCAGCTGTTCCAGCCGCAACTGGTTCTGACGCTTCCACTTTGTTCTGTAGCCAAAAGTTAGGGTTTTACCGTTAGCGTACCGCGTTAGCTAGCGTTATCGATGTTAGAGTGTGATCGAGAGGCGAGTATCGACCTTCTGTTCTGGTACCAGGTCTTCACCTGGGTCTCCGAGAGCGACAGCGCGTCGGCCACGTCGCTTCGGTCCGCCACGCTCAGATACTTCTGACATCGAAACTTCCGCTCCAGGTAAGCCAGTTGAGCGTGCGTGAACGCGGTTCGCCTTCTTCTCGGCTTCCTGCCGCTGGGAGGGCCGGTGGTGGTGCCGCAGGACTTACCGGAAGTCGCCGGCGCCGGAGACGGCGACAGAGCCGGCGGAGGACTCTCTAGTCTGGTGCACGGACTGCTTCCGGGGTCGATCGTGTCCTCGGAGTCCGAGTGAACCGCCGAGTCGTCCTCCGAGTCTTCTGCAATGGGATTATCTTTAGTCGGACGATCGGCCAACCGACAGATTCGTCGCGCAAACTCCATTATCCGGACAATGTCGGGAAATCCTTGGCCGACCGTGATCGCGATTGGCTTTGGTCGAGGATAAACGATCTCAGTTAGCAGGACGGTCGGTGCCTGATCTTCATTGGCCAATAAACGCGCCGGGGCACAGCGGGACGCGATAATCGTCGATGAAAATTCGGACTAACGAGAGCTAACGAATCCTTCCGCAGCTCGGGCCATCTGTAGGATCCTCGTTAATGGGGCACTACCCTGTCGGGACCCTAGACACCCCTAGGGCTGCGAATCTTGGATAAAAATAATAGAGTCGCGCCGCGGGGTTCCGTGTAACGAGGATCCTGGCGACCAGCCACGCGACCGATGTCGTACATAATAAAAATCTTGATTTTTCAATTATTCCCATTCCGATCGCCGTCCACGACTCGTTAGCGCGCGCCGCGAGCTTTGACTTTTGAAATTAAACGACTCGGTCGTTCTGCCGTTCCCTTTCTCCCAATTATCCGTTTAAAAGGGGCGAACGATGAAACAAATTGGAGAAATAATTTTTAAAGGGAAGTTATTTATCTCGAGATACCTAGATCAAGGTACGAGAAGACGAAGACGTAAGAATACGCTACGTGTAGGGAGAAAATGACAGTTGCGAGGAAACTCACCGTGCACCCTCTCGGACAGGACATCCCCCAGGAGATCCCTTATGAGAAACGACTTGTGCTCCTGCATAATTACACCTTGGATGAGAACGGAAACGAACGGAACACGGAAAACGACGATTGGTTGTTCAGAGAAAGAGGTTCGCGCGGGCTGTTTGTCGGCGCGAGAACAGCTGAGGTACGAGCGACGATTCGAGTTTCATGCTAACGTGTGGACGCCCGGCGTCGTTCTGCGTCGTCGAGGATCACGGGGGATGACCGGATGTGCCTGTCCGAGCCTGGTATCGTCGTCATCTTCCTCGACAAGCGCACGTTGCTGGCTGCCGAGGTGGGGGTGGAGGAAGAGTTACCACGCGAGTTAGGCCTGGGGTTGAGCCGAGCGTGCCCCGCGCCACCCCGCTTCAATTAATCCGCCCGTTTATTTTGAACGGACTGCCTAATGCTCGCGCGATTTCGCAGCCATTTTGGGGGTGGTAGCGCCATGCCACCCCCGTTTGGCGGCCTTGGCGAGTCGGGGATTGGACGCGCTAACTCGTCGCCGAGGGGTGGAATCGGCGAGGGCCGAGCACGGATTGGTGGTCGGAAAGCGGCTTGCGCAAAGGGGGTTGGCTCTGGCGGCAACGGTTGGAGGGATGGGCGAGGTGGAACGGGAAGCGAAGGGCTCCGTGGGTGGCAGGATCTCTCGGTGCACGCTCGGCGAAAAGCGTACGGCCTGACGAGCATCGAACTCCGAGAACGAGGAAACGAGGGGGAGAAAGTCATTGGCGAGCGATTACCGCGAAACGAGAGGAACAAATTGGATGTGAAACGTTTCTCCTGGTATAGAGAACGCGTCCCTCGCCGCGATATCGAGATTGTTCTCCCCGGGGGCGGTTTAACAGTCGCGTTTTCCCGCCTTCTCTCCGCTCTCTTTTCCGGCGCTGGCTTTTCCGCGCCGCGAGTCACCGGCCAGCGTTACAAACAGAGCCAGCGCGCGTATTTCCATCCGAATAGATCATCCCGCGCGATTTTTCATTTCCCGCCGCGCCGATTTTTCTCTTTCCCTCCCTCTCCGACTCTTTGCTTTCCACCTTTCTTCCCCCTCTCTTCTCCCCGATAACGCATACAATCGGAAGATTCAGACGAGACTGTAACGAAGTCAATTTGCTGGGCGAAAGACCGGTAAGGAAAGTGGCGCAAGGTGGAAGGCGAATGCGCGAGCATTTGCATAAATACGGTCCTCGCAATTTGCGCAACCCTCGCCGGGCCGTGTCGTCATCTTCTCCAGCTAGTATGTGAGCGTAAATATGCATGATGCATAAAACCACCAATCCTCGACACCGCCTATCCCCTTTCACTCCCTTTTCTCCGTTCCCGGCTTTTGCAGCGCCCCGTTAGTCTATTCACCGCGTCGCTACTTATCTTCCCGGGGCATTCGCGCGACTCTATGGCCCTGCATCTACTGCTTTTCTATACCTAAATATTTCACGTCCTGCAAAATCATCCACGCTGAATTCTCCTCGATCTAGAATAAAAACAGGACGAACGCGATGCCACGCGTCTATATACCGCGCGGCCCTTTTAAATCGCAAATAGCACACGCCGACCTGCTATCTCCTTCGCATTGCTTAATTAACGAATTCCCTGAATTACTCTTCGATCTCTGTTCTTTTATACGCGCTCCCGTCTTTATGATTTCGTTGCGGGTAACCTGCAGACCTTTCGAACCCTTTCCAACCGCTATACGCCTACCTAGTGTCCAAAGTCGTCGGCGATCGCGTTCCCTCGAGTAAACCGCGTACGTGGCTCTTCACACGGCGAATAAATAAATAAATAAATAAATAAATACCTAACCGATCGATCGCCGGTGGAGGAGGAAAGAGGAAAGGGGGTACTCGTGCAATTTTTCGGCAACGCGACGTCGCGTGGCGTCGCATAAATGCGAGGCGGAGGAAGGAGAAGAAGCGGTCGGTGTATAGACAGGGTGGTATTTTAATGGCTCGCCTCGTGGCCTCGAGTTTCCGTGCTGGCACCTGTAAGCGGGAACCCTCGCCGTCGGTACCCCCGTAGTCGGACACGACGGGGCGCGTTTGTGAATTCATTAAGATTAACGTATGCAGAGAATTAATTCAAGGGGCAGCAAAGCGGCTGGCCGTCTTCTTCGTGCTCGCTGGAAAAGGGCCTCGGAGCGGCGGAAACGGCGGAATAAATGCACGAGGACGGGATAAATTGAGTGGCATCGAGCTGCGAAAACAAAGACGCTCGTAGCAATCCCGATGATCAACGGGGTCCCCCTTTACGAAACGATGTTTTACACGAAAGCCTCCTTCCATCCGGCGAGAATAATCATCGCTCCGTATTCGATGTCTGTTCGGGAGGTGCGCGTCGATTATCGAGTTTGAAACTGATTAGGAAGAAGGGAAAAGTGTGTGTAGCACGGCGGATCGCATCTGTCGCGATTTAGACGACAAAGGTGAACGAATGGAAATTAGAGCGGCGTATTCGATGCGAATTGCCTGGAAATCACCGGCCCTTGTCGGCTGATTGTCATCGGTATACGACCACCTCTGGCCGCGTTCGACAAATGCGATTCGATTTAGGGTGAATATCTCTTTCCGATCTCGTGGGGAGAGCGAGGACGGATTAGCGATAGAAACACGTTCAATTACCGTTCGCCGCTGCGTATCGAGATCGGCTAATGAACGATACGAGTAATCGCGGTGCGAATAACAAGAAGGAAGATTCTTTGAAGAGCCATCGAGGAGCTCGTGTCGTACGGAAACGTAGAGATTCCAACGGTTTCCAATGGGGCAGCTGTATTTCCGTGAAAGTTCATCGCGAAGGCGCTATGTTTACTGAAATTCGCGCGTCGATTATTTCTCACGCGATCTCGGATCTGTGAAGGGGGTAGGGGGTGGCGGATCAAAACCACGATGCCGCGAGGGCTTCGAAACCGTTAACAATCGCGGCAAAAGCAAAATCCATTGAGGTGCGACCACGCGTGTGAATATAACTGTCGATCTGAATATTCTGCGCGGAGCAGCACCGTCCAGTGCCGTATTCGCGAAAAACGAGAGGGAAGCCAGCTCGTTTTCCATTCAGAAAAAAAAAGGTGCGATCGAAACGAACGACTCTGTTTACAGCGACTAACAATTCCGCTTGACGTTTCGAATATCCGTCTCTCTCTCTCTCTCTCTCTCTCTCTCTCTCTCTCTCTCTCTCTCTCTCTCTCTCGTCGCCTGTTTTAGGCTCCATTCTATTTTCCACCTCGAGCATTCCTCTTTCTTCCCTTTTCCTTTTCCCTTTCCTTTTTCTTTAAACCGAAAGAACCGTCGATTCTTAAGCTGTTCGACCAATGGGAATAAAGACTGATTCGCGTGGTATTTTCCCCTCGAGGAAAAAAATGTACGCGAATAAAAGGGAAGATGAAAGACGCGAGGATGTATTTGCTCAGTCCATTTCTACGAGACCATGGGTTAAACACAGCAAAAGGATTCGGTGTATACGTGCTCGTTTCTCCTCGAATATACCAGCATTTATTTATACCCTTCCTTTCAGTTACTTCTTATCGTTTCTATACGTCTTCCGGTAACAACACTCGACAACGTTTTCAAGACATCCAGGCGCGTTATTCCGGAGACAAAAAGGAACGCTCGAAACCCCGACGATTTACCCGCGTTTCTCATACATTAAACGCGAACGCGAACGCGAAATATTTCCTCGCCGAGGAACAATCGCCGCTCGAGAATTCTTCCACGGTTTTTTAAACTTTGGCAACCGAATTTTCGTATCGACGATTAACGAAGACGGCGTGGATTACGCCGAGCAGTGAGACAAACGGAGAGTTTGCTCGGAGAGGAGAAATTCGGGAGAATTTGGTGGCCGGGTATACAGCCTATTGTATTTCTTCTTTCGCGTAGACCAGGAGACACTCTCGAAGAATGATGGTTATGGGAAAAAGAGTGCTTGAACACGGACGTTGGTCAGGCTCCCGCGGTTCCAATTACGATTGAAAGGCGGCCCTGTTTGTTCGCCTCCTATAACTGCGGACTCTTCAGTGCCTCGTACAAGGCACTCTTACCCCATGGCCACTTTCGAGTTTCGACGCGTGTGTTTCCATGGCGAACACCGCGCGATTCCACCGAGCACAAAAATCCTCCTTTTTCCCGTCTATAGCCACGATTATTATTTTACCCGGCATTCCTCTTTCCTCGCGGTTCCGCCATTCCGCCGGTTTCCGGAAGCCACGCGTAAACGAGAAGCAACGCGATCGCGACGCGTTTTATCGAATTCGTTGCACTGGAAAACGTGAGCTATTCCAAGGATAACCGCTTCTAGGCGATCTATCCGATCATCCCCTGGGTGTTTTGTCAAAGACGGAAATGATGGTCCGATAGAACGGCGACCCTGTTTTCGAGGTAAGTGCCGTGTAATCAAAGGATGATTGCTGGCACAAAGACGGCTGATTGGCTCGTTTACGTTACGGTAATGCGCGGGACTCGAGGAGACGATGCAGAACGTCCCTCGATGCCGGGAGAACCTCCCCTGTTCCTCGTTCTAACGAGATTCCACCGAAACGTCCGCGTTCTCGTTAAGGAATTAAACGAGAATGTTCTCGCTAGCCGGCGAAACGAATACGAATAATTGATCGCCGCGGGGAAAGCGTGGAATTAAACGAAGGAAAGCCTTCTCTTTAAATTAATAATCCATGAATTCTCGTGAAAGTCCTCAAATCGTTCGTTAATTTCGCGTATCAAAAGATAGGGAAATAGCTTGAATCGTCCAATAATCGTATCCTCCTTCGTGCTCGGATTATATTCAAACGCATTAGCGCGAACACTCTTCCCGTCCAATTTCTTTCCATCGTTCGTTCGTTCGTTCGTTCCCTCGTTCGTTCCCTCGTTCGTTCCCTCGTTCGACCCGTGCAAGATCTATTTTCGACGTGGATCCCGAAACCAGACGAACGAGAAAACTGAAAGAGAGAGAGAGGAAGGGAAAGGAAAGTCGGACGAAAGTCGTCCGGTTCGGAAAAAGGAGAAGGTTTGAGCGTGGAGAAAAGTCTTCGCGGGAGGGTGTCGCGAAGATACCACGAAGATGGTGTAGATTCGCGCGGCGAGGATCGACGCCATGAGAGGGTTGCTTGTTTACAAGCGACAGTTGATTTGACAAAGCCGCGGGTCCATTTATACGAGTGAATATTACAGGGCAAAGTCGAGGGGTGGCTTGTTATCCGCTCATTGAAGTTAACCACGGGGCTAAGTGCGCCGGGGAGTGCCGGTCGGTAGGAGCAAGGAGAACCGGTGACTAAAGGTTAGGTATATACCGTCGGAGGGGGTGGCTTTGCAGTTTGCGGAGAGAAGCGGTGAAACGCCGTGAGAAACCGAGAGAGCAAGCTCGAACGGAGACGGAGGAACAGAGGCGAGGCAACCTGGGGAAGAAAAGATAGTCGAAATGCGAGAAGCTGGAAAGGAATGGAAAGAGGAAGAGACGGAGGCATAAAGCGAAATAGATCAAGGGAGAGAAGAAATAGCGATGGATGCGACAGCCTCGCGAGTAACGACCATACGCGATCCTTAAACATCCTAAATTCCTTCTTGCCTTTGCGTCCTCGAGCAGCAGTCATTTTCCACGGGTTTCTCGGGGCAACAACTCGAAGCATTCGCGATTCGTATCGTTCGCCGATAACCCTATCTCTCGGAGACGCGGATAAACGAGCCGTTTCCTCCGATAACATTCGGAGAAACGTTTAATCGGAGCGTTATCGGATAAGTCGGTGGCGCGACAAGGAGGATTATTCGTATCTGTCTATGACCGGCGACGGGAAGCTTTGTAACTGTAATGGAATTAGTCCCATCGCTAGAAGAGGGTGATGGAACGAAAGATGGGTAACAGCAGGGTGGCCTGGAAGAAGATAGAGCGAAAGGCGAAGAGGAGAGGGGCGAGAGAGTTGGTAGAACAGCGACGGGCCAATGAGAGGCCAGATCGTTGCCGAGGTAACCGCGGGGCTTTCCGACGGATTATTCGACCGAGATTGAAAAGTTAGCACCGTAGAGCGGGCGGGGGCTCGTCGACGGAGCCACTCCTGTTTCTCCAGAACGAGCGATCTACTCGCGGCAGGGCTAACACAACGGATTAAGGCTTATTTTCACGTTCGCAACAGCTCGACCCCTTTTGCGCGATGCTATTATGTTGCAACAGAATGCCATGCAAATGCGCCCTTTTGTGTCTCGAATCGCACGCGAGTAAGCACCGATCTTCCACGTCCGATTGTCTAGCCGATGTCGCAGTCCCTATTTTCGTTAGCCAGACGCGCAACGAGATAATCTCTCGGATTTTTCCCAACCTGTCGCCACCGATCATCCTCCTTTTCTCCTTTCCCCCTTTATTCTCTTTATTCTTTATTCCCTGTCTAATTGCTGGGTGAAAGAGTACTCGGGGAGGAAGGTTGGGATTTTTCTATGGCAATCTTATAGGCAAGGTAGCGCGGTGAGATCGCCTCGGGATCGTCGGCGAGGAGAGTTCGTCGGTGACGGGTCAAGCGTGAGTACGTCCCGGAAAAGTGTTTATTTCTGCATGTACACGATGCACAGGGTGCGCGTCTAGCAGGCTGCTTACCCGGTAACCACTCGGAGGTTACCTGACACGTGCATAATTAATGCCCGCGATGACGAGAAGCGCGACACTCGCGCGCGTCCGCGGATTATCTGTGCCGGCGAAATAAAACGGGAGAAGGAAATATCCGAAAGTCAGGCCGGCGAAGGGTAGGGCCTAGGCGGAACCGTGATGAAACAGGAGAAGGGGAGGGGAAGAAAGATGAAGGGATTCTTACCGAATGGATGCCGAGGAGAACGAAAGGAAAGATCGGGCCAGGGAAAGGGGAGCGACGAGCAGGAAAGTTGTCCAAGTAACCGACGTGGAAACGCGGGGTAATGACTACTTTTTCATATTTTAATTACGCAGTAATTAATTGAAATGTTTCCTCGTTCGCGAGAGCACTCGAGCAAAATGAGAGGCGAGTAACTCTCCGCGGAGTCGGCTTCGGCTCGTTTTTTTCCCTTTCTTCCGTGCAACTCCGCGAATTCCTCTGTCTCTGCCGTGTTCGACCCAAGGATTATCCGTTTCCTTCCTTCTTTCACCCTTTTTCGCGAAATTAGGTAGAAACCTTTTCACGGAGCTCGCTTCTCTCTTCAAAATTCCAGCCTGTGCAGCTAATTGTACCGCTAATGGCCTTATCGTGAAAGGATTCCTCTGATAGCCTGACCTCTGCATCCCCAACACCTCTTTCACCGCCTCCCTCCTCCTCCTCTACCTCCTCCTATTATCTGCCACCGCGTGCGTCGTGCTTAAAGTACTAATTAAATTAGTTTCGTAAAGCGAAACTCGTCGGCCAGACTTTCGATGCTATCGATTCGCGGCGATCATTAAAATAATTACAGATGTTCACCGGTAATTGCACGGATACTTTGTTGCTTTCGCCTTGCTTTCGCCTTGCTTTCGCCTTGCTGGTCTTGTCTATAAGTCGTCGCGGTGTTATCAAAGATGACACGATGGTTCGCGGAAATATTTATCCGACTGTAGAACTCGAGAAACACAAACCATCGGGAAAACGTTCGCGTCCAATTGCTCGCATAGAGCACCGACGTCCACCTATAGATTTCATCGAGATCCTTCGACGATCCGATCCACGCGCGTGTCTATACGCCAATCTCGCGATACCCGCCGCCAAGAAACCATCTCTCCTCTTCCTTTACCTTCCATCGTTATTTCGTTCCTTAGGAATCCGATCGATAGAGATAATTGGAGGAATTAAACGAGCGATAAGCACGCGATGCGATCGCGTGGTTTTCCGACGACTTAATCTTCAGTGGTTTCGGTGCGGTTGTTTTCTACGAGTTTACTCCCGGCCGGTATTCCGGGGAACGTTTCGGGCTAGCTGTCTCGATACCTCGAGAGGCACGAAGGACGCTTCGTTACTCGTTACCTGACGCTGACGCTCGTTGCGGTAGCAAGGGAACAATAGCGAGACGAGAAGTAAGAAGGAGACGGAGAGAGATAGCCAAAACGAGGGCTGGTAGGCACGCTTTTGTTAGCGAGTATGCTTGCTTGCTACGTGCAATTGTCATCTACTTGTTCCAGCCATTGTTTCCGGTAACTCTTTCGCGGTAACGAGGAGGAACCTCAATTAGAACGGTTTGAGGACTTAAACGCCCAGAGGCTGCCGGGTTTTAAGAGCCAGCGAACATTGTTTCTTTTGAGCGATAACTCGGTGATACCTTTAGCTATATCGGTGTTCGTGAAACGTCGTCCACCAACTTCTTTGCCGGAGATAATTACTAGGCACGCTCGAGGGTATGATACCGTTACGCTCTCTGCGAACGAGTCGTCGTTAACGCTGCCAGAAGTTTTCTGCTGTAAATTAGATCAACAGTATTTTTGGAACTACCGTCTCTCGCAACTCGGTAAAATTGGTTTCGTCGCGTGTGGATAAAATTACTTGCTAAAGCGATTCGTGTTACTCGCCAAACATTTCTTTGCCATATTTTCCTTTCCGATTTTACATCGCGAATTTCCAAACGACTTAATCTAGCCACGATTGGATGCTTCTTCCCCTTCCTCCCTTTTTAAACGATATCGAACCACGGTGTAATGGTCTTTAATCAATTTTTAACTGCCTTCGAACGACCTTGAAGGAATAATTATAGCTCGTTAGCAGTTGGAAACGGGAACTGCTAACTACGAGATTGGCCGGAGAAGGATCGTCTTGTACTATCAATCGTGGGCGGGTGAATAATAGAAACGCGTGCCTCTACTTGTCGGCTGGTATCCTGGTGTGCGAGTAAGGCCGCGCTTTGAAGCTCAAAGAGAAATAAATCCTGTTACCGCTTTGACATTAACTCGGCTGCTCGGAACTTTGGCCAGAGTTTCCATCCGCTAAAGCTCCTATTTAAGCCTTTTTATAGTTCGCCAAGCATCGTCTCCCGCGTAACGAACGCGCCGGGTCGATTGCCTTGTCTCATAGAACACAAGCTATTCCATTCGGACGCAATCGTTCGAACATTAATGACACGAAAAACAAGCAATTTTGCGTGACGCCGATTGAACCGAATCAATATTTGTTTCATTCCGGAGCGCGACCACAGAGAAGCCTGCTATATACGCTGTGTACATATAGCTCTGTTGTCTGTTATCGGAAATCCATCCGAATATCTGGAATTTTTTTCGGCGACATGCGCGACTCGTTTTATGATCGCCTGTGATACACGGTCGAAATTAAGATGTACAGAAGACGATGCCAGTTCGAGGAAAAATAACAAATTCGACAGGCAAGGAACCAGTATATCTTGCGAGTCATTTCCTTCCTCCTCCAAACCTGTAATTAGCATTTCGATGCATCTCGCGTCGCGAGTACACGAATCCATGGACGGTAACTTTGAATTTCTCGCGGTGTATTCCGAGCAGGTATTTCTTCGCGATTTCTTAACGTCTTACCTCGTTAGTCTTCCAGACAGCACGGTAAACACGAGGACGACGTCCGCGTTAACGAATCGTTACTAGCATCCTGGTATCCTAGCCGGGGTGGAACACGCGTCCATCTCCGGGTTCGAAGCTCTGCAGATTCTCCAGATTCCCGTGAATTCCCCCCGAAAGTTATGAAGTCCTGGTGACGGGAATGCTTCTGGCACCACGCGGTTGACGAGTGACAGGACATTGACGAGTCTCGCAGGATGCTGCGCTTCCTCGGACGAAAAGGGCTGTTGCCGTTTGATTGACGCGCAGCAAGTTCCTTATATGGGGCCCTGGTCGACGGAATGCTTAACATTTGGAAACATGCGAAAGCTCGCCAGTCGACCATCTCGAAGGGCATCGATTCGACCTCGAAATTCCTGTTCGCATGATATCCTAGTGCTATTGGATGTTTGTAAGATATAAGCGCGCGTCACATTGACAGGTGCATTGTACGTATGCACCGTGTGCGACGTTTGTTTCCTCATCGATGAATGCCAGTTACCGTAAATGCTAGTAAACAGGGTCTGAAAATAAGCGCGAAATTAATAATAATTGCGATATCTAATGCGGCGTGAATATATTGCAAGGTATTTACGAAATATTCTCGAGACGGTGAAATAACAGTGACGTTGCATCCCGAGTACTGTCTCGGCCTTCGAAATTTCGCGATGGTTGGCAGAACCCTTGATTAGCCTGATCGGTAGGTTGTTGCGTTGTTATGCGAGCCTAATGCATCCGTAACGTCGGAGGAAAAAAATATTTCTACGTATGTATGAAGATCGCATAGCACGCACTTCATTTGCAATGCATACTCGGAACATCCATGGAGGATAGGATTGCAGCTGTTTTAGTAGGATAATATCGAGGATCCGCGCCATCCTATCTCGCCCCGTTTACTTCCTCCTATCCTGATACTCTAGCTTATTTCGTCTTTTGAAGTCCTTCTAAATAGCTCGGTACATGTCCTTTACGCTCTTCGTCGCGGCCATGAATATTAATTGCATCAAAGCGCTCGCAGTCTCATTAACTTCTAAGAACATCAGCATGTATACAGCTCATGTACAAATGTCCTGGGAGCTTAATGAAATGCGATATGTTAATGAGCTGACTTTAATAACAAATTTCTTTAATAACAAAAGCTACCGTGTGAGCCTTATTAGAAATAAATCCAATGTCATTTTAAGTTAACGATAACATACGAGATAAAAATTGGTCTGCTACATACATCTATTGGAGAAGAATATTTAAAAATCGCAGAAATATTATATCGATCGTTTAGAATTATCCTGTTGCTTTAAAGATTTTCTTAGGACAATTATAAAGGATTAAATTTATAAATAGTTTAATTCTTTCAGATCTTCGATGTTTTTTAAAAAACTTCTTCTAAAAAAAGTTTTCTTCGTAGTATCACGACGATTATCATATGCAATCGTTTTGCTTTAAATACTTTTTATATCAACACAGGCATATATTCTCACGCTTTAACTCGATTGGATTCTTCTTTGCCCTCTCCTTCCGGTCTCTACACAGTTTCACGGAAATGAATTCTAATCGGTGATTGAACCGAGGAACTTTGTGCAAGCTTAACTCAACGTTGGCGGGTCAATAATGGAATAATGCGCTCCTAGATAAAAAGGGACACAAAAAGTTACAGACCTTTTTCCTGTTCGAATAAAATCTTCAATATTTGTTTAGTCGGTCAAATTACCAATAGCGTTATGAATTATCGACGCTTATCCACGTGCATAAATTTCATTAACGACATGATAATAGGATATCAATTTGACAAATTTCTCCTCAAAAGGATAAAAGTCATACTAACTGCTGGGCGAAATAAGCAGGATCTCATCCTTCCTAGCAGGTCCTGCGCGTGTTCTACAATCGTGTACGACCTACCCTACCATATACGTCCTTGATCCGGAAATATGCTTCGCGTTTGAGGCAATTATCCTCATTAATGCAAGCGCGTGATATCTTTAATTCAGCTGTATCCTTTTCTTGACGAGACATTGTTCACTTCCACATCGAGATACTAGCCGCGGTATACGAAACAGGTTGACGAGTCGTCTACGTCATCCTTAATACTACTGCTCGCAGATTCAATTATAATTTTAAAGAATATCAATAATTTGTCTGCCTGAAAATTACTGGAGAACCATAAATGTTTATTTTATTTAATTTCTTATTGAAATTTGTTTTTACGAGCGACTTTTTACGTCGATTGACGTCACGTTTTAAATTATAAATGTTGCAGTAGCAGATGCGAATGTTAGATGTGTTAAAAAATCCATACATGACGTCATGTGAATGCTGTGACGTTGCGAAAACAAGATGCTCCGCGTGCTAGGATAACAGGACACGCTAGGAGCATCCCATTTTCTACCCTTACAGAGGGTGAAACAGCGTCGGTGGCTAAGTTAGATAAAAGTATATGTCGGCTCGGGGGGACGTATATTGTCAAACACGCATCGATCGGGTTCATCGTCGGGTTCAAATTCGATAGACATTGGATCGACCTCGGGTGAAGGTTTCGGTATCCTTGCATACCAGGGTAAAGGTGGACCCATTATACCCGCTTCTACTTTTTCTCGAACGTTTTTCTCCTCTTCGTTTCCATCGATCTTTATAGCGGATTCGCCCGCATATTGCATCATATCGGTCACGTTTTCTTCGTACTCTTGAAGCTGTAATCGTTTCGCAACGATTAAGATCGTAAAAATGTGAGATTTTATCGATCCAAAGGTTAAGTTCGATTACGATGGTAGTTCTTACATCTCGTTCGACGTTCAGTCTGAAATCTTTAGGATGTATACCTAATCTACAGTCACTGTTGCCGATATAATTTGTTGCCGATAAATTATGCTTGCTTCCAGTGACAGTGTTGTATCGACGATTGAGCAATCGTTCTCTGCAGGTGTCACCATTTACTTCCACAAATATTACTCTAAAATGTTCGATGCTTTGTTACAGATCGATTAAACTCGCTTCTCGCTTTATTACCTATTTGGAGGAGTAGGGTTCAAATCCAACAACTTGAAATCTTCCACTGTTTTCGGATATCCGGTCAAAATCCAACCTTTCTTCAAACACTCATACTCGGATATGTATTTCTGAAAATAACCACAGTATGACACATTCGTCGATACAAGAGTGCTAATCGCTAATTTTATCTCACTTCAACGATTTGAATTCTCACGTCAGGTTTGTGTTTCTCTCCCCATTTGTACTCGAACGATCGAAGCATTTTACCCAAAGAATTTTGCTGTAAACGCACCTGTTTCACGATGTAATCGTAATCGACTGTAAGAAATGGTAACTTTCGTTCACTCGTGATGAATTATCGAACGACAAGAAATTAAAATAGATTAAAATTACCATGAACAAGATTGAATCGTTCGGCCAAGTATTTGGCTAATGTAGTGCAACCAGATCCTCTAGATCCAATAAGTGCAACGCGCAAAAGTGACGGCGCTCCGCAATGTTTCTTTACTTTCGCCAGTTTTGCGCAATCTTTTCCAAGTTCTTCCATGGATCTAATACCTACTTCGACTTCCTTGAAATTAGTATTTTTTTTCAACTTTGCTTCGGTTCTTTAAGATCTATTTTTTATAATTCAATTACGAGGATAAATTCTTACTGACAGATTGACTTACGATTAAACAATGCGCATATACTTCCCGTAAACCTCGCAAATTTTTTAAGTAACGACGATTCTTCGAATTTTTCGAAGCGCCCGTCTGATAACGAGTCTGATGAGAATTGATATCCGTACAAACATTTTCCCAGCTTTCTAAAAATGAAATTCTTGCCAATCTATCGATTATAAATGTATTCTATTACGCTTTTACCAGAGTCACTTGATATTATAAGCTGTATCACATGCGTCGGTATTATTCCCATGCGCTGAAATACTTGTGCTTCCTGCTTCGTTCTCGGAAAGTCTATTTAGCAAATCGAAAGAAGAATATAATTTTTGTAATCGTGTAATAAATTGTTTTTTGAAGAACGTTGTTACCAATCGATAACCATCCACTTTCATGAAAAGCACCGCTCTCCAAAATCTTTTTCATTGCATATGCAAGCTCTCTCGATTCGTCGCAAAGACAACCGCCCTAATAAAGAAAATTCATATCTCGAACAGATGAAACAAAAATCTGAATGTATTTCGCTTACATCCCGATGACTACAAGCATTCCGAAGATCATTCAGGGTCAAAGGATGTATACCCAATTCTTCCTCGAGAACTTTGGCCAATGCCATTCTATCTGCACATACCAAATATTTTCTTTCGTTCTCCGGTGATCAAGATATAAATTAAGCAACTAGTCAAATTTCACTTGATTTACCAAAGTTTTCAGGTGCAATAAGGATAACATTGGAAATATCCAGTCTTTTTGCTGCAAGATGAAGGTATTGTTTCATAAATACAAGATGATCGTCGGGCTTTTGAATCATCAATTGAGTTGCCATTTCCTATGACCATTATTTTCTTTTAATTTTTAATAAAACTATCTTATCAAAGGTATTCATGCAATACAGGTTATTTACGTAAAATAATTCATATAAACGATGCTTTTCCATATAAGCTATAAATCTTGAATTCATGACACGCGCTTTTTTTTCTGCCTCTTGGACTCCCGCCATTTTTATGCTAATATATGCACATGTAACGATGCAATTTTATCGCGTTTTATTTTATTTCAACCATTAAAAATCTGAACAGATTTTTTATTTTGTCTAATCCATTTACTTCAACTGTTATGTACTATAATAGAGCACTGAAATTATATGCCATGTTATTCTCTTAGCTTCTTACTGTACGAATATTCAGAAAATAATGTAACATTTATATTACTTAAACTTACAAAATTTCTCATTTCAAACATTTGAAGTAAAATACCAATTCGATTATTGTCTCTTTTTCCACCTTTCCTAGTGAATATTATATCTGTATTTACACATTACTGCAATATGCTAAAGTATGCGGAGAATTGGATGGCGCCACGTGTTTTTATACTTTTTGTGCTACTAGACATCGAGAGAGTGTGAATCAAGGATATTGAGGTTAGATAACCGGGTGCATGTTTCAGTATGTCAACCGATAAAAAAGTATCAGATGTCACAAAGAAGATATCCGACATGGAAGTGGACGAAACAGGAAAAAAGTTAACACATAAAGAGAAGAAAAAATTAAAAAAACAACAAGAATATGAAAAAACCATAGAAATGTTAACGAAGACCGGTGGTCAGGGTCACAGTGATCTCGATAAAAATTTTACCCTTTCTCAGACTCAAAGTCAGAAGCATGGTAATCCACAATTAGAAAATGCTGTTGATATCAAGGTTGAAAATTTCAGCATTGCTGCTAAAGGAAAAGAATTATTTACCAATGCCAGTTTGATAATTGCACAAGGGAGACGTTATGGGCTGATAGGACCAAATGGGTATGCATTTGCGGAATTTTTAATTTATAAAATTGCAATCTGAGTAGCATATGATTTCTGTTCTACATTTTAGTCATGGAAAGACTACTTTACTTCGTCATATTGAAAAACGAGCATTAGCAATTCCTCCAAACATTGATGTTTTATATTGTGAACAGGAAGTTATTGCTGATGATACTCCAGCTGTGGAAGTAGTACTTAATGCTGATGTAAAATGTAAGGAATTAATGGCGGAATGTAAAGAATTAGAAGGGTTGGTAGAACAAGGGGACACTTCTGTTCAAGATAGATTGCAAGAGGTAAAAGTATATATGTAAATATATTGGATTATCACGTGTTAACAAGACATCTTCTATAGGTGTACGAAGAATTGAAAATTATTGGTGCCGATTCTGCAGAACCACGTGCTAGAAGAATTCTTGCTGGTCTAGGGTTTAGTCGTGCTATGCAAGACCGTGCGACAAAGAATTTTTCTGGTGGTTGGCGTATGCGCGTTTCCCTTGCTAGAGCCCTTTTCTTAGAACCAACATTGTTATTACTTGATGAACCAACAAATCATTTGGATTTAAATGCTGTTATTTGGCTGGACAACTATCTGCAAGCTTGGAAAAAAACTTTGCTTATTGTTTCCCATAACCAGAGTTTCTTAGACAATGTGTGTACAGATATAATCCATTTAGATCAACAAAAGTTATTTTATTACAAAGGAAACTGTAGTATGTTTAAGAAAATGTATGTACAAAAGAAAAAAGAAATGATTAAAGCATACGAAAAGCAAGAAAAATTGCTCAAAGATTTGAAAGCTTCTGGTCAAAGTAGAAAACAAGCTGAAAAGAAGCAGAAGGAAGCTCTAACTAGAAAGCAAGAAAAGAATAGAACAAAAATGCAAAAACAAGAAGAAGATAACGCACCTACAGAATTATTACAAAAACCCAGAGATTATATAGTGAAATTCAGGTTTCCTGAACCACCCTCATTACAACCACCAATCCTTGGTCTACAAAGTATGTTATTGATATTTCATGTATTGCCGCGTGTTTTAAAAAAATGAATCTAATAATTAATACCCTCTTTTCAGATGTGACCTTTGCTTATGAAGGTCAGAAGCAATTATTTATTGATGTCAATTTTGGTATAGATTTAAGTTCTAGAATAGCTATTGTCGGACCTAATGGCGTCGGCAAATCAACGTTTTTGAAACTGTTAACTGGTGAATTAGAACCACTGAAAGGAGAATTAATCAAGAATCATCGATTAGTAAGTAAAAATTAAAATTTCGTTTATTACGTAAACAGTAAATTTCTATAATTATATTGCATTGTATGATTTTTAGAGGATAGGAAAATTCGATCAACATTCTGGTGAGCATCTAACTGCTGAAGAATCGCCAGCAGAATATTTGATGAGATTGTTCGATTTGCCTTATGAGAAAGCTAGAAAACAGTTAGGAACATTTGGTCTTAGTTCTCATGCACACACAATTAAAATGAAAGATTTGTCAGGGGGACAAAAGGCGCGAGTCGCTTTAGCCGAATTATGTTTAAATGCACCGAATGTTGTAATTTTAGACGAACCCACGAATAATTTAGATATAGAATCCATTGATGCCCTAGCTGATGCTATCAATAATTACAAAGGAGGAGTTATTATCGTTTCTCACGATGAGCGATTAATTAGAGATACAGAATGTTATTTATATGTAATCGAAAATCAACAAATTAATGAAATTGATGGAGACTTCGACGATTATAGGAAAGAATTGCTGGAAAGTTTAGGCGAAGTTATTAACAATCCAAGTATAGCTGCTAACGCAGCCGTTTTACAATGAATAATTTTCTTTCGTAGGGCAATTATCTTTTCAGTAGTCCATTAAATTGATTCCCATGGACAAATATTCCTTTGATATATCAATTGCTTTTTCGTATACATATTTGTTTTATTTTAACGTCTTTACGTTCCTACTATTAACAAATGTTAGTGTTTTAAATGCGATATATTGTATAATTTGTGGTTCAAAACATTCGAAAGTTGCATCAAATTTGATAGGACTAAAATATTATCAATTTATAATGAAATTGAAAATTTAAAAATGGACTATAATTGTCATGTACATAAAGAATTGAAGGATATTGATTTAGCATAAATTTCAGTGTTTAAATGTAAAATATTCTAATTTTTTCAATTTTTCAT
This sequence comes from Euglossa dilemma, assembly GCA_002201625.1. Classification (NCBI taxonomy): domain Eukaryota; kingdom Metazoa; phylum Arthropoda; class Insecta; order Hymenoptera; family Apidae; genus Euglossa; species Euglossa dilemma. Next base: position 792,259 of record NIJG01000161.1, read on the forward strand.
ACCTGACAGTTATATTTTGTACTAATAATTATACATATTAATCATGTCTTCACAAATGTATTTATATACATGTATACTATTAATTTCTAAGTAATTTAAAGAGTTGGTTCTACTGAAATGCGTATAACCGGCGGCGCAATGTTCGCNGAATAATTTTCTTTCGTAGGGCAATTATCTTTTCAGTAGTCCATTAAATTGATTCCCATGGACAAATATTCCTTTGATATATCAATTGCTTTTTCATATCCATATTTGTTTAACTGTAACATCACTATGTTTCTACTATTAACAAATGTTAGTGTTCTAAATGCAATATGTTGTATAATTTGTGGTTTAGAAAATTCAAAATCTATATCACATTTGATAGGATTAAAATATTAACAAATTATGCTGAAGTTTAAAATTTTAATATGAAGTATAATTGTTATGTACATAAAGAATTGGAAGATATTGATTTAGCATAAGTCTTAGTGTCTAAAAGTAAAATATTTTGTCTTTCAATTTTTTATTCCTGACAGTTATAATTCATACTAATAATTATACAAATTAATCAATTTTTCAAAGATGTATACTATTACGTTCTACACATAATTGTATTTTGTATTATAAATATTCACTTTATTTTTAAACAAAAAAAAGCAAAAGGTTTTAATGATTTACATGATAGATTGTCCAGACCCAATAAGTGCAATGCGCAGAAGAAACGATGAAATAGAAAGTTTCTTTATTTTTGCTATTTCCGCGCACTGTAATCCAAATTCATACATAGTCTAGTATCTGTATTATAATTATAACCTATACCATATATTCGGTTCTATTTACTGTACGGATATTTAAAAAATAATATAACGTTTGCATTGTTTGAATCAGTTACATTTATTATTTCAAAAGTGTTACGTAAACTACGGATTTAATTATAATTTAATTTTTTTCCTTTCACCTAATGAATATTATAACCATACTCATGAAATACTTCAATACGCAATGGTATGCGGTGAATTGAATGGCGCCACGTGTTTTTATGTTTTGGGCTACTACATGCCGAGAAAGTGTGAACCAAGGATATTGAGGTTATACCACCTGGTGCATGTTTCAGTATGTCAACCGATAAAAAAGTATCAGATGTCACAAAGAAGATATCGGACATGGAGGTGGACGAGACAGGAAAAAAGTTAACGCATAAAGAGAAAAAAAAATTAAAAAAACAACAAGAATATGAAAAAACGATAGAAATGTTAACGAAGACCGGTGGTCAGGGTCACAGTGATCTCGATAAAAATTTCACCCTTTCTCAGACTCAGAGTCAGAAGCATGGTAATCCACAATTAGAAAATGCTGTTGATATCAAGGTTGAAAATTTCAGCATTGCTGCTAAAGGAAAAGAATTATTTACCAATGCCAGTTTGATAATTGCACAAGGGAGACGTTATGGGCTGATAGGACCAAATGGGTATGCATTTGCGGAATTTTTAATTTATAAAATTGCAATCTGAGTAGCATATGATTTCTGTTCTACATTTTAGTCATGGAAAGACTACTTTACTTCGTCATATTGAAAAACGAGCATTAGCAATTCCTCCAAACATTGATGTTTTATATTGTGAACAGGAAGTTATTGCTGATGATACTCCAGCTGTGGAAGTAGTACTTAATGCTGATGTAAAATGTAAGGAATTAATGGCGGAATGTAAAGAATTAGAAGGGTTGGTAGAACAAGGGGACACTTCTGTTCAAGATAGATTGCAAGAGGTAAAAGTATATATGTAAATATATTGGATTATCACGTGTTAACAAGACATCTTCTATAGGTGTACGAAGAATTGAAAATTATTGGTGCCGATTCTGCAGAACCACGTGCTAGAAGAATTCTTGCTGGTCTAGGGTTTAGTCGTGCTATGCAAGACCGTGCGACAAAGAATTTTTCTGGTGGTTGGCGTATGCGCGTTTCCCTTGCTAGAGCCCTTTTCTTAGAACCAACATTGTTATTACTTGATGAACCAACAAATCATTTGGATTTAAATGCTGTTATTTGGCTGGACAACTATCTGCAAGCTTGGAAAAAAACTTTGCTTATTGTTTCCCATAACCAGAGTTTCTTAGACAATGTGTGTACAGATATAATCCATTTAGATCAACAAAAGTTATTTTATTACAAAGGAAACTGTAGTATGTTTAAGAAAATGTATGTACAAAAGAAAAAAGAAATGATTAAAGCATACGAAAAGCAAGAAAAATTGCTCAAAGATTTGAAAGCTTCTGGTCAAAGTAGAAAACAAGCTGAAAAGAAGCAGAAGGAAGCTCTAACTAGAAAGCAAGAAAAGAATAGAACAAAAATGCAAAAACAAGAAGAAGATAACGCACCTACAGAATTATTACAAAAACCCAGAGATTATATAGTGAAATTCAGGTTTCCTGAACCACCCTCATTACAACCACCAATCCTTGGTCTACAAAGTATGTTATTGATATTTCATGTATTGCCGCGTGTTTTAAAAAAATGAATCTAATAATTAATACCCTCTTTTCAGATGTGACCTTTGCTTATGAAGGTCAGAAGCAATTATTTATTGATGTCAATTTTGGTATAGATTTAAGTTCTAGAATAGCTATTGTCGGACCTAATGGCGTCGGCAAATCAACGTTTTTGAAACTGTTAACTGGTGAATTAGAACCACTGAAAGGAGAATTAATCAAGAATCATCGATTAGTAAGTAAAAATTAAAATTTCGTTTATTACGTAAACAGTAAATTTCTATAATTATATTGCATTGTATGATTTTTAGAGGATAGGAAAATTCGATCAACATTCTGGTGAGCATCTAACTGCTGAAGAATCGCCAGCAGAATATTTGATGAGATTGTTCGATTTGCCTTATGAGAAAGCTAGAAAACAGTTAGGAACATTTGGTCTTAGTTCTCATGCACACACAATTAAAATGAAAGATTTGTCAGGGGGACAAAAGGCGCGAGTCGCTTTAGCCGAATTATGTTTAAATGCACCGAATGTTGTAATTTTAGACGAACCCACGAATAATTTAGATATAGAATCCATTGATGCCCTAGCTGATGCTATCAATAATTACAAAGGAGGAGTTATTATCGTTTCTCACGATGAGCGATTAATTAGAGATACAGAATGTTATTTATATGTAATCGAAAATCAACAAATTAATGAAATTGATGGAGACTTCGACGATTATAGGAAAGAATTGCTGGAAAGTTTAGGCGAAGTTATTAACAATCCAAGTATAGCTGCTAACGCAGCCGTTTTACAATGAATAATTTTCTTTCGTAGGGCAATTATCTTTTCAGTAGTCCATTAAATTGATTCCCATGGACAAATATTCCTTTGATATATCAATTGCTTTTTCGTATACATATTTGTTTTATTTTAACGTCTTTACGTTCCTACTATTAACAAATGTTAGTGTTTTAAATGCGATATATTGTATAATTTGTGGTTCAAAACATTCGAAAGTTGCATCAAATTTGATAGGACTAAAATATTATCAATTTATAATGAAATTGAAAATTTAAAAATGGACTATAATTGTCATGTACATAAAGAATTGAAGGATATTGATTTAGCATAAATTTCAGTGTTTAAATGTAAAATATTCTAATTTTTTCAATTTTTCATACCTGACAGTTATATTTTGTACTAATAATTATACATATTAATCATGTCTTCACAAATGTATTTATATACATGTATACTATTAAGTTCTACGCATAATTGTATTTTGTATTATAAATATTTACTTCATTTTTGAAGAAAAGGATGGAAAAAAATAAAAATGTTTTATACATTGAACTGTATTTAATTAATATGTACATATATTAATATTGTATTAAAATGGGAATATAATACTATTACGTGTTTAAGAGATGTAATTTTTTTCCGTGAAAATTATATTTCGAAAAACTTTCTTATCATAAACTACTCTAGTGATTTCTAAGTAATTTAAAGAGTTGGTTCTACTGAAATGCGTATAACCGGCGGCGCAATGTTCGCTGCCAAAAGGGGCAGACGAGTAATGTGAAAATTGTCAAATATTTTGTGCGAGGTGGTGTCCCGCGGTGAATTTGGTAGTGTTCGAAAAGATTGTCGCAATGTCCAGTACTCTGGAGAATAAGATTCTGAATTTACAAGAACGTCTTAGAGCAGAAAATGAATCGAGAGATAGAGACAGACAGAGTAGCGAGGTTGGACCAGGAACGAGCCTTCAATCGTCATCCTCGGGATCTGTCTCGAGTTCTGCTTCACGCCGTGAGTTTAATTTAAACGTCATTTTTAATCATAATAAAATTTTTTCTTAACTTCTTTTCTAAAAATTTTCAATGGAATTTTGGTTTTATTACTTGTCGTACAGGTTATGTTGATCATCACAATTTATTCTGTTGATTCTATATACGATACTCATTTGATCTCCCTATTTAACGCGTAGTTTATTTTATTCGAGCTATAGATGTATTAATATTTATACGTATAGATGTATTTCACTTTAATAAATAGATTAAATTTACAGATAAATAGAAACATGTTTTAATGAATCATAAACAAAAACAATGTATTCTTTTTTTATTGATAAAGATATATATTCTCTTTTGTCTGATTTTGAATTGTTATATGTCTTTAAGTTGATTAAAATATTACTATTACTA